>OY986973.1:2829977-3164815 GCA_963920575.1 Narthecium ossifragum
GGCGCCGCCGTCTCTGAAGAGATCATCCCGGGCTTCATTTTCTCCCGATGCAGCTACCTCCAGAGCCTGCTCCGTCCCTCCATCATCCGGTAACCCATCCCCTTGTTCTCATTCTACAGCTCGTTCTTTCCAGTGATCTAATCCCATTTTCTGATTCATTTAAAGGGAGCTCGAATTGAAGAGGCACGGTTTGAAGCTTCTCAGGAGGAACCCCTCGTCGTTCACCCCTTGCTTCGATGGCCGTCACCTGCTACTCGGACCCGATTCCGATTTGAACCACTCCGAAATCTCCAAGTTCTCAACAAAGGATGCATTGGCTTACCCGAGGTACCGCTAATATTATCTTCAGACATCCACTCTTTAGTCTTCTATTTTTGCTACTATTAAGTAGAGTCCCTAATCTGAATCCACTAATGAATCTAGTAGCAAGCTATGGATCATGTCTAACTCTTAATAGGCTTTTGAATTGAAGATTTGTTACTTGTAGAACATAAGAAGTCGCAATGGTTGTGTCTTTGTTTACGTTTTGAGCTATTTTTAAATGCTATGCAGGTATGAGAAGCAGCTAAAGAGGTTCTGTAAGTTTATGGATTCCCTCTTAGATTCACAACCCCCGGAATTGAGGCGTGATGCCTTGTCCTTGGCGGACCAGGTGAATGATAAGCTGGAGAAGGCTGCATTTTGGAGCCGATGTGCCAAGCATGCCTTGACGCTAGGACATAGGGATATGGTGTGGGTATTGGTCCCTGCTTTCAAGGAGCGATAACATTTGCTGCAGGTTTCATGCAACACTGATAGTATGTTTTGTTTGACAGGGATTTTGTGGATCTTTTAGTTTCACCAGCATCAAAGGTTTTGAACAACTGGTTTGAGGTCACCACTACATCCTTTTTCTTTGCTGTTGGCCTACATCTTTGCTCAACTAAAGCATTCCAAGTTTAGTTTTGGAGACATGTTGCCACTTGCTTTAAATTTTTTTTAGTCAGGATGAGTTTATTTTGAGAAAGCCTTGCTTTCCTTTGAACAAGTAGACATCATGTTTCTTTTGAGATTGGACTGCTTATAATGGAATAATGGATGTTAAAGCAACGCAAATGGGGTCATGTAGGGGGCTTAGCTTGTTCTCTGTCTATGGCATTCTCTTACATTTGGAGTTTCTGTTTGCAGTCGGACGTACTGAAGGCCAGTCTTGGTACAGATGCCGTAATTGGGGCTATGGTATTGCTTTCCTGGATATTTTTTCAATTAGTTTGTTCCAAAGTCCAAATTCTGTTAGTCAATCTAGTCTCATACAATTATATGCGTACAATCTCGGCAATATAATATATATCTTTCAGCAAAATTGTTGTTTTTAATGGGAATGGATTGTTTCTCTGTCACAGAACGGGTAATATAAGCTCGTTAATCACTTGATTGCAAATTTGCTACTCATTCTAATGTATCCACGCAATCCCATTATTTAGTAGATGACACCTTGTTATCTGGATGAAGAACAGTAAATTTGATAGTGTTTTTGCATGTCCTCTCTCTAACAATAGCCTGTTTCTTTATTATGTTAATGCAAGTGATTATTTAATACATGGAAGGAAGATGACTGCATGAGTAAAGTATACATTTTGGTCTATTGATCTTCCTCATATCCTGCTCAGAGATCCTACTTGTATCCAATTCACAATTGATGCTAAAAGTGAGCCAGCAACCTGCTGATCTTCTTTAGATTGTTATTTTGCTGCAATACCGTCCTACTTCTTGAGCTTGGTTTTTAGTTTCATGAACTATCTTGCAGGGATCTGTCCATACACCTGGATCAGGATATGTCCTACTCCATCATGTGATGGGTGAAACTGATGGCGAGCGTGGTGTTTGGTCGTACGTATCTTGCTTGCTGATGATTTTTTGTCCTAAGTGTTTCTTAATAACTTTCTCAGCATACATTGCTTTTGATGGTCCAGGAAGTTCATTATTTAGAAGCGTAGAATTTGTATATTCTAATACGTGTACAGCTTTTGCTGCACATATATTCGCATCATTGGTCTCTGTTAAGGGTAAATTATGGATACATACCTGCATTCTTTTGAATCATTTGTCTTTTTGTGCTAAGAAGAGTGAAATAGCAAACAAGCCTCTCACATTTCAAGTCTAAAAGAAACTGTACTGACGTCGATAAACATGATGTAGATATGTCGAAGGTGGAATGGGCTCAGTGTCATCGGCAATTTATAAGGCTGCTTGTGAAGCTGGGGCCTGTATTGCCACAAATGCAGAGGTCTGAATTTTTGAACCATTGACATCAAAATTAGGCTAGCTGTGCTTTGCGATATTCACCTTCCTGTTTAGAATGTTGGGCTGTCTATTTGCCATTTTTGTAGACTAAGTTTGCTAGATGATTTCTGAAGCCCCTTCAAATCTATCAAGTAGTTATTTCATCTTTTATTCATGCCGATATCTTGTTATTCCATTATGTGAAGCATTGTTGCCTGGTTGTCTATGAATCATTAAGAAAAGAAAAGATTTGGATTTCTTAATTCTGCTTTTAAAACTTTTGCTGTAGTTTTGTTAATATCACTTTACAAAGTTTTCAATAATGTATAGTACCATGATAAATTAATTCACAGTCATTCTTTTTATAAGGTCGCTGAAGTGATGACAAATGAAGATTCCGGAGCAGTCACTGGGGTTAGTCTTTGATATTAGAAGGCAATGAATGGATTTGATTATCTACTGGGTGTCTAGTAACCTCTGTCCATTAGATGCAATCAAGCAGGTATTATTAGCCGATGGAACATGTGTTCATTCTTCAGTTGTTCTCTCAAATGCTACTCCATATCGAACTTTTATGGTAAGTTCATGTGCAGCTTACTTCTGTCTGTACTTCTGGAGAACTTGGACCTGGTTATTCTCAAGGGTTAAATGAGATCCTCAATTTTATGCTGCATTATTACTAACTAAGTTGTATCTTTTCTGATCAGGAGTTTGTGCCTCCAAATGTTCTCCCTGAAGATTTTCTTTCTGCCATTAAAAACTCTGACTACAGCTCGGTAAGCTCCTCCAATATGCTACAATTGCATGCTTTAAACCAGTCATGTTAGACCACAATCACCTTCTAGAGGATATCATTTCTGATATCGATATTCTTATTTTTTTTCTTCTTTTATGTGTAGAATTACATTTCTCTAATCTCAGCAAGTTTTTTTTTCCTTTCGTTTCATTAAATTCCATCATTTTTCCTCTAAATACATCACTGTATACCCACAGCGCTGCAGCAAGATTGCTGTTGCATCGTATTTCATTTTTGGAAAATTTCAACTCAATGGCCCAAGTCAAATCACCTCAGCTACATGCTTAAATTTTTGATCTGCAGGCCACAACTAAGATTAACCTGGCTGTTGATAGACTTCCAATTTTCCAATCTTGCAAGAGGAGTCTTCTTGAAGCAGGTCCAGAACATATGGGAACGATTCATATTGGTTCTGAAAGGTGCTAATGACTTTTTTTTTTCCAAGATCTGTTTTTTAAATTTGCTAAGGGCTTTTTGATATATTTTCTTATTCTGGCATGAGTTGCAGTCTAAGATTAAGTTATGTTTTTTATCCAACTCATTTGTTGTTTTGTACAATAGATTGCCGGCATGTAAAACCTATATTCTGGATGACCATGCATTTCTATAGTAATATAGGACTTAGTCACCACAATATCTTGTGAAATGTGACAAAGTATGTGCTTATCTAGCCCCATGTATATCGGTTGACCTTTAGCATTGTCTTTGACCTGGTTCATGCTATTGGAATCCTTTCTACTATTGTACAACAGATCTTGGCATGTTAAATCTCTTAGTGCAGTTAGTGAACTCTTCTGTCCTGGATAATTTGTGTGCCTTCGTGTTCTAGAATTTGTATTAACCTTTTGACTTAATTTTTTTTCCCATTCTTAAGCATGGAGCAAATTGATTTAGCTTACAAAGACGCACTAAATGGCCTTCCATCAAGAAGGCCTGTTATTGAAATGACAATCCCCTCAGCCTTGGATAGGACCATTTCTCCAGCTGGTATGATGACTTTGACAGCGTTTTTTCTATTTCGCTGTTCCATTGTACTACCATATTGACTTTGTTGACATTGATTTCCTATTGCTGTATTTGCTTGTTTTAGGTCAACATGTAATAAATCTTTTTATTCAATATACACCATATACACTTTCTGAAGGCAGCTGGCAAGACGTCAACATCAGAGTGAGTTGGGATTTACTTTTATTAGTGCGTTTTGCCATGACCTTGAGTTCCATATGCTTTATATGCAAGGGTTTACAACTTGTGCATATATTAGAATGCTAAGGAAGTTCGCTTACTATCTGTTCTTTCATAACTGCCATGACATCTTTCTATATTGCTATACATGCATCTGTAGATTTCAAGCTATTGCAGACATGGGAGATACATGGCATTTGTATTCAACAAATATTTTAGACTCACATTCCATGGTTACGATTATACCAGATGTCTTTTTAATTGTGTAGAAAATTGATGTCACCGTAAATACACTGATGCCTCATAGCTAGAAAATATCTTCACCGATTATATCCTGGATGCAGTATTCACAACTGTGAGCAGGTTGAGAAGGGCTGATCCAAGAACATCCTTTAATCTCCAGGCATGTTTCATTTCAGGAATCATTTGCTCAGCGTTGCTTCTCTTTGATTGATGAATACGCACCTGGATTCAGCTCATCTGTTATTGGCTATGACATGTTGACTCCACCTGATCTTGAAAAGGAGTTTGGCCTTACTGGTAAATGTCCCGCTTGATAACTACACACATGTCTTGTAATTGAACTTACATTTCCAGGAACTGCTTGTCGCTTGTGATAAAATGTTCCTTAACTATGAAAGGCCCATTTATCTTCTTCGCATCAAATTCTCTCTTCAGGTGGTAATATTTTTCATGGCGCAATGGGCTTGGATTCCCTATTTTTAATGCGACCAGTCAAGAGATGGTACGTTGAGCAAATGCCGCTTCTTCTAGGCATTTGTAGTACTTACAATTTGTCTTTTAAAGCTGCGTGACTTAAAACTAGCGCAAGTCGGATCAACACACACACACACACAGACATAAACATAGCTTCTCTTAATAAGAGTTTTCAGATTTTTGAAACTTGATACTGAAGTGTACTTTTGATCGTAATCATGTAGGTCAGATTACAGGACGCCATTAAGAGGGCTGTATCTTTGTGGGAGTGGTGCCCACCCTGGTGGTGGTGTGATGGGTGCTGCTGGGCGTAATTCTGCTCATGTGGTGCTCCAAGATGGGGTCTATAAGACAACTTAAGTGTCGGCCCTTAAACAGATTGCCATTTTACACAAAGAAAGGAAAGGCCGGCCCATGTACTGGCTTGGCTGCTCACACTGGTCCTGTTTTGGGTCCCATATTCCGAACTCTGTTGTATGTGTTTCGGGTCCAGTTTCTGAGCCGATTTTAATCGTTTCGTATCAGAGCCCACGTTCTGACCGTTGATAGACTAAACTTCTTTAAGGAAATGATTTGCGTACGGGAGTGACGCCGGTTCACACTCACGTGGTGGGATGCCACCGGGTGGGTGGCAACAGGGCATTGGGTGGGAGGGGCATTTCGGGGGTTTTGAAGGGTTCGAGAGGATTGTTTAGGGAAGGAGTGTGTCCCACCTTGGAATTTCGAGTGGGACGCATATCATCACTCAAACTTTAAACATGCATGAAATTACTTATTTTACTATCATACATTAATGCTGTTACTTTTGGGTTAAATTTATTGATGTTATTTATTTCTAATTTGAGGGGTTTTTATAGCTAATTTTTTAAAACCTTCATCTCTTATACCATGATTCTGTATATGTATAAGATACTATGTGGGCCTGACACGGGTAAACATCAGCCCCTATTGCTCCCATCTTTCTCTCCTAATTACTTGGTAATCGTATGATAACTAATTAAATAAAGAGTAACCATATGTAGGTATGTGTATGTGATCGAAGTAATCATCTGTGTATATAGATCATATCACTCATAACCTATTTTATTTTATATAATTGAAGTAGATGATAGTGGGGTGAGCACAAGTTTCTTTTGTAGAAAGAGATCTTTGTATACAAGTTAGGCAAAGGTTCAATCGATTTTTTATTTTGATACGATATTAAGGTCTAGAGATCGGGTTTGGCCGGAGAGATGCTAATAAATATCATAAAACCTCCTTAAAAGACACTAATAAATATCACACTCTGATGTTTCCGACAAGCCAATTCTCCTCAAAACATAAGGTCGTTTTATATAATCCTTTTTGCCAATCAAGGGATTTAATAATAATAAAGTACATAATTAACATGATTAACTTAAGGGGGCCCAAGCGCCATAAACAGATCTTATTTTGCTAATAAAACACTATCAATTAGATTTGGGGGCGTTCTATCGACACCACACAAGCATCTACCCACATCACAGATTTTTATACCAAGAATACCCTAAGATGAAATGTCTCAATTGCCCCCTCTCTTATGTGGTATAATTACGGTAATAGAATCCTTCTTTACAACCTACCTCAGGCTCTTGCCTTAAATGCCTCATCTTCTCCGATCATCCTCTCCGTCCGGCCATCTTTTCCGGTCATCTTCTCCGACAATCTCCGATCATCTCATCTGGCTCTTCTCTCCACGGACTCCTCTCTTCTCCACGCTTTTCTTCTTTTTATATCACCTCCCTCACGGTTGCCCTGCCCTCGTGACACAATCGATCACCAAAATAAGCAGAAAGCTGCTACGGCAGTTGGAAATGGACAATGAAGAGGAGGAAGGCGAGGAAATTGCACCAGAAAAGGTGCATTCCCAGCGCATTATCCCCGTACTCCGTCGTTTTCCCTTTTTTTTCCTATCTGGAACTAATCGGTAGTAAATTACCGATAGACATGTAATAGGTAGTCTATTACCGATACACCTGCACAACTCAACGGTACATAGATACCGTTTTGTATGAATTACGAACGGTATCTCGGCACCGTCTATGTATCGGTAGTATAGTACCGAGTTAAATATAGTATATCGGTGGTATTCTACCGATAGTTGTCTGTGACGATGTTGAAGACCCAAATCAAATTTCAGAGTTTACGAATGCTAATTTCTTGATTATTATCAGGGCTATACTTTTAATGGTGAAGATTTGGGGGGTGTCAACTATGACTACACCAAGTCATTCACAACCGACGAGGTATGCTGTCCGTAGTTATATTTTCTTGGACCACTAGTGGCTTCATAATTCGTCATTCTAATCATTATTTTTTATCTCTAGATCTTTCACAGTCGCCAAACACTTATCCACTGGACACAACAAGTTGGAAAACAGAATGGCTTGGTGGTTGTAATAAAGAATTCAGAGGTCGGGGGTGCCGGTAGAAAGCCGAGGATCACGTTCGCATGTGAGCGAAGTGGAGCTTATCGGAAAACAGTCACAGAGCATTATGCAAGTTCAAAAATGCCGTTAACCACCCGAAAGAGGAAGACTGTCAACTCCGGGACGAGGAAGTGTGGTTGTCCCTTCAAGCTTCAGGGTATGAAGCTTGCCTATGATGATGATTGGACGTTGATGGTTATATGTGGAGTGCACAATCACCCGAGAGCGGTTTACCTCGAGGGACACTCATATGTCGGGAGATTAATCGAGGAAGAAATGAAGTTGGTGGTTGATATGTCGATAAATCTAGTGAAGCCACGTCAAATATGGAACACTATAAAGCACCGAGATCCAGGGAACTGCTCTACTTTGAAGACCATCTATAATGCACGCCATAGGAATAGGGTGGTCCTGGACGCGACGCGAAGCCTGCCTGGCTGCTTCCCGATCGCAAGTGTCGCTCGCCGCACTCCGAGAGTCGTTTGCCGATGTAGGTTGTGAGAACAGTCGGTCGGGCTCTCCCAACATGGAGGGGTTAGTGGGTCGACAGGGTCGAGGGGTTCTCAGTGACTCAGTTACTTGAGGCCTTAGGAAACTGAAATCATACCGTCCAACGTAAAAGGGTCGGTCAGGATCCTATATGGTGGGACCTATTAATCAATCACCACTATCCTCTGCGAGAGCAGGTCGATGGCCGGGGTCGAGGTGGGGGATCGCGATGGATCTGAGAGGACGGCAGCAGCGGTGGAGAGGCAAGCTAGCGTGTGTTTGGCTACGCCGGGGATGGGGAGAAGGGGGCGGAGGCGGGAGATGAGGAAGGCAGTTTATCGCGAAGGGGCCCAGAGGGCCCCCATCCTCCTCCGCTTCAGCTCTTACCCCATCGTCGTCATCCTCTCGAACATCACCGTTGAGGAGCGCTTCAAATATCATCTCCTCCACTTCGCCAACCACCTCGCGAGGATTGGGGCTGGTGGATGGGAAGAAAAAGAGAGGGAAGGAGAAGAAATAATAGGGGGAAGAGAGTTGGGGAAGAGAAAATAGGGCGGTCACTTTTAAGGTGGATTTTTAAATGAATCTTGCCAACGCTAGAACACACGATAAACCAATTTACTAAGGATTAGTAGTGTAATTTAATAACATCAACTAGCACCATGGTACCGTCCACATTTCATCGGCAACGTTACCCAAATAATGATTATAAACAAGCATAAAACTTGATAGAGTCGCTGATATTTAAACAATCCAAATGCCTTTCGAACTGGCTTCTTGGTGCCGATAAATATTTAGGATATACCGGTATATTTATACTGTTTCTCAATCGGTGGTTTTATACCGTCTAAAGATATCCCGCACCGGTTACGTACTACCGATGGAAAGGCTATATATCGGTAGAAATGTACCACTCAGCCATGAAACACTCTCCAAACTGAGAAAATAAACAGCTATTACAATGATTATAAACAAGCTGTCGCTGATATTTTCCCGTCCAAATGCCTTCCGAACCGGCTGCTTGGTACCGATATATATTTAGGATATACCGGTATATTTATACCGTTTCTCAATCGGTGGTTTTATACCGTCTAAAGATATCCTGCACCGGTTACGTACTACCAATGGAAAGGCTATATATCGGTAGAAATGTACCGATATATACTCAGCCATGAAACACTCCAAACTGAGAAAAAAAACAGCAATTACATATTATATCTACATTTACATACTATATCTACATAGAGTTGATTACATATGACTTTGAATTATACAACAGTAAATCCCAAACTGAAAACACAATACACAACAGTAGAGATTACATTCCCAGCCAGCAACTACAAAAATCAACACCAAACTGAGCGCAGAAACTTCATCCAACAGTAGAGATTACATTCCCAGCCAGCAACTACAAAAATCAACAGCCATCATTTAAGGCTGTTTTGGGTGATCTAGTATAAACATTTGCACGGAGTACAAATCAAAAATAAATGCTTGCACAAAGCTATAACTTACACAACCATCAGCACAACAATGCAATGCAAATCTTCTTATATGTGATTTTCATGAGAGAAGTCCATATATAATATATATATATATATCATTTCACTTATACAACCATTAACACAAAATCTAGTAACCGCAGACATACATGTTATCACTTATCAAAGGCCATGCCCTATGTCAGGCTCGCCACGCACTATGCGTTGTGCTCGCCTCCACCTTTTTTTCTGCTCCTTCCCATCCAATGTCTCCAAATGCTCAACAGTGTCATCGATGAGGTGTGCAAGTCGCTCATACTGTAATTTGACAAAAATGCAACGAATTAAACAAGTTGTATAATGAAATAAAGATGAAAATTTAAATAAGGTATTGTTACCTTGACATTAACGTAATCGTCTGCTCGTATAGCTACCGGTGCCTCATGCTCTGGATTCTCCACCCTCACGTGAGATATGCTTCAGAACCATTCCATGTAACCCAGCATGCACTCATAACCAGCGGGGCTGGTAGAAGTGCCTTTCCAGCGCTCAATCACACTCATGTCCATCCAGTTAAACCAGCAATCTCTTTTGAAATCGAACACTCTCGCGTAGCGTCGAACTGTTCCCTTGGATCCCATGTTAGACTGGGACGGCCTCAATACATTTTGAGGAATGCTCTGTAGGATGCCAAACTGGCGAAGCACCCTATCCGGATGATAAGGCTCCACGTACTCTCCGCAGGTAATGGTGCCAAAGAAGAAGCTAATTTCTTCGCGAGGGAAATCCGCTCCTCCTCGTTGAGCACGATACGGATCCCATGTCACCTACAGAAAAAACCACAATCAGTCAACATTCACTCAATCAATATTACATGTTGATCAAAAATACTAGTAAATAAAGTACAACGTTAGCTCATGTGGAGTCAAGCGATCCAGACGTCGGCGCCATGTCTGAACAATATTCTCCCCGCCTGTATACTCTCTCCTTATACTCCATTTGTAAGCAGTGGGCATGTCAATTGTGTAATCTATGCATGGTTGCGGAGCCACGACTTGGTGAAGATGATCATGTATCCAACTCTACATTGGTAGGATAAATATGGGTTAAGTCAAACAATAATTGGTATCATAATATAAATAAACTTATGCTATTTTAAAACTACGTACCACCAACAAAGTTAGGTATCCGCCAACAGCACATGATCCCCACCGACTAGCGGACCCGAGCATCCGATAGAGGTATGTGAGGGCCCCAGCACCCCATGCATACTCACGCACGGTAGTAAGGTCCGTGAGAGAAGCGAGATAGGACAAGTGCACCCAATCCCCTGACTTGTTGTAAAACAAGGTGCAACTCAACAGATACAACATATACGCCTTCACCGAGCACTCTAAACCGACGGCATCCACTGTACATTCATCCCTTAACCATTTTAAATTAAGGGTGAACCCTCGGCCCAAACCTCTCTCAGTCATCTTTCTATGGGCCACTGCTTGACTAACCTCAAGATTATCTACTATAAGCTATTTATATCCAGAAGCATTCAGCTCACAGCGATCCAGTGGCATACCAGCGACAGGGATGGCCAAAATGGCACCGACGTCTGCCAAGGTGATCGTCATCTCACCACATGGGAAGTGAAACGTATTTGTTTATGGGCGCCACCTCTCAATAAATGCAGACACCATGGCACTGCTAATGCTGGGATGCAAACATTCGATGAGGCCTCGAAGTCCAGTCATTTCCACAAGCTGATTAAACTCGCTATTCATTGTCATGTCCCAGTTGAGAGTGTTGGATCTATGTGCATATATCTTAAGAGGCTTTCTTTCCTGTAAGAATAAAAAAGAAAAGAAAATTAACATCTCCATGGGTTCAGTCAGATAGCCATATCTGACTATAGCAGCTAACCAAACTATTTTTACCTCTCCATGCCATATACGGTAGGCAACGTGACTCCCAAACTCGGTTAGTACGGACTTATCCACAGGCCCGCCAGGGAACGGGCCTGCATCCTCTGCTGCAGCGCTGGGGATAGTAGGAGGGATACCATTGCAAGAGGGACCCTCATCCTCTGTCTCGTCTTTAAAAAGAACACTTTCCGTCCTTTCCTCCTCTGCCTCCTTCCTACGTCGCTGCCGCGTGGAAGACGAAGAAGAGGATGCCTTTGATGCACTGCGTGTGATAGGAGGCATTTGGCTGCGACAAACAAACAGAAAAAAGAAACGGGATCAATATACCGATGGCAAAACAACATAAACGGTATCAAACTACCGATGGGAAAACAACATCAACGGTATCAAACTACCGATGGGAAAACACCAATGGGAAAACTTATCAAACTACCGATGGGAAAACTACAGAAACGGTATCAAACTACCGTTGGGAAAAGTACATAAACGGTATCAAACTACCGTTGGGAAAAGTACATAACGGTATCAAAATACCGATGGGAAAACTACAGAAACAGTAACAAACTACCGATGAGAACACAACCCATGTAAAACTACAACATTCACATGCCATTTATGAAACCAACAAGGAAACGGTATATCAACACCGAAACAGGTGAACTTGGATCGGAAGTAAACATGTGAAACTTAAACGAACCAACCGGGATTAGACTACCGATTCGAATTCAAAAAATTGGATCGGAAGTAAACACCCGGATTTAAACCAGACCAACCGAGATAAGACTACTGCGTCGGAGGAACACAACGGGGGATGAAGATCGGCTCATCAGTTTAAATCGATAAAAACAAACGACTAAATTCATGCAATGTAGGTCATAAAACCACTTGTAGGTCGTAAAACGGACAACACAAGGTGGGTTTGAACGGATTTATAAGAAAATCCTGTTTCTCGGACTGGAAAATGCTCGGAGTGGCAAAGGTTGCCGGTCGGAGGCGCAACACGAAGGTCGCCGGGCTACGGTTGCCGCTTGCAAACCTATACTCGAGGAGAGAAGCTGGTGGAGAGAAGTCGGTGTAGCCGTCCGGTAGAGAGAAGTCGGTGTAGCCGTCAGGTGGAGAGAAGCCGTCGGAGAGAAGGCTTTGGCTGTTTTAGGTTTGGGTAGTTTGGCTGCTTTAGGTTTGGGTAGATTGGGTAGATTGGGTAGTTTGGCTGTTTTATGTGGTGTGGGTAGTCAACTAGTAGAGATTTTGGATTGGTTGTAGTGTAATGAGTTAAGTGTGGTGTGGGTAGATGTCTGTGTGGTGTCGATAGAACGCCCCATAGATTTGGGATGATAACACCACATTGGGGTAAAAAAGACCTTCCCACTCTTGTTTAACAACCGTAAACCTAAAAAGCCCAAACATCTCACCTCCTTCTGCTGACCTAGCTTTCACCCCTTATGGGTCCGCCGTTCCCGCACCGACTGGTCGAACAAAGACGAAAGTCGGCCATAGTGATCCGGGAGTCCCGTGTGGAAGGGCTCTCGCTCAACGAATCAAAGGTACACCGGGGATAACAGGCTGATGACTCCCAAGAGCTCTTATCGACGGAGTCGTTTGGCACCTCGATGTCGACTCATCACATCCTGGGGTTGAAGAAGGTCCCAAGGGTTCGGTTGTTCGCCGATGAAAGTGATACGTGAGTTAGGTTTAGAACATCGTGAGACAATTCGGTTCCTATCTACTGTTGGTGTTAAAGGGAGAACTGCGAGGAGCCAACCCTAGTACGAGAGGACTGGGTTGGGTCAACCTATGGTGTACTGGTTGTTATACCAATGGGTGATTCTATATACACCTATAAATCTTTCAAGTACACCCCAAATTCTAAATACACCCTAGGAAAATTTGCAATAATAGATTTTGCCAAGTACACCACTAACATTTGGATGATAACCCTAAAATGCCCTTAGCCATCATACACCCCAACACCCCCCCAACCCCACTCCCCCCCTACCCAACGATCCCCTTTGACGGCTGGGCACCGCCGAGCCTCCCTTCTCCGGCGAGCTCCGGTCTTCCACGGCCGAACACTCCCTTCTCTCGGCATCTGACGACATCTGACGGCGTACAAGACCGGCTGTCATCTACAAATGCCTTCATCGACGGCAAGAGATCGAGGGAAAAGAAGACGAAATAATGGAGAAAGGGAAGGCGAAATCCAAGGAGACCGGAAGAGGTAACGGATTTAGGCATCCCATTCGTATATTTGCTTTTTCCTGCAAAAAATTCGGCATCGTGAGGCCGCCCTGTATGTATATAGTTCGTTCGTATATGGCCGAACTAAGTCTAAATGTCCGGTTTTACTCAGCCGAAGATATGATTTTAGTTCGGCTATATAAAACCGAACAAATGATTTTAGTTCGGCTATATAAAACCGAACAAATATGATTTGTTCAGTTAAAACTAACCGAACTATCTTGTTGGGTGGATATTACCGGCCGATTGGAACCTTAACTTAACCATTGATGTCGGACAGGTAAAGGGGCTCGTTTGAAGCAAATAGGGGAGAGCTCGTCGTTGGTCCCGGAGATTGAACGCCGTCGGCCCACGACATCTGAGAGGCGACGGCGGAGAGAGGAATATGATGAAGAGGACGAGGCATATGAAGGGTTGGGTGAGGGGGGTGGTGGTGAGGGGGGTGGTGGTGATCATGCAGATGAGGAGGAATGGGGTGGGGAACAAGAAGAAGAATTTGATACAAGCGGTCCCATTCCTGGCGGGCCTGAGGACGAGAGTGTCCTAACGGAGTTCAGGACTCACGTCGTATATCGCATTTGGCGTGGAGTGGTATATTGTTTCGTTATTACCACACAAATTTTAATTTTGTTGTTTTTTATTGCAACACGTATTTAATTCTCGATGTCTTAACAATGCAGGAACGCCTCCCATTGAAATGTGTGGCTCATGGGTACATGGAGAAGTCCTGGCACGGCCTCAATGATGACGCATTTAGAGCGGCTGTCCATCAATCAGGTTTAGGAAATCTACTGGATTGTACATACACGACGATCAGTAAGGTGATCGTCTCTGCACTTGTTGAGCGATGGCAGCCGGAGACCAACACCTTCCACCTGCCGTGCGGGGAGATGACCATCACACTTTCCGATGTGAGATCCATTTTAGGCATCTCAGTCGAGGGACGACCCTTGGATTGCCGCAGACTGAACATTGTCAATGCATCACAGTTGGTCTCCGATCAGCTGGGAGTCGCCATCGATAGTGTTTACAAGCACCTAGAGGATAACAAAGGGTCGCTAAAGCTTGGTTGGCTGAAGGAAGAATGTACTATAGAAAAGGTCGGTTTTGATCGTTCGGTAAAGGCGTTTCTACTTTACCTTGTGGGGTGCACGCTATTTTCTGATAAGTCAGGGATCAAAGTACATGCGTCGTACCTACTTGCGTTCAGAGATGTGCAGGCTACTAGTCAGTATGCATGGGGTGCTGCAACCCTAGCATACTTATACCGACATTTGGGTGCCGATAGTAGGTGGGCAACTAAGCAGATGGGTGGATATCTTACTTTGCTTGAGGTAATGTCTTATGTCGGACATGCATTTTATTTATTCTCTCCTAATACCATTATTTATCTTCACTATGTTTGATTTCGTACAGGCATGGGCATATGATCATTTGCCGTCAATCGTGAGTTGCAACCAAAATCCTCACTACACATGGGATCAACCGTGCGTGAAACGCTGGGTCCCGAGTAGAGATGGTGGTGATATTGTCGTGAATGTAAAGAACATGCGTGAGGCACTGGATAATCTAACGAGAGAGCATGTGAGCTGAAACTTATAGCTACAAATTGTTCAACATACAGATGTTCATATATGGTACTTATTTTTGCATTGATTACAAGTTGATTGGGATCCTTATGAAAAGGAAAGGGGACCATTTCCAGAAGATAATATCAGCTTCTACTTTGGCACCTTGCGTGGTATAGAGTATGTCGAGCCCTATCATCCAGATAGGGTACTTCGTCAATTCGGGATTGTACAGATTATCCCGGGAGAACCACTAAAGCCTACCTCCCAGTTTATAGCCTCCGGGAAGACTGGACGAGGATATACGAGGAACTTCGACTTCGTGTCGGGGTATTGGAATAGATGGACCGACCACACGATCCGGGCAGCAAGGACCGGCACTAAAGTCCGACAAAGGCCACAACAATCCGTGCCGCAGTACATGGGATGGTACAGATCTATTTCTCACGTGAGGGTGCAAAACCCAGACTTCATATCAGCTTCGTATCGGAACCGCCGAGCGACACGTGACTTACCTGTTATTGTGAGTCAATACTAGAATTCCTTTTAAATCAAAGCACGATAGTTACTACTAACTTCCTCAATATGGTACTTATATTTACGCCTACTTGTTTTAACCCTAGTTTGATCGCGCTGTGGAGCTTATTGACGATACTGTTGCGCACGGGAGCGAATGGAGCGTCGACGAGCATATGAGAAGATGGCGCGAAGTCAGTGGGATCGTACATATGCACGGAGACTACACTTGAGTACACACGTACCAGAGGCGAGGAGGAAGAGTGTAGTTTGAGCAAGTGTAGCAAGTTTGAATTAAGTATGTTTTGAGCAAGTGGATGTGGATAAGCAGGTTTTGTTATGTTAATTTCGTTAGTATGGAAGTCTATAGTTTCTATAGTTTGTGGATGCTTGTCGTTAGCTTCGTCAATTTAGCTTCTACTTTGGCATGTGATGCAACTTGAAATCGGTTTGGATCGATCCAAGATGTCAAAATCTGGGTTTCGAACAACTTGGATCGATCCAATATGGGTCTGGATCGATCCAAGATGTAGCAGAGAATCATAGCTCTCTGAAAAAGAAATATGGATCAATCCAATGATGATTTGGATCGATCCAATTTGTACCCAGCTCTCTAGAGAAAGATATTTATATCTGCTTGAAATGGGCAATCTCCTTCATGTAAATGCTCCTACCCTCGGCACGTTTGTCATGACCACGAACCCAACTTCTGGCTACAGGTGGCATCGGACTCCCCAGGTGCATATGCAACATCACAAAGTGAGAGGGCACGTAACCAATCACAATGACTGTCCGAGCTTCCTTCGGAGGTGGCGGACTCCGTAGTGGTAGGAAGGTCAGACATTGGGCTTGCGATAAGTGAACAATGACCACGGAGTAACGCGAAGCAATGAGAGGACCCATATCTGGCATGGTCATCCAATGCGCAGTCGGAGGGAACTCATCAAAGCACGATAGTCTCGTATTGAGCTCCTCAACCCTCTCTGTCCCCTCGATATACAATTTACCATACTCCTCGGCGTGAGCTATCAGTTCACCGAGGAGGTTCCTTCGCACCTGGGCCCAGTTGTCCTCGCCAAACTGCATGAGCCCAGCTACTGCCCTGAAACCACAATTGCCATCAGGTCTCACATATGTAATATTCTCAATGTACGGCCGCAACTGAACTGGGAACTCGTTTATGTACAGGCTACATATGGCAGTGGGACGGGCCTTGGCCGCTAATCGAGTCCGTGCCACCCTCTATGATGGCTTCTTCTCCGTATGTACCTTGGCCCTTGCTGTGGTTATATGAGTAGCCTCTATCACCGGCGGAACTGACACTGCTGATGAGTTGTTGTCCTTAAAAGAAGAGACGTACTCGAACGCGGAAGGGTCATGACGTGTGGAGGCTTCGGCCTTCTTTTCCTTTGCACTAGGACAACCACGCGTCCGTAACTTGACATCTGGCTCGAGGATGTAGGTGCACTGTGGTTGCCCAAGTTCCTTGAGCTTCCTCAAAATATGCGTCTTACCCACTTCATCTGACGAATTGAATCGGGCATCGATATGGCCATACTCGGTCGTGATCTTCAACCCAGGAGTTGTGTTAGGCTTTGTGGCTGAAAGGTCAAGCTTTCTCCAGTGGGCATTTATGCACGCTAGTGGAATAGCACGGCCTTCTTGTTTGTATCCAGCAATTTCATGGGCACACGGCAAGCCATGGGTACGTTTCACCTGACAGCCACAACTGGCTGCGTCCACACCAATGTAATCTGCCCGCTCAGTCTCGGGATGCACAATTTCCAATGCATGCATTGATATAAAACCTCTCAGCTCACGAAATAGTGCAAGCTTGAGTTTGTGCTGCACAAAATGTTTGCTTTTCTCGAAGGAAGCAAGAATCGCCGTGTGCTGCCCTTGGATTAATTGGTGAATTGTCTTCCATGATGTGTCAAAACTGCAATTGGCTGCTCCCAGATACCGTTTTAACTTCGCATGTGCACTTTCTACCCTGTTTGTAGTGGTGTTCCCAAAATGCATATAGCAATCTGTCCATGCAGCCACAAACTTCTCATTGTACTTATTTAGCCATGAGTCCTTGATATACTCAATGGCTTTTAGGTATCCCATAAAAGTGCGCTCAAAGTGTTGGAGGTTCACGGCATAAGCATCCACGGTAGGTGAGGATACCACCAAATTCCACGTACACAAGAATGAATTCCACTTCTCAGTGGTTTCGAACGTCTTGCGGCAGTTGGCGAGGATGTTAGTGCCGATATGCCATTTGCAGAGCATGTGTTTCGTTTTCGGAAATACGCGCTCTACTGCATTCATCAAGGCCAAGTCTCTATCTGTCACGATAACTCGCGGCTTCACACATCCATCCATCAGATCATTCAGCTTGTCTAGAGCCCATGAGTAAGTGCTTTCCGTCTCAGACTGGAGATATGCAAAGGCCGCTGCATATGTGAGATTCGTTGATGTAGCTCCAACTATTTCAAGTAGCGGGAGACGGTACTTGTTACTTTTGTATGTGCAATCCATAACCAGGACCTCTGAAAAGGCACGCAATAGCTCCACCGATGTAGGGTGTGCCCAGAAGATGCTCTGAACACAAGACGTGGCTTCGTCGGTTGTGTGCCACTCAACGTACCCACTCTCGTGCAGATGGTGCAGGAGAGACTGCATCTCCGATCTCCCCGCTCTCTCAACAACTCTATGCTTTGCCCGGGCGTTGTATATGTTCTTCATTGTTGACACATTCGATATATTGTGTGCCTGGATAGTATTCAATATGTCTCTTGGCTTTATCAAGCTCTCTGAAATAGCAACCATCATGACCTCCTCTGAGGATGATAGTCTGGGGCATATGAGTGGCCTTCGAGGTGTCTTGCATGTGGGTGATTGTGCACCCCACACACCACTCTCACCATCCAGTCATCATCAGATGGGAGCTTCACTGCCTTCAGTTTAAATGGACATCCACATTTCTTTGTGCTGGTTTCCACTGTCTTTCTTTCTGCACCCTTGGTTGTCAACTTCCTCGGCTTCTTGCCCTGCTTCTCTCTATACTTGGCCGAGCTCCTATACTCCCCACTTCTCTCACATGCAAACGTTAGCCTTGCCCTTCTACCATGTCCTGCTGCCTCGGAGTGTTGGATCACCACTACTAGTCCATTTTGCCTCCCAATCTCTTGAACCCAATGGATAAGAGTTTCCCGACTGGAAAATATCTGCACTTGCACCATTGAATCAGTGTTAGCGATTTGTATGTAAATGCACTGAACGTAAATACAAATAATAATGTAATTAAATATCTCATTTTTAATACATACCGTGATGTCGTAAAGGCCTCCAAAAAGTCCTGAACAATAGCATTTCCGACAGCGCTATCGGCAGTAGAAACATACGCCTGGAGTGTGAACCCATATCGTCAATGATCTAATCAAGCTAGTATGGCGTAATATTTCATAAAATAGCGTGACTTGACAATGTTCGGTTGATTAAAACTGAAAATAATCAATTATTTCGGTTAAGCTCAACCGAAAGAGTGTATAATGTTCAGTTGGATTAAACCGAAAAGGTATAAATTATTCGGTTGGACTAAATTGAACGCATTTGTAAGTTCGGTTAAAATAAACCGAACATATTAGTAAAGTTCGGTTATATGCAACCGATGTAATTTATATGTTTCGGCTTCGTATAGCCGAACATATACATATAATTCAGTCATACCAGTCCGAACTCAAGCAGCCGGGGATCTTGAAAATTATGCTCGAGAACACAACGAGGAAGGAGAAGTTGTACCTTTTCAGCGGGACTTTGGTCCTTGTCTTCTCCATCCGAATCCCACGACGCCTTACCCGACACCATTTGAAGCCCTACACCTCCGTTAGCGCAAACACCATGGAGAGGGAAGGTGAGGAGCAACCTGAGGAGTAATGTGGCTATGGGAGGGAAGTATGGGGCAATGCCTCACCTTGGAGAGAGGGGTTTTAGAGTTAGGGAGAAAAGGAAGTGGTGATGGCAGCTTCGTTAGAGGTTGAAGGAGGAGTGGGGTGAGGAAGGGGGGTGTGCTTAGAAGAACATGAATAGGGAGGATGATGGTGAGTTTAGAAGAACATGAATAGGAGGGTAGTTTAGACCTTTCATATAAAGGATATCTCTGATATTATATCAAATGTTTTAGTGGGGTGTACTTGGAAGATTTATAAGTGTATATAGAATCACCCTATACCAATAGCAGCGTCGGGCAGCTAAGTTGGTATGAAAGCTCCTATCACCGTTCGATTTTAGAATTAGGTTTAGTTGGCTCGTGCTTTGGTCGGGAGACGGGTTTTCTTGGTCGGGCGTGACACCCTCGGCCATTCGTCCATCTCCGGCGAACCACCTCCATTTCCGATGAGGACGAGATTAGAAGCTTGGGCGGCGTAGCCTAGTAGCTTGAGGTGGTCGGGCTCAAGGGAGGCGGCTGAGAGGTGGTCGGGGTAGGCGGAGCTTGGTAGGGACGAGAAGAGAAAGGGAAGGTGCGGCGGCGTTCGACAGTGAAGGAGTGACAGCCGGCAGTTGGCGCTGGTCGAAGTACCGCCGAGGGTGGTCCGGCGCAGGCAATGGAGACAACGAGGTAGGGAGGAGAAGGAGACGCCGACGAGAGAGATGAGGGAGGTGGGTTCCCGGAGAGGAAGGTAAGGGCGAGAGGCGACTAAGGTAGCACAACGCATCCCCTCCCCTCCATCATCTCCGGCGCCCCTCCTCCTCCGCCGCACTCTATGCACCTCACTGTCCCCTCCGCCGCCTCGTAGAACGCCGTGCTCGGCCCGACACCGGCGTCGCTGCTGCCGCACCAGATTTCGTCCTCCTTGATTTATGCGCTCAATTGGTTCAAATCCGTCCTCCAATCCCACCCCCCTCTCAGAGCCCACGCCATCCAGTACCACATCCGCGTTGATTAGGCCGACGATCTATTGAAATCCTACGAATCTTAGCTGGAATGCTTGCCGGATCACGCGAGGTTGAAGGGCAACCGTCGGTGTAGGCTGGCGCCGTCGGACCTAACGACGGACATGTACGCTGGGGATTGGGATCTGCTCATGATCGACGACGCGCCCAAGGGGTACTTCCCGGCGACGTGGGGGTTAGACGGACGTCTTCCTCCACGACATGGATCGCCCCGTGGAGAAGGCCTTCGTCTTGGAGTTCTTGTGCGAGAAGTATCGACTCGGCCGGACCGGGTGGTTGATCGAGATCGCTTCATCCAGATCGACATCTCTAGCGATGAACGGTGATCTGGGTAGCCTAGGAGATGGGTTTTGGTCCCTGCTAGATCTAGATCTGCTTCTCCGATCAGCGCCCGACTAATATTCAGTTTTCTATATTTTTTATATTATTCATTATTCAAGTTTAACATTAGCATAATATTCGGTTTTCTCTTTTATCTTTTATCTTTTCTATGTTTGTGTGTGTCAATTCAGGATTCACGAGCTAACCACTCGTATCAAAACTTCGGAGTGACAATAGGAGTGCCCATATTACCTTTACCATAGAGCCATGGTTGACCGTCGGCACCATATAACAGCGCAAAACCCCACATTAAGACATGAGGGGCTATGCCACTACCGGGCGCCGTAGGTGGGATGACCAGGAGCCCACACCTTGCCCTGGGCCTCCAGCCCAACGATCATGGCGAATCAAATGCAAATGCTGCTAGGACCTCAACCCATCAGGGCAACAATGTGCTCTACCTGCCAAGATCTCTACATCTGGCTGCCCGCAGCCGATCAGCCGATCCACCCCAAGGAATCGGTGAATTGACGACCGAGGATCACCAGAACTGGTTCAATGGCGAAACAGAGTCGTTGGCGGAGGGCGACGGAACAAGATAAGTCGCAGGCCCTAGGGATTCGATTCCTTGGGACGATAGCTCCAAATTAGAGTACAAAAGACCTACCTACCCATGTTAATTAATAATAACTTGTCTCTCCTCCGCTCGTTCTCCCTCTCCCTCATGATCTCCTCCCACTCGATCACGACTCAACGACGCCTCTACCTTTATTGCCAGCGCCAATCTCTCCGACCATCTCTCATCAGAGATCCCACCACATCCCCTCCCCGACCATCCGCCCATCACCGATAATCTCATCCCACCTCTAAGCACTACCATCGAGCTCCAACCCGTCTACAGCCACGATCACGACGTCCACCTCTACTTTCTTGTTGCCACCACCACGAGCACCTTCCCCACCATCGACCAACACCAATGAACTCACGAACATCTCTGCCATCTACTTCAACGAAGCCAAACCTCCAAACAAAGTCATTAACTTCTTACTCCCATGCCATCCTATCTCTTCCAGCCACCTCCCATGGCCTCAACGACACAGTCTCGGGCTCTTCACCAACTCCGGCTAAACCCCATTGAAACACACAAATATAGAAAAGAGGAAATAGAAAAGAAAAAAGAGAAAAAGAAAAAAAGAGAAAGTTGAATATTGAGTCAATATTGAAATGCAACAATGAACAACATATAAAATATACAAAAGAGAAAAGAGAAAATTAAATATTAACCAAGGAGCAGTTGAGATAAGTGTTGGAACTCACATTGTTTACAAGCAGGCTACTCTGACTCTCCTTCTATCATCTATACAGCTCTCTCTGTCTTCTCGATCTCGATCTCGATCTCGATCTCCGCTACTTAAAGAGATCTGACCTGCACTTGTCCTCATTTTGGAATCAATCTCTTGCTAAGAAATGACAGCCGATCCCTTCGGCTGCTCTCTCAAGGACGCCATGGTGGCTCACCTTCGCTCCCTCCCTGCTGTCGAAGTCATCGTTCTCCGCACCGGTGACAAAGTACTACTCCATCGTCGAGCAGATCGGGCGACGTGTTGCTCAACTAACCCCTCTCCTAATCTGACCATCTACGTCGGTGCCAATCCCTTCGGTTGCTCTCTGAAGGATGTCATGGTGGCTCAGCTCCGCTCCCTCCCCACAGTCAAAGTCATCGATGTCGGCACCGGCAACAACTACTACTCCATCGCCGAGCAAATCATGTGACGTGTCAGCACCGCCACCGCTGCTTAGTTCAACGACGAGAAGGAGACTCGTGGCATGCTCGTGTGCGGCACTGGCGTTGGCGTGTTCATGTTCGCCAACAAGTAGCGATGAGAGCGGGGCGGGTTGGCATGATCTCATACCCATACCACGTAAAAAATCTCACCCCCAAACCAATGCGGGTTTGCATACCCATCCCATTCCCGTTTAAAATCCAACCCATTTAACCCATCCCCGTCCCGTCCCACCCCACCTTATATAATGTCACAACAAACACGATAAAATGTAATATAAAAACTGATAAATCACATATTATAAAATAGAAAATCAACAAGTGAAAGAGCATTTATTGCAAGTGTGCAACATCTAAAATACATCAACGCTTGATAAAAGTGACAATCACTGGCTTCAAAAATTAATTGCAAGTGTACATATCTATAATATTCAATTGCATATATAATAAGGGTATTTAAGTAAAATACATATATAATCGGATCGGGTTCAGGTTTTTTAAGCCTAAAACCAAATCCATCCCATATCCGTTCGGGTTTATCTTCCCTTCCCCATACCTGCTCCAAACCCATTAAGGCTAATACCAAACCCATACTATTAGGGGCGGGTCGGGGCGGGAACCCGCTTAACCGGCCCCATTGCCATCCCTACCAACAAATTCCTCCGAGTGTACGCCGCCAATGGCTAGGGTTGGAGATGTGAGTGGGATAAACGGGTTGACCCGTTTACGACCTGAGAATAAATGGGTCGGGTCAGGTTTACGACCTGGGAATAAATGGGTCGGGTCAGGTCGACCCGCGGGTTAGGTGGGTCAACCCGTTTAATTTTAATATCACTTAGACTTTTAGAGCTAATTTGAATGTGATCTCATCTCATCAAGGAAAATTAAAACAAGTTGTAAGTTTATTATTTAGGTTGGATGGTTTGGATGTAATTGAAATAAATTGTAATTTTATTGCTTACTAATTTTATTAATTAGTTGATAATTTGGTGTTTGATTGTTGTTAAACGGATCAGATTATTGATAAACGGGTCGGGTCAGGTTGACCCGTTTATAAATAGGTTAAGTTTGGGTTGATAAACCTGACCCGTTTATTAAACGGGTCAGGTTCGAGTTTGGCCTTTGGGTAGAGATATCGGTGCTCGACCTGATCCGAACCTGACCCGTGAATCCGAATTGTCACTCGCCCACCCCTAGTCAGGACTCCTTATAATATAAGGGCATTATGGTCATCGAAAATCAAAACTAGCCATAAGTGACCCGTTAATGGATAAACACCTTAAACAAGATGTACTAGTAGGTATATGTTTCATTGATATGGGGTAATCACTAAGTAATTACCTATTAACTTAACTCGTAGGGAATTTTTTGAAATGACTCGAGATTTTCATGAGATTCTCAGAAACTTAGAAAATTTTGTCATATTTAACATTTTTTTCAGGATAATATTAGCCTAAATAAATACCTCTCGCCTCCCTCCTCCCAGTATCCCAACGGCCGTCGGCTGCTAGTTTGGAGGGATGAGCTAGCTGTGAACTTTTAAAAGCTAAGAGGCACTCAAATGCTATCCAACGTCCATTACCACCCCAACACCATCCTCCATGCCCATCTCCGCCCTAAACCGAACTCTAATCCTAGCCCTTACCCCTTCGTCCCCTCCATCTCCCTCCGCTCCCTCAAACCCCTCATCCAATCCACCAACCAAACCCTATCATCACCGCCAGCATCGTCATCCCCGCATGTAGATCTCGCTGAGCTTTCTCGGAGGCAGAACGCCAAGTCCACCGCTCTCCTCCGCCAGGACCCCCACCCCCCCGTCCCTGACCACGATGCCGCCAAATCAGAGGAGGAGGAGGAGGAGGAGTACCACAGGACCAAGATCCTGGAGGAGATGTCGATCGCCACTAAGAGGGGCCCGAGGTTCCCTGGCGCCGTCGGACGTCCTGGGTCTGATCTCATCGCGAAGCCCCCCGACCCCCAATGCCTACTTGACGGCGACGAACGGGCTCTTAGCCGCGCTCTCGAAGTCCGCCGAGGTGTTGCGGCTGAGACCCTTAAAGTGGCCCTCCGAGCTGGGAAGCTAAGTGCGAACTATTCCAATAACCTTGTCTCTAGGCTTACGGACTTTGTTGATAGAGTGGTCATTGGTGCCGCGGCATTGAAAGGGGAGCCGGAGTTCGCTCATCTTTCGTTTAATGCGAGGGCGAGGAGTTATATACAGAGCTCCGGCATTGTTCCGCTCGTAAAGTTAGCACTTTTGACATATGTCTTCTCTTATATTTGACGAGAGTTCAAATCCATTTTTTCTACATGTCTGATTTTATTTCTATCGTTATTTGCATCATTCAGGTGGTTGAAGCATAATTCTATGACTTATCCTCAAATGGGGAAGGTGGTATGCATGTGCTCCGGTGATCTTGAGCCTGTGAGACGGGTGGCCGAGTGGCTAAAGTCAATCTATGTGAAGGGGACGTTCCTTGGTATTGTACTTGTTAAGGCTGGACCCATCTGGGAGCGCAATGAAAACACATTGGTAGAGATTGTGGATTATCTTGAGAAGAATGGGGTGAGGAGGGATTGGGTAGGCTTTGTGGTTAGTAGGTGTCCACAGGTATTGAGTTTGACGGTGGAGGAGTTGGCGACTCGTGTGAGGTTTTATTTTGATATGGGCATGAATGAGAATGAATTTGGCACAATGGTCTTTGATTATCCAAGGGCGCTTGGTTTCTTTAGTTTGGAAGACATGAATAGTAAGGTGTTTGCTCTTTCTGAATTTTGAGCTTATTGCCCGTAATGTATTGATTGTGGCAGTTAGCAATGCATGCCTGGTATATGTTAGTTCCAACTATCTTGTCCTTTATCAACACCATTTTAGTTACAGATATGTGCATGCAGATTCTATGCATTATTGTGCTTATGAGAGTTTATTCCAGTTCTGTGTGCCTTTAACTAAGGTAGCTCTATCCTAGATGAACTTTTTTGGAGGTTTCTATAAAAGTCTCTTGTTCTCAAAATATGCTTGTGGTTTCGCAACGTATGAGAGATTTATGTTTATTCTATACAATTATGATATGATTTCCATCTCCTCAAGTTGTGAAGGTGTCTCTTTATGGGGTTCTTTGTCTATTCAATTTTCTTAATAGAATAATGTGGATTTGTGGTTTGATCACCACTGAGAGTTGTTGTAACTTGGTGGGTTGTCTGATGTTGTTTTGCAGGTCAACTACCTCAAGGAGTTTGGCTTGAGTACTGAGGATGTTGGACGATTGATAGCCTTCAAGCCACAGTTGATGGGTTGCAGCATTGAGGACCGATGGAAGCCTCTTGTGAAGTACTTATACTACCTTGGGGTCCGGCGTGATGGCATGAGAAAAATACTCATAGTGAAACCTATGATTTTCTGTGTTGATTTGGAAACAACTATCGCTCCAAAGGTAATTCTTATCCCATCTGTGAGTTCATAGTGTTTATATCAGATTTAGCAAGCATATATATTCTATATTTTCGATTTTGTGTGTTGTCTGGCAACAGTAAGAACATGTTTGTTTTTGTTTTTCTGGACAAATGCGGTGTCTACTAGCTCCTGGTATCATTGCTCAGTACTATAACTTTGTAAATATTTCCATTCCAGTTGTTACATCATGGTAAATAGTGATCTAAGTCTTTTTCCTTTACATGTGTAGGTACGGTTCTTACAGGATATAGGCATCAGAGAAGAAGCCATTGCTGCTGTCCTAGTCAGATTCCCTCCCTTGCTTACATATAGTCTTTACAAGAAAATCCGTCCAGTGGTTCGTTCTCGTCTTTTTTTGTTTAGTGCATATCTTGGCATGGTTATGTTTGTAATTAACTTATTTTGAAATTTCATACATTCATGAACCTTATTGTCGTGAACATTCATTTTGTGTGACTATTTTCTGCTGTGAAATACTATCTTATTTTGCTATCTAGATGTTAGGATTCGTAATATTTCTCCCAAGAATTATACTCAAAAAGGCCATAGGATCAGATTAAATGGGTATTATCTACCATACTGTCAGCTGCTGTCTGCTGCGAGCCTTTGCCTCCATTGGTCACCTAGGTGGCAAAGCTGATGTCTGTAGTCCACGAAAACTCTACAAAAGTACTTTAGGTCTTTGTCTTCATTTATACTCGCTATCAAAGCTCATACATGCTGAAATGCTTAGATAGTTTATACTACAATTTCTGCTTGTATGGCTGATTGGTTTCCCTCCTGTCTTGCTCTTCCCCATGCTGGCAACATTTTGAAAGGAATAAATACAATAATCAGCAACATGTATGGCATTTCTGATTGCCTCATGGAATACAGATCTAGGAGAAAATTGGTCTTAGATAAAATGTAAACCTAGTGTGAATTTCTTTGACATGCATTTCTCCTATTTAAAGAAGTCGCATATTGCAAAAAGTTTCTTAACTGCATATTTCCTTCCTCTTGATAGCTTGTATCTTATATTAATGCTCTTCTTGTTCCTTTCATTTTTCAATACTATTTTCCTTAATTTAAAGCTTTTCAAGATGTTGGCAGGTCATTTTCTTGATGACAAAAGCTGGTGTCACTCAGAGGGATATAGGCAAGGTGATTGCATTGGATCCGCAGCTTGTTGGCTGCAGTATAATACAGAAACTGGAAGTTAATGTAAAGTATTTCCTGTCATTGGGCATTCGTCTCCGATCGCTAGGCGAGATGATTGCTGACTTCCCAATGTTGCTGAGATATAATTTAGATGTTCTCCGCCCTAAATATCGTTACATGAGGCGAATTATGATCAGGCCGTTGCAGGATCTTATCGAGTTTCCCAGGTGAGCGCCTTAACATGATTGGCCTATTTTGTGTTTATATGGGCGTCATCATCATCCCTAAATACCTTAGCTCCACATGGAACTTCGTTATACTAAGTAATCGATGAGCTAACAAATAGTAAATAATAAAAGTAAGAACTCCACTTGTTATTACCAGTTACCAGCTTAAGTTCAATGATCAGAGTTTGGTATTTATCTGAACAACATAGGTATTATCATTTTCTGCTGGTATTAGACATTGCGAGTAGTAGTCCATTAACGTTTTCCTGTTTTGAGTTCCCTCATTCACTGGTCATATCGTTCATCCGCCTTTTGCTATATAAATTGCTTATATAGTGCAGTTTTGCTTCATAGTATACTGACTTCCAAGTACATACATGCAGGTTCTTCAGTTATTCTTTAGAGGGAAGGATAATTCCAAGGCACAAGATTCTGGTGGAAAACCGCGTAAATTTCAAGCTTCGTTACATGCTGGCTACCACTGACGATGACTTTAATCAGAGGGTAGCTTCTGTTGTTGAGCAGCGTAAAAAAATTGAATCAGGGGATACAGATGCTGAATTTTCAAGCTCTGTCACCATGTGTAATTCTAGCAAGGCACTGAATTCTACTGCAGGTATAGAATGAGATATTGGGCTCTTTTTTCTGTGCTTATATTGATATATTGTGAGAAAGTAGTCTCTGTCAGATAGATTAGTCTCTCTGTGAAGCCCATGTTATTCGAACGACTGATGGTTAACAATATTAAAACGTACAACAGACTTCTTAAGTAAGCGTCTGTTTCCTAAGCAGAAATTCATAGGTTCGACCCCGCGTTAATCTATTTTTGATATGCTTTCTCTTTACATGTATATCCTTGGTTTTTTTTGCATATATATATATATATTCTTCTAAAACACCCTAACGACACGTTTGGTTCGCACGAGTAACAGGGGACGGAATGGGAATGAAAGCTTGAAGGGAGTTGAGATGGGAATGAAAAGTGGAATGAGAATGATGTGGCATGTTTGGTTTACACAATGAATGAGATTAGGAATCATGTTTGAAAATGTTTGATACATAAAATAAGTGTGGGAATGGAATGAGGGAGTCTGGGCTATTAAATGGGATAGTCTCATTCCCAATTTGTCATTACATTCTCAACTTTAATGTCTAACCAAACAACGGAGTGTGCTTTGACTATTTCATTCACGATGGTTATGTCCAATTAAACGTGCCGTAAGGTAAATAATTGATTGGTATACTCTAGTTTCAAAAAAAATTTCTATGTAGTATCTCACATTTAAAAATCGTACATTAAGACCCTTGATTTACGTGGGCCTCCAGTCCAGACGTTTTCATGGATCTGACGGCAAACAGGTCATGTGATCTGACGGCAAACAAGGTCATGTTCGCTGCACGTGACCCATGTCCGTTGCTTTGTGCGTTGTGACCCATGTCCATTGCCGACGCGCCCTCACCAGCGACGCCGAAGCTTCCAACACCCTTGTTGAGGACTTCCTACTTTCCATTAGAGAAACGCTCACGCTAACCCTAACCTTGGCTCTTCACTGCTCCGCTGCTGACCCCCCTGGAGGGAAGCTACTCACGCAAAGCCAGCTCTCTTCTGCCGCCGCGAAGCTCCACTAGCTCGTTGCTGACGCGGAGCTCCTCCTCTCTAGTGCGCTCATAGATGACCCCACTACATGCGGGTCTCGATGGGAGGCGGCTCGCCGCCTCGTCACACGCCTCCAGATCAGCGACGCGGCGTCCCGCGTCGTCGCTCTGGACGAGCTGCTCGCCTTCCTTGCCAAGGACTAGAAGTACGTGGTGATCGTCGTAGCACAGGGCGCTGTGCCGACGGTGGCGCGGCTCCTCGATGCCGCTTCGAGCTGCGCCACTCGCGCCAAGGCAGTGGCAGCCATCGCGGTTTTGGCAGTGGAGAGTTGCTGGCATGTGATTGTCGCCGAGGGATCCCTCCTCGTCCTCCACCTATCATGTGCGTTCGAGTCTGGGGATGCGCGAGAAGACGCGTGCAAGGCTCTGCAAGACCTAACTCTAGCAGCCTGGGACAATGTCATTGCGATCGGATCCCACGGTGGGATCGCCTCGCTCCTCGACGTCGCCTGGGAGGGTACACCGTCCTCCCCGGCGCCCTCCGCAACCGTCCTCGCCAACTTGGCCGCTGTCCGAAACCTCCATGCTAACTTTCTAGAAGAGAACTCTCGATCCCCAACACGGCAGTGGCGGTCTTGGAGGCGGTAGACGGCGATAGAGAAGAAGGGTTTGAGGGAGGAGGCAATGTGGAAGGCTTGGCAGCAGCGAGGTAAGGGCTCGGTGGAGAGAAGCTTGGGCTTGGGGCGGTTGCGAGGTTGGTGCGGAGCGACAGCCATGGGATCTCCAGTGAGGGCTTAGTCAGGGTTGCGAGCGACGATGATATCTCGGTGGTGTCGGTCTTGGAGGCTGTGACGGCGACGAAGGAGACGGACTTGAGGGAGGAGGCGGTGTGGGTGGAATTGGGTCACGTGCAACGTGCCCGTTTTGTCGTTAATCAGCTTACGGCAATTGGATTGGAGGCTAAGATAAAAACAAAATTTTAAATCAAGAGACTAAATGTCAGGTTTTTAGAAGTGACCATATAAAAGTTTTAGAAAAACTATACGGTACTAATTGATAATTTAGTCAACATCCTAATTAGGTATGCACATCTTTATACTTTTCTAAAACATCCTAATTGCTCGTATATTCTCATACTTTTCTAGAACATTCTGGTTGCCCGTATACATCCTTATACTTTTCTAGGTATGTTTTTTTTTTTTGGGTGCATAGAAGTCTATCTGTTTAACTTTAATCGAATGTATAGACACGACTAGACTTTTCGGAGTAATTTGCATATGGGGAGCGTTTCGCTCACACATCCTTTGACACAGCATTTGACATCAAATCTGAACCCTCCATCTCAACCTTAATAAAGGGCCAAGATTAAAACAAAAAACCAGCCTATGCCCTAAGTCCCATTCCTCTCCCACTGTCTCTCTCTCTCGCGTCCCTTCTCCCCCGCGCCCACCCCGGCCGCCCTCGACCTCGACCGCATCTCCGCCGCGCCACCCACGACTGCATGGCCTAGCCGACCGTGCCCCCTTGCTGCCCCTCCCCTGCCACACCCCACGCTGTGCTGTTTCAGCGCTAAGTGTTGTTACTGTCAGAAGCACCATCAGGAGGCTACCGGAGCAGACAAAGAGTTGGATCTAGTTTGAGGCCAATTGATGGAAAAGAATCATGTTAACTGAGTCATTTTTCCCAGACATTTGTTCTGGAGGAGCAGAATTAAGCTTTGAGGTTCTGACACTGTTTGAAATGTGTTTATAAACATTGTAAAATTCTGGTGGTTTCTTTTTTTTCTTCTTCTTCTTCACATGCTACCTTCATCATACATTGTTACATTTGCAAGTGTTTCAAGATTTTGGTTTTAGTGGAACTTACCCAACCTTACTTTCAAGGTTATGGACCTGTCTTTGTTAAAGAGATGGTTACTTTGGTTGGTTGCACAATGAAGCACAGGTCAATGTTGTATCTCGTGATATTTCTGGCGCAAGTTTTTTTACATTAGGTTTTTTGTGTTTTGATGTAATGATTTATTCATAGTCAACAGTGAAATTAGCATTTAGTTATAAAAATTCACTTTCATAGGATTCATTAGATATCAAAGGTTAATATCAGATTTCGCACTAAATTGCCTTATATTGTTGTTCTTGAGAGAACTCTGTATTAATATTAATGGAAAAAAGCAGATAATGAAAGAGTGTGCTTGAGACATTGATTGTGCTCTGTTTTTCTTCTTTCTTTCCGAAGACTCATCCTTGTTCCCAACAAGCAATCTTTCATTTTAAATTGCTGTTGCATGCACAGCTTTTTCAAACCATAGATTAGCAGAAGTTTACATATCTTTCTTCAGACAGGGGACTTTTAGACTAGCATTCAAAACCCAGATAATAACTTAACTACACCACGGATCAAACAAGATAATACTACATCAGAAAACCAGAAGCTGCGAAGAAAACAAGAAAGATTGCACCAAGAATTATGCTCATTACTGAACCAAGATGATCGAATCATATATTTGACTTTTAATCAACTCCAAACAGAGCTCTATATATACAACGGCTAATCATCATCAAATGTCTTGGAAAAATGACCCACTTAACATGATTCTTTTCCTTCTTGATACCCTTGTTGCAGAGGATAAGATTGTATGGCTACAGAGCAAGCTGGGGCGGCTTTTTGATTGCTTTGTGATTCCAGCTCAGGACCGATGTGGAGGGATTGTTGCTGTTTGGAAGCCTGTTGTTGGATGTGTCTCTGTCCAATTTCGCTCAGTGCAAGCTGTTTTATTTTACTGCTGTTACTTTTGTGTTTATCCCTCGGGAATGTAATGCGAGAGCCGATGGTGTAGCCCGATGGTGTAGACGGTATGATAGTTGTTTTGCCTGGTCGGAGGTTGATGGGCTAGGTGTTTTAGATAGTGTGATGTAAGTTGTACTACTAGCTTTCGAGCTGAACTAATCAAACAAAAAAAAAAACATGATTCTTTTCCATCAATTGGCCTCAAACTAGATCCAACTCTTCGTCTGCTCCGGTAGCCTCCTGATGGTGCTTCTGACAGTAAGAGCACTTAGTGCTGAAACAGCACAGCGTGGGGCGTGGCAGGGGAGGGGCAACAAGGGGGCACGGTCGGCTAGGCCATGCAGTCGTGGGTGGCGCGGCGGTGATGCGGCCGAGGTCGAGGGCGGTCGGGGTTGTTGGAGCGGAAGCGTCGGATCCTCGATCCTTGATGTTTGCAAGCCCTAAATCGATGTCGAACAAGCGCAGAGAACCAAACCAAAAGATGCAAGATAATAGAAAAACAAAAGAAAGTGGGAGACACAGAGATTTACGTGGTTCAGAGACAGATTCTCCTACGTCCACGGGGAGAGCACACCAGAGAAATCCACTAAGAACAAGAAGATTACAGGGATGCTTGGTTGATCTATCACCAAGTCTTCTCTCACCAGAGCCCTCTTTTCTCTCTCCTTTTCTCTCTTTCTCTCTCTCTCGGTTTCTTTCTTTCTCTCTTTTCAACTTCTCTTCTCTCATCCGTACATAGCCTATATACTCTCCATCCCGTACAAATTCACTCACTCTTTTATAACCTATATGTACTAGGTACAGGAGAGAGATTCATAAGTTCAAGTTTAATTCGACTCTATCTTTACATGAACTAATCAATAGTCCAATTAAATTGAACTCTAATTAGAGACTCATAATTTGAGTCATATTCTAACAGGGGTGGGCGCGGGGGAGAAGGGTGTTGAAAATATAATTCAAAGTTATTTGACTTAGTCTTAGTTTGTTGCCTGTTTGTAGGAGTGAGTCATCCAGTTTGTTAGCATGTTCATAGTTAGTGGTCCTTAACTTTAGCTAGGTTGGTTAAGTTGTTTTCTTATGCTTTGCTGGGTATTTATATCCGACTGGGACCTTTGTTTGTAGGTAATTGACAGTGAAGTAAAAGCATATTATTTCTTCCTCTCTTCAAGGATTCTGTTTTCTTCTTTCCTCTGTTTTTTCCACTGCAGGAAACAGAGTGTGTTGTTTGTAGAGCTGATTTCTAACAAAGGGACGCGAGAGAGAGATAGTGGAATAGGACTGGGACTTGGGGCTTAGGCTGGTTTTTTATTTTAATCTTGGCCCTTTATCAACGTTGAGATGGAGGGTTCAAATTTGATGTCTAATGATGTGTTAAAGGATGTGTGAACGGAACGCTCCCCTTTGCATATTAATGATACTATATGTTGTATTTTACATATTAATGTCACTTTTGGTGTTTTTATGTATATTAATGACACTTTTATTTGATAGGATGAAATTATCATTCATTTATGTACAGTTCCTCACTTGTTACGCAACTTCATTCATTTGCTACGTAGCTTCATTCACTTGTTACGTAATTTTTATTTATTTATTAATCACATTATGAACGAAGCTGCGTAAGAAGCGATTGAAATTGCTACTAATATACAACTAACATTAAAAATGACACCATGTTACGAAAACCAATATATTTGGTCACTGATATGCAAATTACTCGTACATATGCAAAACTGTTTTTTTGTTTTTTTTTTTTTTTCCCTCGCTCCACTTCTCCAACGTAGATGCTAGCTCCACAAACGCCACTTTGAGAATATTATAAGGCCATGTCACTTGTCAAACCGGTTTGCACCTACTCAAGAGAGTTTAGAGGAGATTGTCCCATTTGTTTAATTGACAGTAGAAATAAAAAATAATTAATGAGCAGTTAGCATTGGTGTGGAGTGTCGACATCGAGACAGTGGTCGGAGTACATGCCCAAAAAAATAAAAAATAATTTTTTTTTTGCATGGGCAATGTTACTCGGAAGCCTCTCCAAATCCAACGAATCTTATCTATCCTGTCCCACTCCCAAGTTGCCCGGAATCGTGCACCTTTCCTTCCTAAGGATGCCGGATCCCAGACTATTCAATTGATGCTTCCCTTTCACCAACTGGCCTCTCAGCCTTCCTTTGGTTCGGAGGTAAGAGCAGGGTTAAGAGAGTAAACCTTACTTTTGCCTCACTTTTTATCCAGATAACATAACGAGGATAAGAGAGTTATCACTATTTCATTTACCCCGTTACTCTCTACTTTTTTTTACCCCTAACCCTCCTTAACCCTGAACCAAATGGGGTCAGCATCGCTTTCCCATCCCCAGAAGTAAGAGATTCTATGCTAGTGTCCCACTGTTTTTCGCCACTAGTTCCTCATCCACTTGAAATCATACAACATCCTAAGATTGAACGAGTTGCTTGTCGAAAGTGACTCACTTCATGCCATATATATGACTAGTAAATCTCCCTACCACCTGGTAGGGTAACCCCCCTAACTCCCCCCATTAACTTTCCACCTCTCTCACTAACTCCCCTCCACTAACTTCCCACCTCTCCCACTAACTCCCCTCCACCTAGGCTCCACCTAAGATCATCCCTGTCACATAGGACGCCATTAGGACAAATCAAAAGTTTCATTGTTAACCATCATGTTATATAAACTAACTTCCCACCTCTCCCATTAACTCCCCTCCACCTAGGCTCCACCTAAGATCATTCCTGCCACTTAGGACGCCATTAGGACAAATCAAAAGTTTCATTGTTAACCATCCTATTATATAAGGATGATAGGAGGGAGGCTATCATTGGTGGATGAATATAAAGATGTAATGCAAGATATATGGTGTTCGAGTCGTAATTTCACAGACTTTCACGTCACCTAATCCCCGCGCGAACAGAACTACCCCCAGGCTTGTAGCGTATTTTGTCCCTAACCCTTGCGGTTAACCATCGGGCTCAATTAATAAAAAGAAAATCCTAAAGACTCCCTTTTTATTCAAAATTTGACATAACATTCTCAGAAGGATGTAAAAGGCCAATATTTCTTAGGGTGGGTCTAAATACATAATATTTTGAACTCAATATATCACATTTTCGTCTTTTTGTGATCACTATATTAATGTAGTTCACTACTGAATAATGTAATCACTACACTGATCGGGCAGTATGTTACCGAATGTGTTAATATATTAATACTATCGATCATAATAACATATTGATCGGTAATATACTAATGATCAGACATGACCGCGTGCATTGAGCAAAAAATATATGATATAGATAGCATTTCCTACTTTTTTTTTTTCAGCTTAAGCTTATGAGACAATTGATAACTCGAAGATACTCATACAAATGATAGCTTTGTATTTTTAGTCTCAGAGAAAATCAACTTCGACAATAGGTTAGTTCATTGGATCCACATTATCGGATCCAAACCTGGATCCAAGATGTCAATATCAAGCGCACATTTTTAAACAAGCTTTTTCTCTGGTGGAGAAGAGCCGTTATTCCGTTATGATCCCCCGCCATGCCTCCCCTGTCTCTTTACCACCATAACCCCTTTTATTCTCCCTCAACGCATATTCGCCACGTGTGGCCGAGCCAGCCTCCTTTCCCCGTTCCTCATCCACGAATCCATAAAGCCACCGAATCCGCATCGAGTGCGCCTTACTTTATGGTTTGTTCCTCGGGACCATCGTGTACCCCCCCCCCCAGAAGCTTCTCCCCCTAGGCTCCTAGCGCTTCCACCCCGCGGTGATGGGAGTGGGGCGGTGAGGTGGACGCCGATGCCGGCGCCAGCGACCACCGATTCGTATCCCCACGTCGGGTAAAGCCGGAAGGAGAGGTGGCAAGGGCGTCGATTCCTTCTCGAATCCGGTCCCCTCTCTCGCATCTCCCACGAATCCCCATGCCTATATAAACCCGTCCAGGATGCGTCTTCCAAGGAGGCCCGTCGCCGCCCTTTGCTCTTCCGTCTTCTCGTCTCCCGCGGAGGTCCCACATCGGACTAAGGTTTGCCGCAGAAGCCCCGGGGTTGTTCGATCCTTCCGGTCCGTGGCGAACTCGTGGCATTGCTGCCCGAGAAGAGGTTCGATCTCTCTGTGGTTTCTCGCTTTTTCGTTGTTCGGTTTCTTTGGGTGTTCTCTGTTGTTTTTTGTGGGATTCTTCTCGTGATTGATCCGTGCACGGGTTTGACGCTGCTTCTTGTTGGACTTAGTCGTTTGGGCGGTTCGTTCGGAGTCTATTTGACCTCGGACCTCGTTTCTTGCAAAATTTTGGAACTCTTTCATCCTAGGTACCTTTATTGATTTCCATTTCTTGCATTATTTTCGTTCGTTTTCTTTTTAAGTTGATAAGAACTCCCTCCCTGTTCCTATTTAGCTGGGGGTTTCTTTTTTCTTTGTTGTTTCTTGCTGGATTCTTTTGACACCTACCTGAATCTTGGGTGTTCAGGAAGTGTTTTGCCGAATTTCGTGGTTGACCCTTAATTTTTGATAGTTCCTGTTGTCCGGAGTTTGTCATGTATTCACCATTAAATTTGGAATATGCAGTTCGTCTGCTAATTTTCTTCTTCTGAGATTTGAGGTTCTAATACTCGTTTTAGGGTACAGTTGTTTGGTTTCTAGTAGTTTGATGGAGGATGTTGGGGTTGGTGAGAAGGGTTCGCCCTTGAAGCCGAGTTCATGTGGTGCTGGAAGCCAGGATGGGCATATCTGGTCCTCACCGCATTGGGGGGGCGAAATTGTGGTGGGAAAGCGGATATTTTGCAACAGACAATTGAATATGAAGGGCATTGTTGCTGTCGGGTTTGATATGGACTATACCCTGGCTCAGTACAAGCCAGAGACATTTGAGACCCTGGCATATGAGGGAACAGTCAGGAAGCTGGTTTTTGATCTGAAGTATCCCGTTGAGGTATGCTTTCTTGAAACTCGGTCTTTTTACGAACTAGGATGACCCAAAAGAAAATATGCTTATTGTTCTTTCATAATTTACACCTGGCAGTGAACAAGCTGATTAAAGTTTATTGTTCTCATATATGCAGTTGTTAGAGTGGACATTTGACTGGAAGTACATGGTCAGGGGTCTCGTTCTTGACAAGAAGCGAGGCAATATTTTGAAGGTTAGATCTCTCGGCTTGCATTATTTTTGACTGGTTTGAATTCTTATACTAATTTTTGGGGACAATTAATATAGTGATGAAGCAGTCGGATTTGATCTTTGCTCCAAAATAAGTGTCTTTTCTTTCTTCAAACAGTTTTTCCTGCAGTCGCTTGTTGTTTTGGAAGCTCTTGCATTATTGTCCTGTTCTTGGAGTTATTTCAAGTGAAATTATACGTAGCACTTCCATCTACCTCAATGCTGCAGGTTACCATATTGAAATAGTTGATTTCTGTAGCGATGAACGTTGTTTAGACCTATCATCTTAAGAAATTAGGCCATCATACAGGTAAAATTGGGAGATTGAATAATTTTTTAGTTCCAAGTGCATTTATTTGATTCATAGGTTTCTCAATGATACAGGTCGGTGCCCATTGAGCTAAAGCTTTAAATGCCCTGATTATGGTAGATGAAGAAGTGAATGACTGATTTCAACTGATTTTATTTGCTTCTTTTTTGGAATAAGACATGCCTTTACCCTGATTTGGAAATGACCATTTGGAACTCAGTGGTTAGTAACTCCCTTTTTGGATAGAGAGTTTGGCAATATTGACTTAAATCTGAAACTACGTTTATATATTGCATATATTGCCAGCTTGCGGAACAACTAGCCGTTTTATGTCTTTTCAAACAATATTCTACACCTGAATAGTATGATGACAAAAGTTGTATCGAAACATAGTTATTGCAGACTAATCTTCGTGTAGGGATATGTACCACTATATCACTTGTTTTGAGTAAAAAAAATGCGAGTTTGGTAATTGTCTGGTGCAGAAGTAGTTATACTGAAAGTTAGAACCTACATCTGCTTTTGTATTGAGAGTGTTTCATCTGCTTTTGTATCGGGAGTGTTTGAAAGTGCAGTTGTTTAGGAGCTATGATGGAACTTGTGTTACAATGAAAGTGCTTTGTTTTCATCATGCGTTATGTCTCGTCAGTTTAGCGAACAATAGTGAGGATTTGTATTTTTCAGATGGATCGGCACAAATATGTCAAAATAGCTTACCATGGATTTACAGAGATGTCTAAGGAAGATAAGATGGCTACCTATGGGAACACATTGGTTCGAGATTCATTTGATGAGCCTGACTATGCTCTCATTGACACACTTTTCTCGCTAGCTGAAGCATATCTGTTTGCACAGCTCGTTGACTTTAAAGATAATCATCCTGGAAAACTTTCTGATGTGGAGTATGTGATTCCTACTTTTACATTTTTTGTCATCATTCATGACAGCTGCAGATATCATACTTAAAAGATATTAGTGTGTTAATTTTGACGTCTGTAGATTCTTTCAAAAGGGGTTGTTTTAGCCCATGAATGGCATGATGAAGGTGAAAAGCATATATAAGGAATCTTGATTAGGACTGCCAGGAGAGGTTACATATAGTCTTCGTAGTATAGATCTGGTTACGAAGTCGTGGCATTTCAATGGCAGGCTTCTTTTGAATGTATTCTATCTAAGCTTGGTCTATCTCTGTTGTTCTTGAATTCTGTTCTTAATGCACACTTGAGCTCATCAGATGCATCCTTTAGGAAATGAGAAGATTGGAGTTCTTGATTTTCTACCATGGTTACAATAGTCCTTTGACTTCTATGGTCCAATCACAATTACCTGTTAATAAGTTTTCTTTGTGTTTCTTGTAGATAGATGGCACATGGGCATTATGCATGATATCATTCATTGTAACATCCCTTGGCCTCCATCTCCATTTTGACTAAATGAATGTGGCACCAGATATCCACGAGGGTTCACCCACCTTGGTGACAGTATTCCTTCAGATCGCGCCTAAAATAAGTAGAACTTATGTTACCAAAGAAAAGACCATAGTATTAAAACCTGGATATATGTGCATGTCTGCATTTTGTTTCTAGTTTTACTCCGTATATATTTCTACTCGTGCTTTCCAAGGCTCACTTCTGTTTATGTACTGCAGTTATAGTCGTATGTATAAAGATGTACGAGCTGCAGTGGACTTATGTCATCGTGATGGAACTTTGAAGCAGATGGTTGCAAAGGACCCTGGAAAGTGAGTATTGATTGGAAATGATTTTTCTTTTTTAACAGTAAAGATATGAAATTTGCAAGTCTCTTCCAACTTTGATTCGTCCCCTTTATATTTTTCTACAACTGGAAGGAAGAGAATTATTGGTTTTGCCCCCCTAAGTTTTGATACACCAATTTCTAGAATCATCTCAAATTTCTATTTTTGAAAGTGCTTCCAATTCTCAGGTATATAAATGAGGATCTGGCAATTGTTCCTATGTTCAAAATGTTACGCGAATCTGGCCGTGCGACATTCCTGGTGACAAATAGGTGTGTTTTGTGTCTTTGATTCCCATTTTGATGCAACTTATATTTGTACAATCTTTATTTATTGGCTCAGTAAAAATATTTAGCAATGAGCGTACAATGCAAAAAAAATAACTGGTGAAAATGAGGATCTCGGTTGAATATAGGAGAAGAGAACAAAAAGCCATTCTGAGTTTGGAGAACTTAAATATGTACCATGAGAATCTGTGATTCACAAACGGAAGAGATACAGCTTATTATGCAGATCTATATGCCCTCAAGGCTTATCTCTTGCTTTTGGTTTATCTTGGTTGGATTTAATCTGGATCCAAATCTATGTTTCAGATTGATACTTATTTGTATTACAAGCTAAGGGATCTTGTAATACAAAGCATTGTTGGATTAGGAAAATTTTAGCTGGACTTCATAGTTCTTGTCAGCTTTTACATGTGTAAGCCCTTCGATAATCTGACTTGCAGCTTGTGGGACTACACAAATGTCGCAATGAATTTTCTTTGTGGTACTGGGGAGTTGAATGGTGGTACCTGTTGCAACTTTGACTGGCTCGAAAACTTTGATGTGGTTATCACTGGCAGGTTTGTGTTTCTCTTAGAATCTGTGGTGATTTTATAATATTTGAGTTTAATATCTAGGTAACCTTTGGTTTTTGTGCCGTTTGCTTACTTTTATTGATGCTTTCTATTACGAGTTAGGAATTGATTGGATTGCTTTAAAGAAGTTAATACTAAATAATGTCTTCTCCTTTTAATAAGTCTGGCACATGTGTTAATAGGCATGAATGTAGATCTTATATGCGCACTTGATTGTTAGGTATTTAGGTTAATGAGAATTATTTATGTCATGTGCATTTTAAGTGAACAGATTTTGGGATGCTGCCTGGTAGACCTCTTCCCACAAGATCCATAAACACGAGGACTCTAGAATTCTAATCAGCAAGCTTATGTATTTATTCAGGCAAATGTTGCTAGCAGCTCCGACATGAACATAGGTGAAGTTGGTGGTTAGTGAAAATGTGGGAGCGTGCAGAGGAGTTGGGATATGTTGCAACCGTGAAATACAAATTGTTGATTGCTTTTCACATAGTAGTTCATACATGGGATATGTGATAGCTTTTCCATGAAATTGCCAAAATTAGGGGCTATGGGTGTAGCTTGATGGTTCTTTGGACGATGCTTCTTTGGAAATTTGTTGTATTTGTTTGTTCTTGCTCCCATTAACATTAGTTTTAATTCGCTTCAGCAACTTATCAGCAACTTAGCGTTAAAAACCCACCTGAAGCTCATTGACACCTTTTATGATTTGCAGCTCGAAGCCAAGCTTTTTCCATGAAGAAAACCGTGCGAACTTATTTGAAGTTGAACCTGAAACTGGCATGCTGCTTAATACTGATAATGGCATTCTTCTACCTCAGGCTAGTTGAATTTGATGCCGTATACTTTCTGGCCTAGTCTTATTGTTGAATGCCGCACTTATGATTTCTCCTTGATTTTATGATCATGCAAAAGATTGGAAGTGTCTCCCCAAGGTTACCTTCACAAGGGCTGAAAAAGGCTTGTAGGGTTTTCCAGGTATCCTGTTGACTGACATTATATTTGCTGTAAAGAGCGATCCAAGTTTTCTGGCATTGATGTTTCTTTTTCAAGATGCGAGTTGTTAACCTTTTCCCTTTAGAGATTTATATGTGAACTTTCTGTTTCAGGGAGGGAATGTCGCTCATCTGCACAAGCTGCTCTCCATTGGATCAAGCTCTCAGGTTTTATATTACTTGAGCTCTAAGAATAATCCTACCTATTGCACTAGTTTATGTGGAGATTGTGTTCAGAACTAGGTATGAAGATGTAACCCTGCTTTAATTTTTATGTGAATCGATGGAGGTGAACGTTATAGTGTACAAGCAATCATTTGACCCATAGCAGTTGTCATAAATGTTAGTCCTTTTTGTCTCCTTGTGGTTACATGGATACAAAGCAAGAGCTCCTTTCATATAGTTCGACTTGAGCAGAATGACATTCTCATGTGGAGTGATTCATGTCTATGTTTTATGTCATTTAGACTATCCTGATCATTTTTTTGGTTCTATAGCTAATCAAGAATCTCATTAGTGTTTAAGTAATGCACTTTTTATTGGATTGCAATGGCCTTGTCATCTAGTCGACCATTTATATCATGTTTCTTCCTCACGTCCATGTTCATATGAATTCTATCATGACTGATCCATCTGTATAATTGGTTTTTGATTTGAAAAATCAGTTGGCCTCTCTTTGGTAAAAAAAATTTCCCCTGTGAAAATTAGTGTCGGCCCAAGCCGAAAGTTGTAGAGAAGATAAAAAGTGTCATTTGTTAGAGTTTCTAGAAAATAGTGTCCAAACCTAGGTGAAAATTTGCATCACCAATTTTTGGTAATGGCAACTGGGCCACCTATTAGTTTAATTCATCATATTTATTCTAAGATTCTTCTCTTAGTTTGACATAATAAAAGGATCCATGTGATCCATGAAAGTTGCAAGGATATCTTTGACTTGCTGGGATGTGTGCTAGCTTGTAGGTTTTCCAAGTTCTCACTGTCTAGATATATGGTCTCCATGTGACATTGATCTTATATAATCCTGGGTGTTTTCTTGTGAAGCTTAGAACGCTTATTTTATTCCATATAATCAGCATACTTCATAGATTTGTCTTATGGATGTTTGAATTAGCATATGCGAGAATATGTTGCTGTCTCAGCTCATAATTCCTTATGCTTGCTGAGAAGTCAATCTTTACAATTTTATAGGTCCTTTATGTAGGAGACCACATTTACGGTGATATATTACGGAGCAAAAAGGTTCTAGGTAAATTCTCTCTCTCTTTACTGGTAACTCTTTTCTGTTATTCGATGAGTAGGATTATCAGAAAGGCTCATTTTCAAATTACATCAAAACAAGAACACATAGAGAACATGTTGATAGAGCTCGATCTCTTTCAAGGCTAGTCAGTGGATTTGAGATGTAGGAAGTGGCGGAGATTAGAGAGTGTTTGGGGGAACTTGGAGAAGAGATCACATGAAGTAGAAGAGTTGGGAGATAATACTTTTCTGCTCTCATTTTAGACTGGATTACCTATATACAGAGGGATGGCAACTCTAATATCCAGTTAGTTCTTCTTAATCAAATTAAACATTTTTCTGAATGGACTCCTAATCAAATAAGGAGAAAATCTTCAAAAATAAGACTCTTTCGTATGTAAGACTATTCTCAAGTAGAATGCTGACAAGTGAAGACCTTTCCTTAACATTGTTTCCAAGTAAAGACCCTTAACCAAATGAGACTCCTAATGAAATCAAGGCTAGCTGTATGAATTGCCTGGACCCATTCGGTGCCTTGGGCTCGGCTCCTATCCATGTTGTGATTGAAAATCTCTTTTTGTTTGGTATTTAGTCACATCCAGTGGACCCAATTGCATCCTCATACAAGACACAGTTACTGCACAATATACTACTGTTAGTAAAGCTTTTTTGGCACAAAGACTACTGCACTTTTCTTCTCTCAAGTTATATTTTCAACCAAGAGACAAAATAAATTATTGAACCATTTCATGTACTCTTTTGATAAATCTTGGCTAGCCATTAATGTTGGAAGCGACAAAATATGCATGATGAAGGTGGTCAAATTATTAACTAGCTATAAGGATGGAAAAGCTGGATCGGGTATGGAAATATTGCTGCATAAATATCATTATGTGCGAAAAGAGATTTCTTGGCATGAAAGTTCAACTGGATTAGGTCAGCAATAAGCACTTTATAACATTGCCTCAATGCAGTCTTCGTCTTCTGCAATGATGGCCTATTAGCATAGAGGTTTTGGTTATTATTATCACAGAAATGGCACTTCGTTTAAGAAGCCAAATTTATGGAGAAATTATCTTCTAGTACGTTAGAATGCAATGGCACCATGTATGGACTTTTACACGTCTGATCCTTCTTTTTTTCATACAAGTTCACTTGAGCTTCTGCGGGGTGTTATTTCTATATATTAGGTTGGAGAACAATGCTCGTTGTTCCGGAGCTGGCGAAGGAGGTTGAGCTTCTTTGGGAGACAAGGGATACTCGCAAGGTATTTGAAAGAAAGTTTCTTCCTTCATATTTGCAAATTCTCTTTTCTTATTCGGCATTGAGGTTGGTTAGGAATTTTTTTTTTCCTGTAGTTGAGTTGGTGACCTGGCTAGGGAAGCAACACACTCTGTTTGACCTAAGCAAGGTTGTCAAAATCGCTTTTTTGACTAGGATCAGCAGAAAAGCGAAAGTAACTAGTGTGGGGCAACGGGTGAGCTTTAAAACCTCTTAATTAGTCTTGACTCCTAAAACCCGTAGAGGGGGTAGCACCTTATGTGAAGACCAGCAGATTTACTCCGAGTCTCCTCCAAGGCAACCAAGATACCCACACACGGTTTAATGTGGGATGTTGAGTTTGTTTAGAAATAAGATATACATGAATTTGCTATTACAACTTGAGAAACTTTTAACAATATTCATCTATGTAAGTTCTCCCATAAGGTGTTATCAATTATGGATACCAGATAATCCTGTCTGAGTGTCTGCTACTCGAATAGTTATTCAAGTTAGTTGCCTGAAATAGTTGATGAAATTATAGGGGTAGAATGAAGAAGAGAAGAATGGCTGGAGTTACCATGCAAATTGTATATTTCTTTTGTTTCCATATAGATTGGTCTATACAAGCATAGTGTCTGCTACTTTTTTTCTCGAGGATATAAGTTGATCTCAACCCTTGTAGTTTAATTACCATGAGCTTGACACTCGTGATTGTAACTGAACTGTTCATTGCAACTGTGTGTAAGTATGAGCTTGTTCTTGTGTTCTAGAGGGATCAATTAGGAGACTTTCTAGAGAGACAAAGACTTGTGACCAATTGTCAAATGTCCATTGTGTCATAAAGGCACATTTAACTTGAGCTGTGCATGCAAGAATGCAACAGGCTTGAAACGCCCTAAGTAGCAGATTTTATCCTGCTCGAGATAATATATCCATCAATTTGTGCTAAAACAGGAAAAAATTTGAATTCTCATAATTTTTTATGCTGAGTGCAACATTTTGTGAGCTTGGTTTCTATTTCTATCGCCTGTTCCAGTTTGGGATTGACATGTACTTTATTCAATGTAACATTTTTCTCAGGAACTTCGGAAGTTGAGAAAGGAACGAGACACTGTTGAAGATGAAATTCATCATCTGAAATGGTCTCTCAAGTAAGCTGGCAGTGATGAAATGTACCGACCCGTATTTGTTTGTTGGACATACTTTATAGCATTCTAAGGCATATTTTTTACTTGTTCACGCTTTTGTGATGTTTACGAATCTAGATATATCATGCAGTTCATAGTCTGACATTTGTGTCTATGCCAATAATATGCGAATTTCAGTTATATACGTTAGTCACTGGGCATACGCTTCCCAAGTTTCTGAAAACTTTGTGTGGCGACAAATATGTTTCGTTAATCTACCATTAGCTGATTTTCTTTGTCTTTGGAGGTAGGATGAGTACTCGATAGTTCACTAGGGTAAGTATTCTAGCTTCGAGCTGAAAATGTTTTTCATTCAAGCATAAGATTTATCTTCAAGGTTTATGAACTTTCAGTTTGATCTCAATGTGATGTGATTGAGCTTTGTTTCATGAACTTGGCTTATTCTTTTTTTTTTTATACACCGCTTTTCCCCATCTCAGCTAGTACTCTAATTCAGGTTTGAAGTCCTGGGCGTGGAAGCAAAACAAAAGTTGACTTCCGAACTTGAGCAACTGGAGGTCTGTTCCTGCCATAGTTTTCAGAAAATCGAAAGTTTCTTTGTTGAGATAGAACAGGTGTTTTGAGTGAATCAGGGAAACATTAACCTGCATGGGTACCTTGGTAGGAGATCAATATATGTGAAGGTTGTAGCAGTGTAGAATTATGTTCACATAGCTGTTTCAGATTTTATGAGTTCACTTTAGTAGTCATATCACAATACTTTCCGCAAAAATGGATCCAGCTTCCAAATGGAGTAAGCAATGATTAGTCTTCATTGTGCACTACCGTCCTTGAATAGTTGAAAACTTCAAGTTACGATGAACAGTCAGGCAAGAATAGGGGGAAAGAGGGAAGAGAAGGGAGAGTGAAAAACAAAATATGTTAATTCATGGAATGCTAGGATTGCATCAAGTTCTCACTCTATTACTATGTTTCTTGTGTGCTAGTCAAAAAGGGAGCATGTTCGTCGCCTTCATCAACAGACTCAGCGGGGATGTCACCAAAAGGTAACTCTAACAGCTGGAGACATGCAGTCCACTTGAAACATTGTGCTTAGATTCATCCTATCTTGCTATGATCATCCCTTTGTAACGTGAACCTTTGGTCTTGCAATTTAATTTCATAGATCGGCCTAGAACGGTGTATTCTACGTGAAGAAACCGACTGACTCTACAGAAGAGTTGTGCCAAGTATTTTAGAATGTAGTTAGCCCCTCCCTATGAAAGACACAGTAAAAGGCTGCTGAGAAATTTGGTTGCAATTTCTACTCGGTGGCAAAATACCTAGGATATTAATCTCGCTCCATGTTCGAATTGCTAATCTTAAGTTGGATTTTCTTTTCCTCTAATTCAGTTTCATAGAGTCTGGGGACAGCTCATGAAGACCGGATTTCAGAACTCTCGCTTTGCTCATCAGGTCCCCCCCTCCTTCTCCATGTTTCTTCTTGCACTGTCATTTTCCAAGTATCAATTGAACTAACATTACTCTTTCTATGTTGCCAATGTAGGTTGAGAGGTTCGCCTGCTTGTACACCAGTCAAGTGTCAAACTTGAGCTTGTACTCTCCTGACAAATACTACAGACCAACTGATGATTTCATGCCCCACGAATTCGACATCCTTTCACTCTGAAGCACTTCTTTCACTCTTCATGACCTCTGCAGCTTCTCAAGTTGAGAACTGTACGTCAATGGTGCGTAGGGGAATTGGAAAAGGCCATGTTATCCTTCTAATTAGTCTGTGCTAATCACCGAAGCTGTAAAGGCTTCCATTTTAATTTACCTGGCAAAGTATAAGCATCATCAATGTTTTGTTATTTTTCTCAATAATATGAGAAAAATAAGACTTTGGTACATTAGATATCAGCATTTTAAGGCTTTGGATGTGAACCGATAGATGACGACGCCTATCCGGCCGCCGGGCAGCGGAGGATCACTGTGCACTACGGCGAAATCGAACAGCTTCCTCGCCTTGCGGAAGAAGGTGGCATCCCGCTTCTTCCACCTCCTCAGGTGGGCCATCACGAACACCGTCTCTCCACTCACGAATAGCCTCAATGTCTCTAGAAGTGGATCGATGAGCTCGTCGTAGTAGACCACATCGGACGCCAGGACAACGTCGAACTTGAACGAGGCCTCCTCCCCTAGAAGGGCATCGGCGTCGTCGCGGTTGCCCCAGCGGAGCTGGCGCACGTCGAGGGAGCCCCCGCGGGAGGAGACGGCGGGGGCGTTGTACTGGGCGTTGTGGCGGAGGTTGGGGAGGACGTGGGGGAGGTCGGTGAGCGTGACGGCGGCGCGGAGGACGGCGGCGGCGGCTATGCCGACGAGGCCCGTCCCGGAGCCGAGCTCGAGGATGCGGAGAGGGGGGGTGCCAGTGGGAAGGAGGAGCGGGGTGGGGTCCCGGTCGAGGAGGGAGACGAGGGATGAGGCGGCTGGCCAGAGTTGGAAGGAGAGACCTTGAGATGGCACGTGACGGATCACCACCGTCGAGGCGATGGATCCCACGTGGTGACGGTACTCCTGCGGCGACTGCTGCCGCTCGATCCCGTCTAGTGGTAGCCGATTGCCAATCTCTTCATTCTCTCGCTGCTCTTCTTCTTCTTCTTGGAGGATCGCGAGCAGGCCTACGTCGTCATCCTCTTCGTCGTCCTTCGCCATCGCTCCGCGCACGACGAAATGGCCTGATTTAGGGCTACATAAACCCCATTTCTCCAACGTGTCAGGAGCGGTCATCCTTGATCTTGATTTCTATCTGAACATGTCTGTGCCATCGGTGAGGTACTTGTCCGTGCCATTAATGATTGGGATAATTGAAACATTGATTTATATCGATGAATTAGATCCAGGGCCGGCCCAACGCAAATTAGGCCTAAGCGAAAACATCAAATGGGACCGAGTAAAATTTATATTAAATAAAATAAGGTAATTATTATGTTTATTTTTAAAAAAATATTCTAAGTTGCTAAATTATTAATGAAGTTTTACATTTCTTACATTATACCATAAACTGGAGCAATAATTTATCAAGTTTCAAAGAGAACAGCCAAACAAGAATGTGAAATCAAAATATAATGGGAAGATAAAGATGGGCATGTATGTACGGAGTATAGAAAATAGGTTCAAGATATAATAAAGATGGAGAAATCGAAACATAAATTTTGAGGATAAGTAAGACAATAAAGAGATTGAGTAGAGAATTAATAGAAAAGTAAAAAGATGACAAAAAAAAACCTAAATGATCAAATGGCTTTAAACTTGTCACAAATCACCATCTACTTCTTAATTTTTTATTTTTTTAGAGTAGTGTTTAATAGATATCATAAATTAGCTATTATCTTTTGGAACAATCAATATAAACTTTATGAGCCCAACTTTTTAATTTGGGGTCTGAGATATGTCTTAAATTTTATGTTACTTTTATGGTATTTATTTTGGAGACCCTTTGTTTACCTTAGGACTTCTATGTAATAGAATTAATCACTTAATTGTCATTAACCCCATTTTAACAAGAAATATCATTAAAAACCCCATCAGGTTATGTTTTAAGTTTAAAACCCCATCAGTGATGAGCTGTGGCGTATTAATGATAGAAATGTCTAAAATAACCTTATTTGGCAATGGTAGCATCCTTATTGCGCCGTCTCGCCTTCCGTCGTCTCGCGTTCCCTCGTCTCGTCTTCCTTGGATGATCCACCGCACACGTGCCATCGGCTCTTGTTCCTCAGTCGTTCACGGTCGACGATGTTTAGTTGATGTCGTCTTCCTCCGACGAACTAACTCGCGTCAGCGAGTTGTTTGTAGTTGCCGTCGTCGTCCTTTGAGGATCATTCGCCGTCTTCTTCGAGAACCCTAGCACGTGGACGCATGCTCCTTCCTTCTACCTCGTAAGTATTACGATTCTTAATTTGTATTTTGGATGTTTTATTCCGTGGTTATTTTGCTGTTGAGATCATTGATTGCGTTTTTATTGTTGATTTATTGGTCATGTTTGTAGTTGCCGTCGTCGTCCTTTGAGGATCATTCGCCGTCTTCTTCGAGAACCCTAGCACGTGGACGCCTGCTCGTTCCTTCTACCTCGTAAGTATTACGATTCTTAATTTGTATTTTGGATGTTTTATTCCGTGGTTATTTTGCTGTTGAGATCGTTGATTAGGTTTTTATTGTTGATTTATTGGTCACTTTCTTCAGTATTATTGTGTGATCTTATTTGTTTTTTGGTTGATTTTCTTTCAGTTTCTACTTCTAATGCATTGTAATCCAAGGTTTGCATTCTCGGTTGACATGTGGTGTGTACAGGATCATTATATGTTGGACAAGTTGCTGTTGTTATGCAAGTATGGTGATGATACTGTTGTTTGGGAAGCGAGAATCGGGGCTTCTTTTCATCAGCTTGTGAATCATCTTTGTGAGAGATGGACTAATCTGTCTATGGATGTTTTACGGCTATATTATGCAATACCTGGGCATCCGAGATGCATCATTGCATCGGATTGTGATCTCGATGGATTGTTTTCGGTTGCAGGTTCTTTGGGGCTCCAGTTTATTGATGTGGGAGTTTCGGTTGGTGGTCTTAGCATTTGTGGCAGTGAAAGTGATGTGGGTTCTTCATAGATTGAGAATGTCGCTGATGAAGCCGAGGTTGATATGCTGGCTGGTTTTTGTCGTCATCAGAAAAAGACGTTGATGACGGTTGGTTGGGATCGATCTATCACTCATGTGGGGCAGAAATTTGAAGGTGGTGTCACGGGCTTTAGATTGTGTTTGCAGAAGCAATCACTTGCAACGGGCTACGGGTACAACTTTGTGAGAAATGAGCCTCATAGAGTCACAGCGGAGTGCCCGAAGAGAGATAGTACTGGTTGTGATTGGATGGTGCACGCTACTCATGAACCGATCAATGGGTTCTTTTATATCAGGAAGCTTATTAACGTCCATACATGTGGAGCAGCTTCGCGTGCCTATAAGCATAATCGGATGAGCTCTAAGCTGGTTGCAAGTCTGATTGAAGATCAGTTACGTTCTAAGACACCGACGCGTCCTATTGACATAGTTAAGCAGTTCACAACAAACTATGATTTACATATATCTTATGACCACACATGGTCAGGGGTTGAGTTGGCTAAGAAGAGCGTTTTTGGTGACCATGATGAATCTTTTGAAGATTTACGTTGGTATTCTAGGGCTGCGGTCGATGCAAATCCTGGATCTTGTATTTCTATTGAAGTTGATGAGAATTCTGGCCGTTTCAGAAGGATGTTTGTTGCTTTCAAGGGCTGCATAGATGGTTTTAGATTTTGTCGGCCATTGCTTTTCCTTGATGGAACACATTTGAAGACAAAATTCAAAGGGCATTTGCTGGCTGCCACCGCCAAGGATGGCAACCAAGGCAAGAGTCTTATCTTGAGTTTGTTATTGCTTGATACCTCTGCAAATGAATGATCCAAAGATGAAAATAAACACACAAAGATGAAAATGACACTCACAAAGATGAATATGATTGAACAAAGATGAAAATGACTGTCAAAGATGAAAATGATCGAGAAAGATGAAAATGAAGTGAGAAAGATGAAAATGAATGATCCAAAGATGAAAATGAATGATCCAAATATGTAAATGAAAGACAAAGATGAAAATTTACACACAAAGATGAAAATGACAGACACGAAGATAAATATGATTGAACAAAGATGAAAAATGAATAATCAAAGATGAAAATGAATGTCAAAGATGGAAATGATTAAGAAAGATGAAAATGAAGTGAGAAAGATAAAAATGAATGATCCAAATATGTAAATGAAAGACAAAGATGAAAATTAACACACAAAGATGAAAATGACAGACACGAAGATAAATATGATTGAACAAAGATGAAAAATGAATAATCAAAGATGAAAATGAATGTCAAAGATGAAAATGATCAAGAAAGATGAAAATGAAGTGAGAAAGATGAAAATGGAGAATCCATTTATTTTGACAGTTACATATTGTGGTTGAGGTCTTCATTTTTGTGTTTCCTGTTTACTCACTTTTTTTGTTCTTTCCACATCCAATTTTGCAGGTCTATTTCCGCTAGCATTTTCCATTGTTGATTCTGAAAACGAAGCTAATTGGTTTTGGTTTTTGGAATGTTTGAGAGAAATTGTTTCAAAGGACAAGATCATAACTTTTGTTTCAGACCGGAACGCTGGGCTTTTAAAAGCTGCGTCCTTTGTGTTTCCAAGGAGCCCTCATGCATATTGTTTATTCCATTTGAAACAAAATTTGAGGGATGCTCTTGGTCGTAGGCGCTGCAATGGTAAGTTCAAGGATAAAATGTGTTACAAGCTTTATGAATGTGCCTATGCTCCGACTGCCGAACATTATCAGAAAAAGGTTGATGAGTTCTTGGCTGAGGGTGGAAAGATTGCGGGGAGTTTCTTGCTGAATCTACCAAAGGAGTATTGGGTGAATGCCTATTTCAAAGGAAATAGGTATGGTGAGATGTGTTCCAGTGCGGCCGAGTCATTCAATTCATGGATTAAGAATGAAAGGTTTCTTCCAATCACTAATATGGTGGACATGATACGGACGAAACTGATGCAACAATTGTCTGGTACGTACGGTCTAAAAGTTGAAAAATGTAACATTTAATTTATGGATTCATGTTTGTTGAGTCATTTTTATCTTTCTGGTAATTGACATTGATAATTGTTGGTCTTGACAATGTCTTTGTACATGCAGATAGAGGGGCTGCTTGCAAAAAGTGGAATTCTTGCATATGTCCGGAGATCGATCGGCGAATTAATGCATCATTTGAGGAAGCAAAGACTTGGTTCGTCAAGAATTCTACGAGTATACTATTCCAAGTTGAATCGAATCCATCAGTTTCAGTTGATTTGGATAAGATGACATGTTCATGTTGCAAATGGCAATTGAATGGTATGCCATGCTCCCACGCTATCGCGTGCATCATGGCTTCTGGACAAGACCTCAATTTGTTTGTGGATGTTTATTTCCACAAGTCTGCATATGCTATGTCTTATTCATATCCTATTTACCCCGTTCCTACTGTTGATAAGCCGGACCATGCGCCCACATATGAAGCTGTAATTCTACCTCTGTTATCCAGGAGGCCTCCAGGAAGGCCGAGGAAGAAGAGGATCAGATCAAGGGGTGAGGATGTCAGAAGCATGAAATGTTCGCGTTGTGGTCTCGAGGGGAATCATAACAGGAAGACATGTACTGAACCATTGCAATGAAATCCTTTATTGAAATTTTGTATTGGAAGAAAATGAGTGGATTCTGATTTTATTCAACCAATTATGAACATTGCAGATTTTCATATTTTCTGTTCATTTTTGTCTACTTTGCTGATGTGCAGTTGAGTCATACATAATGCTCTGGATGAAATCATGCTTTTGTTTTTTTGCATGAAATCATGCATTTATGACATGAAAGACCATATATATTAAGAAAGATGAAAATGAAATGAGAAAGATGGAAATGAACACACAAAGATGAAGATAACATGAACAAAGATGAAAATGCATGAGGAAGATGAAAATGAATGACAAAGATGAAAATTAACTTGGGAAAGATGGAAATGAACACACAAAGATGAAAATAACACTCATAAAGATGAAAAGGCATGAGAAAGATGAAAATGACTGTTAAAGATGAAAATGAAATTGGAAAAGATGAAAATGAACACACAGATGAAAATGACACTCAAACAGATGAAAATGAACACAAAGATGAAAATGAACACTCAAAGATGAAAATAACACTCATAAAGATGAAAATGCATGAAAAAGATGAAAATGACTGTCAGAGATGAAAATGAAATTGGAAAAGATGAAAATGAACACACAAAGATGAAAATGAACAGACGAAGATGAAAATGAATGACACAAAGATGAAAATGCTTGTAATTTTGATCTTTCTGGTATGAATACATCTTAGACATCAGATACCAGTGTAATGTAACTGTATCTTTGTATTTACAACTTGAAAATACAATATACAACTTCAAAATAATAATGTATTTGTCAATCTTTGAATGTACAATGAGATGTAATTGAGTTAGACGTAACAATGTGTTAGCTATGCTTGCTTCAATCATGCAAAACCAGTTTCTCTACAATCTTTGCCCTGAATTTGTTGACATCTGCTTTCTTCAACTCTTTTGGCATTGATTGATGAAGTGTCAGCATCTCCATATAGTAGCAGACAAATATGGCACAATCAGCCCTGTTGTTTTTTGGGAAAGCTGAAGTTAGACTCATGTAGCGTTTAATGTTTAAGATTTACAAATACATGAGCTGCCAGTCTATTAAATGATAAAGCACTTACGTCGAAGATCCTTGTTGTGGTATATCGTCGACGTTCTCGATGGGGAGGATACTATCTTGAGTGCTAACATCCACTAATTCTTTTGCTAGTGACTCAATGTGTTCTTTCTACATGAAAAAGGAAGATTTAAATGTGCATTAAGCCAAGGTTGAATCCATGTGGTATTCATAAATACATGTACCGAGTGTTTGACTTACAAGGCTCTTGGCGTCTTCAAAAAATGGATCCTCTCGGGCATCTCTTTCTTTCATAGAATTATAGAAATACCACTTTTCATTCTCAAGATGAAGCACTAATAGTGTAAAGTGGTTGGGCTCCCTGTCTTTGAAGCGGCCATTGGAGCAGATTGAAAAGAAAATAATAGGTTGAGGCTCCTGTAGACTGGCTTCAGCAGTTTTCAAATACACCATCTTTGTGAATTCTTTATTTTTTTGGTGTACAATGAATTCATGCATATGCATATACAATTGCATCAGTAATGATCATTACAGATGCTAGTAATGGTGAAGTTTATGTGAAAGATGCACATACCCAACAGTTTGATTCCATGAACAAGCATGTTTTAGGAATGGACTCTTCCTCACTAAGTATTTTTGCATACGCATCGATAACCTGAAAGGTCAGAAGAGTGAAAATGATCACCAAAAGATAAAAAAGAATTCATAGAACACTCAAAGATGAAAATGAACACTCAAAGATGAAAATGAACAGACGAAGATGAAAATGAACACTCAAAGATGAAAATGAACACTCAAAGATGAAAATGAACACTCAAAGATGAAAATGAACAGACGAAGATGAAAATGAAAATGACAAAGATGAAAATGAAAATGACAAAGATGAAAATGAAATTGGGAAAGATGAAAATTAAAATGAGTAAGATGAAAATGGACACAGATGAAAATGAATGGCAAAGATAAAAATAAGTAATTGAGAAATATGAAAATAAGTCAGACAATGATAACAATAATGATTGCTTTACATTGTTTGAGATGTAAGCCCCATTGAGGATGTCAAGGATGTCTTCTGCAACTACAATTTTGTTAAAAGCATCCTTGTTTCTCCATATTGTGGCACTGCATACATAGTATGTTAACTGTCAGTAACTTAAATTTCTTATATTAAAGAAGAGAAATGTTCACAATGGAGCTTGTGTTGTTACCTTACACCAGATTCCCCAATAATTTCACTTAATTTGTTGTATGCTTGAATATCGAGTTCCTTGCCACCTTGACATTTATTCTTTGTCTTCAACTTCTTTAGATCTCCAGCATACCTATTACATGCCTTCTTTCCTCTGCTGTATTGGTATTTTGGGTCTCTTTTTAGGCTTCTCTTTTTTGACTTTACCCTCAATACCATGGAGCTTGGGTCAGTAGCTGTTGCACACTGGAGCTCCTTCTTAAATTTTGCTTGCTCTTCTACCAGTTGTGCGTGAGCATCTTGAATTGTTTCTTCGTGCTCCTTCCTCATCAAATTTATCTCAGCATTTAACTTGCTGATCATGGACTCTTGTTCCTCTACATCTTTCAACAGCTTTGATTTTTGTTCGCTGTGCGCTTTGCACTCCAGCCTCTTTTGGCTGAGCTCATCGGTTGCAAGCTGTAATTTGTTTTTGAAAGATGAGAGTGTCCGATCTCTATCTTTGAGATCTCCTGTCAATTGTTGAATCTTTTTTTCAAGAGGAGAGACATCAGCAATCAAGGGTGACACACTGATTGGATTTTCAAGTGCTTGAAGTGTGAGGACCTGCCCCTCCATCCCTGTGGCTTGCTGTTTACCCCAAGGGCAATTTGGGAAATTGCGCCTTGGCGGTCATTTCACACTGGTTGTGCACACACAGACCTTGTTTGGTGCTTGTGTTTGTTAGAAAGGTTAGGTGGAACCAGGGTCGGTAGTTCTGGGCTTGGGCTCGTTTTTCCAGCCCAAGTTTGCACTTTTGGGCAGGGAGGATCGATCCTTTGGTCGTGGAGGATCGATCCTACCTGTGCCTGGAAGTCGTTGGCGGTGGCTTTCGAAGGACGGCCACCGCGGTGGCCGTCGCTTCCCCTGTCAGGGGAGGGAAGACTTTCCCTCCCCTCCCCCAGCTTTTCCCCGCCTTCGCCGGCTTTTCCCCGGCCTTACCCCGCCCCTTTTCCCTTCCTTTCTTCCCCTTCTTCTCTTCTTCTTCCTCGCGGCTCTGCTTTCCCCTGTTCCGGCTGAGAGCTTTCGCTCGCCGTTCTTCCTCCTCCGGCCACCTCTCCGGGAGCTTGAAGGCTCGTTGGGTTCGTGGCAAGGCGAGGAAGGTCCTGGGGTAGGACTTGTGGATCGAAGCTGCGTTGAAGAGGTAGGGTTCTTATTCTAAACTCCGGTTGCTTTTGGGTTTTGAGATCCGGATTTTGTTTTCCTTAGATCTCCGTGTATTGATGTTGGTTTTTGGTTTGGGAGCCTTGAGTAGCTTCGTGGCACTGAGATCTACCAACCCACCAAGTTTGGTGTGGTTTGGTTGTGTCTTCCGGCGGTTTTCCCGGCCGGAAGCACGCCGGAACCCATCAGGATCGATCCTCCTGGGAGGAAGGATCGGTCCTCTGGTGTTGGCTTGCTGCGCCCAGCACATGATCGATCTTCTTATGGGAGGAGATCGATCATGGGGCCTGGGTTAGCAGGGATACCCTTCGTCCCGGGAAAGATCGATCTTCCTGGGAGGAAAGATCGATCTTCCTTGGTGAGACTGGAAGGGCGCCCTCTGTCTCGAGAAAGATCGATCTTCCTGGGAGGAAGGATCGATCCTTTTGTCTCGACAGTGAGGGAAGCTCACTGTTACTTAAGTGATCGATCCTTCCCTTGGTGAGGATCGATCCTTTAGTCGCAGCGAGGGTTTTCATGAGTTTTGCCCGCGGGGCTTCGCATGTAAGTGGATTTTGACGATTTTGCCCTTGGGGCTTCTATGTTTTACATCATGCATGAATGCTTACCGCTTTGTGGTTGAACCGAGAGGGTGATATCTCTCGGGTTGTGTAGAATAAATGGGCTGACGGTATGCCCTTACCGCTTTGTGGTGAACCGGGGGAGTCATGACCCTCGGGAGTGTTTAGTATAAATGGGCCGAAGGTGTGCCCTTGTTGTGTTGGTTGTTTACAGCTTTATCATATCTATCCTGCCCTGTTTTCCTGTGCATTAGACATGCTAGGGTAGATTGGGTGGGTGTTGACTCTGCTGCTTAGAGTACCGAGTGATGGTAGTCTTAACTTCGGTTGTTCCGCCAAGTGCGGAGATCCCGCTTGGAGAAGGGGGTCCTACTGGTTGCGTCGTGTCCACCCTGCGTCAGGGAATGTCGGAGTTGCCCACCCCTGAGCAGTGGCGTTATCGGAGATACGCACCTAGGACAGGAACCCTTCGGGTTATTGATGGGATTGTGGGATCCTTGGCAAGCCTCGGTACTTGGCATCAGAGTGTGTCCGGTTGCTTTACCCTTGTTTGTGGGAGTTGTAGAGTAGGACCCTGCTGAGGTGTTGCTCATGTCTACCTGGACTGTGTTTGTTGCAGGTGCAGGTGGCCGCTCTGTCCCAGTGTTACCCCCTCGGTCGTCTCGAGGCAGCGCTCCGGATCCTGACCATGTCTGAGGGTCAGGATGGGTTCGTCTGTGCGTTCGCGGAGACCCCGGTGGGTGTTGTGGTTTCTTTTTGGGGATTGTGATCCCTTGTAGCTGTTGTGCTAAACCCTGTTAACTTCTTATTGCTGGTTTGTAATAATTGTTAATAGTTGTTTAGTTAGCTTGCTTCCGCTCTTTCTTTGTGCCGTCCAGCTGTTTCCGTCAGCTGGACTTTAGTCTCAACTGTTTCCGCCAGTTGAGGCTGTGGTTGTAGGTTTCTCCCCCTCGCGTCCCCGGCCCGGTTGCGCTCTGCGGGTCGGGGGGCGACATGAAGCCTCTCTTCCAGCTTCTTTTTATCCATAATGATCTGCATATTCTCATTTGCATATTGATTGATCTCCTCTTCCTTTTTTTTCATTGAAAGCTCCATCTCCAATTTATCGCATTCAAGGAGCTCAATCTTCTCCCTCAGACCCTCATTATCTTTTTTCAACCCGTTGATCTCAATCTTTAGGCTGTCAATGATGCTAATCTCCGGCTCCGGCTGTATGTTTCGCCGACAATGATACAAAAGAAATGAACTTGTTCATTCAACGCAGGAAAGATATTGAAAAGAGTAAAATGAACACATGAAGATGAAAATGACACTCACAAAGATGAAAATAAATAATTCAAAGATGAAAATGAATGACAAAAGATGAAAATGATAATTAGAAAGATGAAAATGACACACAAAGTTGAAAATGAACAATCATAGATGATAATGGATAAGGACGATGGAAATTACACTCACAAAGATGAAAATGTACACAAAGATGAAAATGAAAATCACAAAGATGAAAATTAAAATTATACTCACATTCCCAACCCGAGGCTATACATTTGGCTCATCATTCCTTTGGGTATCAACATCATGCAGACCACAATCTTCTTTTTCATGTGATGACTGTGAGGGAGATGCTCCTTCAATTTCATGCTTGTCATCTTCTACAATTTCATCTTTTTCATCACCATCATTGTCTTGTTCTTCTTGTTCTTGTTCTTCTTCTTCTTCATCTTCTTTTTCAATAGCATCATCATTGTCTTCATCATCTCCTTCATCTCCTTCATCATAGAGTTGATGATTCACATATTCTTCGAGCTCTTCTTCCGTGGGATTTAGATTTTCAGGATTGGCCTACATCAATTGCCGTTGAAATTAGTATAAATTAGTTGGAAAGATCAAAGATAAGAAATTGTATACAATGCATAACTGATTTAGCTCACCGGTCTTGAAATGATATCGTGACCTGCAAAGATACCTCTCCTGTTCTGGTTGAGGTCCCATTTTATACATCGAGGCATAATTTGTTTGTTATTTATTGGTGCAATCACGCATGTGAGCTCACAATACCAGTACTGCAAAAAAAACATGGGAAGGTGAATTAGAAAGATGAAACCTAAAAGATGAAAATGAATGTCAAAGATGAAAATGATTGAGAAAGATGAAAATGAGTGATAGAAGATGAAAATGAACAGAAAAGAAGATTATTGAGAAAGATGAAAATGAATCATAATGGTGAAAATAAATCATACCAGTAAGAGGGTTGTGCATCATTGGACCCTTGTGGGAGTGCTTACCTTCTTATGAATTGATTCCATAAGGTATTCCAAAATGGCACCACTCCAATCATATTTTTTCATGTTGTTTAAATCTTCAACCAGCTCCAAATAGCCCCATGCAAGCTGTGGGCCAGAAATAGTGAAGAAGAAGGAGCCAAGCAGCATGAGGCAGCAAAGTCTTACACTATCCTCTTGATTTGTTTTCGTTTTACCAGAAAACTGCCTCACTAGCTCGTTCTTCAAGGAGCTGATATTTATCTGTTTCATGCCTTTGAATACTCTATCCCCGAAGGCTGACGGCTTTTTCTTCGGCCCCTTGGAAACTCTAATCTTCTTATCACCTTCTACCAGGCCAAAGATTAGTTGAACATCTCTCTTTCTAATCTTGTGGTTTTCATTTCCTAGCCTGAATGTCTCAGTATACCGATTGTATCGGTTAATTATTGTTCTGATGTCCTCATCCCATTTTGTGCACGTGTTTCTTGTGATCTTCCCCTCGTAGATCGCTTCAAACAGTGCGTAAAATGGGGTTTTCATCATCAAGTCCAAGTAATCTGGCTTGATATGTGGTTGAGCTTGTTCCATAGCTGATACTATTCCTGCCAATGCTGATCTATACTGTTGTGTACCCTGAAAGATGAAAATGACACTCACAAAGCTGAAAATGAACACTCAAAGATGAAAATGAATATGAAAACGAACACTCAAAGATGAAAATGAACACTCAAAGATGAAAATGAACACATGAGTATGAAAATGAATACTCAAAGATGAAAATTTACAGTCAAAGATGAAAATGAACACATGAAGATGAAAATGAGCACTCAAAGATGAAAATGAACACATGAAGATGAAAATGAGCACATGAATATGAACATGAAACTCACAAAGATGAAAATGGACACATGAAGATGAAAATGAATACTCAAATATGAAAATGAACACATGAACACATGAACATATGAAGATGAAAATGAACACACAAAGATGAAATTGAAACTCACAAAGATGAAAATAACATCCAAAGATGAAAATAACAGCCAAAGATGAAAATGAACACTCAAATATGAAAATGAAACCTCAAAGATGAATATGAAAGTGAATGATCAAAGATGAAAATGAACACAAAAAGATGAAAATGCAACAAATCAAGTACAATAATTGATGCATTATCATATTTTTTCTTTTTTAAGGGTTTTATGTGATTCGAAACATATTACTAAACCCTAAAATGCATTGCAATCAGATTCATGAAATCAACATAATAGAAATGGACTTGGAAGCATAAATCGAAAAGATGAAAATGAATATCAAACATAAGAATCAAAACTTTCCTTCTTCTCCTTTCTCTGAGGCTTCGTCACATCCTTCACCGATCTTGAGGAAGTCTGAAATCGGGAAGATGAAAATGAATCTTAAAGATAAATTCATCGGAAACTATAGGTAAATGGAAAAGAATCGAAACTTACCTTTTTTCCCTTTGTTTTAGACATCTTTGCACTCTTCACCATCGTCGACGAAGTTTGAAAAAGGATTTCCTGGTTGAGGAAGATGAAAATGGAGCTCAGGGGATGGAGCTCAGGGGGTGCTTGTGAAGACTTCGGAGTCGATGAAGACTTCGGAGTCGATGGAGAAGTCGGAGTCGATGGAGAAGTTGGAGTCGATGGAGACGCCGGAAGCGTGCGACGGAGCTATCTCGACGGGTGAAAGATGAAAATGGAAAATGAAACGGCGAGAGGAGAGGAAAATGAAACGCCGTCGAGTGGGTTGGAAAAGGAAACGTCGTCGAGCGGGAGGAAAATGAAACGCCGCGGGAAGGGCAGTGTCGTCTTATTTAGGCGTTTTGGGGTTTTTGCCCTAGAAAGAAGAAGCCATGGGTTTTTACCAAAATCGGTGGGATTCTGGGCGATTAGGGAGGCTAATATGGTGTTATAACCTAATACCCCTTATTAATATGAGACGCCGATTAATTCACGAGGTCTATCGGTAGCTCGTATAATATACATCTCTCTGGAGCCATCTACAAATCAGGTCGGCTAAGATAACTCGACCCGGGAACCTCCTCTCAAAGCCAGAAGCGAACACGATGGCCACTATACTCAGCTACTCCGCGCCCGCAGCCCCGCCCCCGCCGACGCCGCCCACTCGGCGTCCGGCCCCAGACCCCATTGCCTTCACGCCGCAAGGCCGCCGCCACCACCACCACGAAGTAACCAAAGAGGACGCAATCCACGCCTTAACGCCCCGACGCAACGCCCTCCTCCTCCTCCTCTCCCTCCCTATCCTCTCCATCCCCTCCTCCGCCACGGCCTTCACCATTGGCTTTCGTACGACCTCTACCCTCCTGGCCTCTTCTTTATATCTCGTATTTTTCTTGAAACAATCCTCTTTCTTGGTTGTTTTCTTCATGTTATATCGCAGCGGGTCCGAAGGAGTGGTTAAAAGACCAGAAGAGGAAGGCCGCCAAGTTCGTCCTGGCGCCCATCGAAGCCTCGCGCCAGAGCCTTCGAGATGCCTCTCTCTTGATTGGTAGGCCTCTTCGCTTCTATTTATTGTTCTTGTTTTTTGGTTGAGGATAGGAATGAGAGGCAGATGACTTGAGTTCTTGATGGTAGCATCGGATGCTCAAATGGATGGCTCTGGGGAGATAAGGAGTTTTCTTAACTCGGCCACGAGGGATTGTGTTCCACAGGATAGAAGTTCGATTGTTGCTTTCCAAGTCAGCACTGGCGTGGAGGTATGGGTTCTACCAATGTGATACTCTCTTGCGTTTTCTATTATTGAGCGTCTCTTTGTCTCTTTTGGTTGGACAAATGCCGAGAACTGGAGTTGTTAGTTTGCATACGAATAATGGTGATTGAATGCATAATTGGGAATGCTGGGTAAATTTTTTTTCTCCATATTTCTGTTGGGAGTCTAAGTTAGACTGATCTATGGCAGGTCTGTACTTTCCGCTTGATTGTTAAGAATGCATCTTCATTGCTTGATGAGAGGGATCCGGTGAAATTGGAAGCAGAAGCCATGCTGGATGATCTTATAAGGTAGCAAAAATTCTTACCTTCTGAATCAAAGGGAATGTATACAGTAAGGGCGCTTTTGGCTGCAGGTGGATGAGCAGAATTGACGGTATCCGCCTTTTTCTCATCCCACGGTTATGCTGTTTGGATATGTATTAAATTTGGAATATGTGGAATGAGTAAAGTGTCGGATTCCAAATTTTAAGAATCAGGGCGTCCACTCAATCATCCCTTCGCATTCCGCCAATACCATTCCGCGGATACCTATCCAGGATGGCAGCCAAACGCACCCTAAATAGTTGTCTGGTTTTCAGAATCAACTTTCCAATTGGAAGATGGGTTGTTTAGGGGTTAAAGTTAACTATATCTGTACGAATAATAAATGTGATCCAGCATGACAAGGTAGAAAAGCTACATAATTTTGACTGAGAAACGTAGTTAACTTGCTTCGCCTATTGCTCATGCCAAAGGGGAATGACTTAACAATGACTACTGATGATCTGGACTAGCTAAGTTTATTGCATCATCTCAAGCTTAATGTTGCCCATGCAAAAGGGGAATGACTTAACAATGACTACTGATGATCTGGACTAGCTAAGTTTATTGTCTCATCTCAAGCTTAATGTTGAGTAGGAACTATTCAGTCAAATTTGTGTTAAAGGTAACCATTTGAGCATTTCTAACCATATTCACAAACAGTTGCTGCAAGCCTGCAACTGCAACATACTGATGATATTTTGTGTACAGCTAGCCGATATATGTATGAACAATCTTAACTCTAACAAGCCTTTCTACAAAAACGCAGATCATTTGCTTCACTTGGAAATGCCATAGATAACAGCAATTTTCAACTAGCCTCCGAGAGGTATACCCTGTAGCTACATTTTTGACGTCTTTTGTTACATTGATTGCTTCTAAAAGCTGTCCATTATTTTCACTCTATGAATTTATTTATATCTGGAAACATTTCTATGAGTGTTGTTTATGTCATCGTGTTCATCATCATTATCTCATTGGTTGATTTCTCTTGGATCTTTCAGCTTATAATCCACATCAGATGTCTAATGATGTATCTTATGCAATTGTATGCAATACAATAGGTACAATTAGCTTGTATGACATATGGGGATGAGGTTGAGGTTGCATAACTTACTTATGTACATATTTGTATGGGGTTGCACACAGATAATTTATGTGAGTGCTTTTATACACACACATATATATATAGCATGCATATTTGTGTGTCTGTATATTCTAGCTGACATGGCAGACATAGCTACCTGTGGTTTTAGTTTTTATTTTTACCGGAGAAGGTAGATGGAGCAATTTGCACTAATCTTAATTTTTGCTACAGAAAAAAGATCATAGATGGGCTAATGGATTCAATATCTGCACTTGACAAATTTGAACAAGGGATTAAGGACTGTTTAGGTGTGATCTAATTTTGGTGAGGTCACAATCAAAGAGGTCTCTCAACAGTGCCTTTTACTTGTCAACATATCTGAGGAGCTTGAAATTAGAGCAGTAAGGTTTGTGCCAGTCAAGAAATCAGCCTGCTATGTGGTTCTGATGCCTTTTATGATCATGATTGAACCTTTCCAACATAATGTCATGTTGCAGTTTGCTATTAAGGGAAACAACATTCTTGGTTTGTCCCCCTGCAGACCTTGTATTGATGTATTGTATGCACCACTATCCCTCTCCGATCTTTTATGTGGGGCGTAATTAGTAATCAACTCCTATGTAGATGGCTTCGATGATTGAACTGCTTTTGATTTCTTTATGATTGTTGCTCTGAACATCCTATCTATCTTGACACATCTCCATGTAATATGCTTGCTTATTTGAAACGAGAAAGTTCTTTTGCCCAAAACTTCATAGAGGATTGCGGTCAAATTGACAGTTCCACTTAAGTATTGCGCACTCCTCCTCTCGAGCCTTCTCAGCCATGAGTTATGTTATATAACAGTATATTTTTTGGGACAGGAATTGCTTCATAATGATGATCATGTTTCTTTCCTCCTTTGTTGTTTTGAACTCGTGATATCTCTGCAATCTACCTATTTCAGGCATACTGCTTATATTGATCTCTGTATTTGGGAAGGTTCTTTGCTTTTCTTGGATGCTATCTACCAATAACGGGATTGGCTCTCAGTATTCTGACAATTATATTTAACCTATGTAGGAGAACAATAATACCTCGCCAGAGTATCAGGTTAGGGCCTTTAGGAAGTTACATCCACAAAGGGATACTTATTCTTGACCGAAAAACAACATCCTTTCTGGTAAACTAAGCATCGACAGACCCACTTGTTGTGTAATATCTTGAAACATCTTAGGCCGTTGCTCATCATGAAAATGATCTTTGGTGTTTATGCACACATTGATTGAGAAATGTTACTAGTTGAAATTTGCATAGCTAACATTTCTTTTTCTTGGTGTAATCTCTCAATTGTGAAATGCTCTGTATCTAGCTACGACCAGACAGATAACCAACCAAAAAGACAAATTCTAGTCACTCAATAGGGGAAAAATGATAACGTGACACTTCAATAGAACACCCTTAAGTGTCTTTCATCAAACGCCTATAATTCAAAGCTATCAAAATCTCTAGAAATTAAAGAAAACAATGCAAATAGAGCTTATATATTGCTTCCACTATGTCTGTTGCATTCTATAATTTTTCCTAGTTTGGAAGTCCTGAGGCTTCTACAAGATATAGACGGCGACATGGGGTCCCATCCTCTGGATGTGTTTGTATGGATCTGGGTAAGTTCCTAAGCTTGTCAAATAGATTTTGGGGATCAGGCAGTAGTCCAAAATTGGCATCTGGGTCTCCTATCTGTGAAAGCTTCACGTGGGAAAAACCTAGAGTTGGCAGTAGATGGTCTGGCCAGTCACTATAGAACTGAAAGTTTGAATGTGAGAGTGAGACTGAGGATTTGTTCATGAAGTCGGCAAGGAGGACTGTGGGTGTCCGTGCACAGTTGGCGGCGATTGACTGCAGGACTTGCATGGCATGAATGTGAGGCAGGTAGTACAGGATACCTTCCAGCACCCACACAGTGTTCTTCTCTGGGACAAAGCCACATCTCTGGAGCTTTTCTAGCCAGTCACCATCTCTAATATCAGCAGGAACTCTAGTCAGGGACTTGGCTATCATGTCTATCTGCTGGTCAGGAGATCCTGTTGCTTCCTCAAGAAGAGAAGCCTTCATCTGCAAGAGCTCAGGGAAATCCACTTCGAAGACGCTGCTTTCCTTTAGGCAGCTTAAACGGTAGGATCTTGCATCCATGCCTGTAAATGTAATTACTAGATTTTGTCACTTGTAGCTTTCAGAAGACACTAGTACTTTGACAGGAGTCTCATTAGGTAAAAATCAAATATTGACCGAAAACACAAGCAGTTGCGTTGAATTGGCTGGTATATAGAATTGAAGTACAGCTGATGTGAAACTCAAAACCTTCAGGTTTGTGATTTTAAGGTATAAATTTGCTTCATGAGGTGAATGAATGGATTAAAGTTGCATATAGCTGCAGGAATGTTCTTCTCGGAAGTGTAAATTTCCACACCTATGCATGCTTGCTCTCTTCTATTGAGGTGCAAAACACTTAAACTGCAGCTGATAGCACATCAAAGGCTGAAACTTTTTTGACATTTGATTATCATCATTTGGAAAAGAACATGACTTTGTTAATAGAAATTGATACTAAGTACTATTTCCTATGTTCTGTACCAATGTCTTGAGTGAGGTTTACTAGTGAATGCAGGTCATTTTTGCATTGCAGGAGCATACGTTGAACTACTGGAAGGAGAAATAAAATTGGAGGAATCACCAACCTGCACCCAGGAGAACCACCTGGGCCGCCCCCCCCTCACTAAACGAGTTGATTGCAGCTTCAAGCTTGGAATCAAACCACAAGGTCCTCACTGCAAGAATCACTCCGGAGACTTCGCTGGCATTACTGAGATGATCCTTTCTCATCTTCTCGTAGAGGCTCCGGAGATAGCTCTCTCCGGCAAGGACCTTCGCCACTGGATCGTGGATCACGTGGTTCCACAAAGCCCTCCCAGCTGCAGTCTGGCACGCAGAGCGCAAGAGCGAGCCCCACTCATGATCAATCATCGCATGCAGCGAGCGCACAGCCTCCGAGTTCATCAGCTCCGGCAGCTTCAGCTCCTCCAGCCACGTGGACTCTTTCAGTGCATCTGTTTTGGTGATGTCCTCCGACATCCTTGCATGGGAACTCAAACGCCGAGGATTACTAAAGTGGTGGAGAGAGATGGAATGCATGGCCAGGGGCTTTAGTTAGGTTATGGAGGAGAAAGAATCGTGTTGTTCTCTTTTAAGAGGAGGGCTGGAGCCTGGAGGTGGGGGGATAGGATAAGAAAAAAGAGAGCCACACACCAGAGTTTTCTTTGGGCGAGGGAAATATTTCCACGATCCACACATATATGATCTACTGAAGACGCGCCGTTGCTTCTAAATTAGTCCAAATTATATGTCATAGCTGAAGTCAACCATCACCTATTCATTAATCTGAAAGCCACTTCAATGATGACAATGATGATGTATCCACCTGGAAAAAAGGTATCTATGGTGACCTTTTTCTCACTTCTAATAAATCTAAAAAATAATTAACTGAAGAAAATCTCTTCGCATGTGGTGAAGAAATCTTGAGAAAGAAATAGCATGGAAAGTATTTTTATAATTTTATACTTCTTATCTTATCCAACTCAAAAAGAAAAAAAACGAAAACAGTATGAACCTAACAAAAACAAAGTTGTACAAAAAAAAAAAAAAAAATCAAAGATCTAAGAGAAAGCTACGTCAACAAAACATCCTAAAAAGTCTATTGTATAGACCAAATTGCAACAGCTTGAATTTTAAAAAACCTTTAAATATAATTTAAGATATGCAAATCTATTAAAAGGCTAAATTATGTATTAGTACTATGTAATTTTAGTTAACTTTTTATATGGTCCCTGAACTTCAATTTCGTGACATTGAGTCCCTCAATTTTATTTTTGGTTCTCATGTGAGCCTCCACCCCAATTTCCGTCAGCTAACTAACGGCAAAAGGGGTCACGTGCGCACGTGATCCCTTCCGTCAGCTAACTAACATGGTGGGTTACCACTATACTGCACGTTTGCACCGGCAAGCGGCGACGAGATCCGGCGATCCAGCCTCGGGGCGTGGCCCTTGCACTTGATCTCGTTGTTTTCCGGTGAGTTTTCCCTCTATTTCCCTCAAACCCACCCGTTATCCTTCCCTCGGCCTTGTCCTCCCGCTGAGCGGCGGATCCCTGCTTTGCCACGGAGTCTGACCACGTCGCCGGCGTTCTCCTTGCGTCACCTCCCTCACTATTTCCCCTTTCCGGACACCCATTCTTACCGAAACTGGCCTTAGCCATTTCCTCTCCGGCCTCTGTTCTCCTTTCGCCACCACCTTCCCCATTAGCAGCCAGCAACTTCCTCGCTGCCGGTAAGCAGCTGCCTAGGCGGTTGGCTGTCCTTCTATCTCTCTACGACCACCCTCAACCTAGTCTGACACCAAGCTATCGCTAGTGCTTTGCCACCGGCGCGCACCCTCTGTTTTCCCCTTCCAACCTACCCTGGCTTCAATCCACCCTGTCCTCCTCTTAAAAATTCGATTTTTATCGGGTTTCCTCACCGGGGCACCCCTAAGCAACCACACAAACCTGGGAAGAGGGTCGTTTAGAAGCCGTAGATGAGGAGATTCGAGTGGGTGGCTGGCGGTGGGTTTCATGGAAGGTGGTCGCCAGCGGCAGTGGAGGTGCTTTCGAGGCCAATGAAGGGTGGAGGTAGAATCGTGGCAGCCCGAGGAAGCTTTTGGAGGTGGGTCAGGGAGATGGAAGGCTGTAGATGAGGAGATCGGGTGGTGGCCGGCTGCGGAGAAGAGGGTTTCGAGGTCGATCACCGGGGTGATGGAGGGTTTGCTCTGCGATGGGGACACGGGGATGGTGGTGCCCGGCGGTGGTGATCTTCGGAGGTGGCGGCGCTTGGTAATGGAGGAATGGGGGGCGGCGTCGAGGGTGGACGGGGCGACATCGAGCCATCGAGGGTGGAAAGGCCGGAGGAGAGAGAGAGGGCGGAGGAGAGAGAGAGGTAGAGGAGAGAGAGGTCGGAGGAGAGAGGGGTTGGAGGCATTGAGCTCGGAGCCTCCGAGCTCCTCCGAGCTCGATGCCGCCTCCGAGCTCGAGGTAGGAGAAGAGGGAGCCGGAGCCCAAGGGGAGGAGAGAGAGAGAGGTCGCCGTTGATGGGGAGAGAGAGGTCGAGGTCGCCGTTGACGGAGAGGTCGCCGAGGTCGAGGTCAGGCGAGGGTGAGATCCTAGGTGAGAAGTGGGGGAGAGAGAGAGAGAGATAATAGATGAGAGGCAGTCTGAAGAACTCGTCTATGGACGACGGCGACGGTGGGTTTGATAGGAGGTTGCCGGATCACCGGAGAGAGGAAAGAAGGGGACGACGGCGACGTTGTTAGTTAGCTGACGGAAGGGGGTCACGTGCGCCGCACGTGACCCCTTTTGCCGTTAGTTAGCTGACGGAAATTGGGGTGGAGGCCCACATGAGAACCAAAAATAAAATTGAGGGACTCAATGTCACGAAATTGAAGTTCAGGGACCATATAAAAAGTTGACCAAAACTACAGGGTACTAATACATAATTTACCCTCTATTAAAATATAGGTTTGGGCAAATGGCGACCATTTCAACCACCTTTAACAAGTCTTCTTCTTGGTCCCACTCTCACTGTAACACGTCACCTAAATCCATGAAAAAATAGAAAGAAAAAAAAAATTACTGCAATCTTTTCCATTATTTTTCTCAACTCAACTCTACTCTTCTCTTCTTCAACAGTACTTCCAATAAACAAAGCCTGCAGTAAAATAATAATCGATGTCGCTATCATCGTAATTCCGCTATGAACCCTCTTTTGAGCTGTTCTTTTGCGTCCAAGAAACCCATCTCCGAGCTCTGGATCCTCCAAGGTTGGCGACCCAAATCCTCTGTTGAGGATGCCGGAATGTACTATTTGGATGCCTTTCTAGTATCCGTTGTAGCTCGCCGATGGCCGGAGGGGTGCGGTTTGGGCGGGCCGGGGGGAAGCGGGGGTCTCTGGGGTCTCTGGGGTTCTGCGCTAAGATATCGATGGCGGCGTTCTTGGGGCTTTCGTTTGTGGTCCTCTGGTCCGCCTTCTCCCCTTCGTCGTCCTCCGCCGTGGAGTCCCAGCGTAGCAGCTTCGCTGACCTCGGGGATCCTCGGCCTTCCCCTGTTGTCGCCCGCGGCACCGAGAAGACGAAGGCCAAAGAACCCAAGCCCCAACCTAGTATGAACAATGCTACTACCCCTTTGGATGGTGTGGGCAATGGAGATGCGAGCAAGGACAGTGAGGAGAAAGAAGAGGAGAAGAGCTATGCCAATGCCAATGAGTTAAAAGACCAGGTGGATGCCAAGAATGCGACGATCAAAGCCGGCGAACCCCAAGAGCAAGAGACTGAGAAAGGAGAGGATGGAGGTAAAGTGGAAGGGTTGGAAGAGACCTTGGACGAGGTAGATGGTGGCGATGGAGACTTGGAGGAAGGGGTCGACGTGAACTCGAGCGAGGAGAGCGCTGGAGAGGAGAACGGAGAAAGTGGCAACAAGAAGAGAAACCAGAAGAAGAAGAAGCTCGGGCCTTTGTTTGAACCCAATGCTCGCTACCACTGGAAGCTATGCGGTGGGAGTGGGTGGCAGAACTATATACCATGCGTTGATACAGAGAACTTGGGGTCTGCAAAGCTTCAGAGTCACCGGCACCATGAAAGGAGCTGTCCCAAGATGCCTGTGACGTGTTTGGTGCCTCTCCCACAAGGATACGAGTCGCCGGCGCCATGGCCAGAAAGAGAAACCAAGGTGGCTGTTTCTATTTCTTTCATATAGGATCTCTGGGTGTAGAGGTGAACTTGCGACTGATTGTGGTTTGATGGCAAAGATGTTATACAGGAATGTGGCACACCCAAAGCTGTCGGCATTCATCAAGACTCGGAGTTGGTTGAATATGTCTGGGGAGTATCTAGTTTTTGTACGAGGTGAATCGGAGTTCAAGGGTGGAGCTGATCATTACCTTGATTCCATTGTGGAGGTAAGAGTTTTGAACTTATGATTGTGAAGCCATGAGACGATACAGTACTTAGCAATGTATGCTTGAACATGGATTATAAAGAACTCCTCAGATGGGTAGTTAGCCTTTCAATACTGAAGGTTTTTTTTAAATAAAGAAATAGCCTTTTAAATGGCTTAGGGTGGGTAAATACCCATACAATCACAAATCACTTACAGATAGGATTCGAACGCAAGACCTCAAGCAAGACCACACTGGTGGTCTTACAATACTGAAGTTAGCCTTAGAAACAGCTGTTGTAGTTTGCCCTATCTTAACATTCATTATCTACCAATGCTGTTTAATTAAAATGTTTGCAGCTCATGGACAGTAGGAATCGTCCCAGAGCAGGTTCTCTGCTATTTTTTGTTAATCATTCATAATGTGCCCAGCATAATTAATTGCAGCTAGAAACTGATAACACAAGGTGTTTTTTTCTGTGTTGACACTGTAGTATTGATGTACTCTCGTGTACTTGGCTCGCCTGTACAGATGGTCCCGGATATTGAATGGGGCAAGAATATCAGAGTGGTCTTGGACATTGGAGTTACAGATGCTAGCTTCGGGGCTACTCTTCTTGAGAAGGAAGTGCTAACATTGCCGCTAGGATTAATGAATGATGAAACTGATCTGGCTCAAGTTGCCCTTGAGCGTGGTATACCTGCAGTGGTGGGCAATCTGGGGACAAGAATGCTTCCTTTTCCAAGTGGAGTTTTTGATGCTATTCATTGCAGTGAATGCAACATCCCTTGGCATTCTAGTGGTTTGTATCTTGTGTATTCTGTTTTGGTACAACCTAAGCGCTTACTTCTGTTAAACATTACATTTGTCTCGTAGGTGGGAGGTTGCTTCTGGAAATGAACAGGATCTTACGCCCTGGAGGATATTTTATCATATCAACTAAACATGGCGACATTGAGAGTGAAGAAGGTGTGGAATTTCAACAATATCCAAATATTTCTTTAGTGCTAATCTGACTTATTGTTCCTTTGAAGAACAAAGAAATAGAGGGTCTAAGTAGCATGAGAGCTGCCAACTTTGGTTTCACTTTCCCTTTTTCATATTGAGACCCTTCTGAAACTTAAATTTATATAGGCCAGATGCATAAGCACACAGAAGTTATGTGCTTCATTTGCATGGTAAATTTTGTATTCTGACGATTTCCTCACATAGTTAATGGATGCCTTTTAGTTATTATTATACTTTCCAAGTGATTGTTCAGAAAATTGAATTGATAGCATGTACGACAATAAAGATGATGAATATGGATTTATTGATGGCCGATTCATGCTCTCTGTAATATCTGTGATATTCCTAATGTTCTCATAGTACACTTTGCAAAGATGTCATCACATTATTTTAGAAGCCTTAACCCCCAAGTGTATGGGGTCCGCTTGAACCCTGAATAGACTCTATAAATTATTGACAACAATTTCTGTGGCTAAGTGTAAGCTGATGTCAGGCCTGTAACTGTTTGTGCTAGATAATCAACTCTGGCGCCTTTGGATTAGAGGAAAGCTGGTCCAAGACTTTTGGGAAATCTTATAGTTATAAGAATATCGACATGCATAAGATTTCAGTTCCCAACGTCCAGTGTGTATTACTCAACCCCCTTCGACATCCATAAGGCTTTCTTGTCTTGGTGTCTCCTCTCAGTGAAGTCTTCAGGATGGAATAAATTTTGAAGCATGCAAACTTTGTGCTATAAGTGAAACTAGACTAGTTCTTTACATTAAATCACTTGATTATCTAATCATCCACTTTAGACCTTTACTCATGACTGTATCAAGTACTCTAGCTCGGCATGTGGATCAGATAACGATCAGAGTTTCTATAAATGTTCTGGTTTTTTTCATTTGAATTTAGTGTTTTATAATTTCTCTTAACTGAGTGTTAGCTGTTCCATAATTTTGTTTGTTGTCATTTGTTAGGTATATCAACACTGGCTGCATCAATTTGTTGGAATATTCTGGCACATAAAACTGATGAAGTCAGTGAAGTTGGAGTTAAGATATATCAAAGACCGGCTTCAAATGATATATTTGAGTTGAGAGGTAGGAGAGGGCCTCCATTATGCAAGGAAGACGGTAACCAAGACTTTTCTTGGTAAGCTTGTAGTGAGTTGCCTTTTTCATTTTATATCTTATGCAAGTTGTTATTCTGTTTCTCAAGTAAAATATGTATGGACACTCATGATATGAGAGATACTCCATCTATTCTAAGTTGCACAATATCGATTGAAATATCTATAGAGGTACTTCTTGACGCTGATTTGTTTTTTTAGGTATACTCCCATCAAATCGTGCCTGGATAAAGTTCCTGCTTCTATTGAACAGCGTGGTACCGACTGGCCTGAGGAATGGCCAAAGAGGCTTGAAACATTCCCTGAATGGCTGGCTGATTCTCGGGAAAAATTGAGGTCAGATAGTCAGCATTGGAAAGCAATAATTGATAATTCCTATCTTAATGGGATGGGGATTGACTGGTCAAATGTTCGTAATGTAATGGATATGAAAGCCATCCATGGAGGGTATGGAAGATCACTCCTTTTCTCATTCATGCTTGATAATTATTCTTGTGGTACTTATTGCCATGATGTTGTTATTGGGTGCATTTATGGTTATCATGGTTTTTGTACAAGGTGTGAAATTATTAGTGCTACTCCAAAGAAATAAACTAAATCCGTTGTCTGTTGTTCAACAGATTTGCGGCGGCACTAATATCACAGAAGGTTTGGGTGATGAATGTGGTTCCTGTGCATGCCCCAAACACTCTTCCTATCATATATGAGCGTGGTCTTGTAGGCATTTACCATGATTGGTGCGAACCTTTCAGCACTTACCCAAGGTCCTACGACCTTTTGCATGCCGATCATCTCTTCTCACGAGTCAAGAACAGGTAAATACCAATATAGCATGAATAGTAATTATCTCGCATGTACTCCTCGGTTTCCCTTCTTCCATATTAGAGAAGTTATTTTTGTGCCACTCTTATGCTACTTCACAGCAGGTGTAAGCAGCCCATTGTTATCATTGTTGAGATGGATCGCATACTTAGGCCAGGTGGATGGGTCATTATTCGTGATAAACTGGAGATCTTGAATCCATTAGAAGCAATCTTTAAATCGATGCATTGGGAGATCAGGATGACATATGGCAAAAACAGGGAGGGAATTATTTGTGTGCAGAAAACTACTTGGAGACCATAAGCTTCTTGGGTTGTGGTTCAGACCTTTCTCAAGTTTGTCTTCAGCCTGAAGTGAATGAGCTAGTGCTTGTCTTTGGTGTTTCTTCGCCATCAAGAAGAGAGACGGTTGTTTCACAGAGAATACTGGCACTGCGCCTACACATACTTGGTGGAACATTCTCTTTAGAAATCATAAGACAGCTATCACCGGTATCAGCAATCTTTATCAAAACTCTTTCCTAGACTTGTTTCCTTCAAACGCAAACCCAGGAATCTCAAAATTTCTTTTCCTTGGACTAGCAGTTTGAAGGCTTCAAGCACACGAGCTTCCTGTCTATTTTGCTGAGAAACATGGGAATGCCAGAGTCCTCTCCCCTTCCCATACTGATCTCTTCCATGGATCAGCACTTTTTTTCTTCTTTTTTTTTGTTGAGTAGATCATTTATCAGCAGTTTAAATGTTCCTGAACTGCACAATAGAGAATTGGTTCCATGTTTATGTCATGCCAAATCTGTAATTTTCAAGACCAGACTACTATAGTCAGAAGTGATTCTCAGTGAAATTTTGATACTTGGTTCTCTTATGAACTGATAGTTTATGTTATTTCTTCTATTTGTATGTGATTGTTATACTGAATTTTGTCAGGTTGCATTTGCCTCTATGGATATTCCTTTGTTCTTGTTTCTCCCGAAATGGCTATAAAATTTTAAATCTGAAAACTCATTGCAACTATTCAAGGATGAAGAAGCTTGTGATCTTCTATAAGGTGAGGTATGTTTTTTTTAATAAATAAAATACGAACTTAAATCTATTATGATTATAAAAGAGATATTCTTGTAGCGAGGATCGAAGGCAGTGACTCAGTTTTAGTCTTGAGCTTTTTGTTCTCCCAGAAAATGGTTTTATCGGAGTCGGGTTATACTGTATAAATCCGACATTATGCTAATCCGTACTCTTCATGCAGGCAAGGATACGGCAAGCCCTGGCCCTGCGGTGTTATCGGAGTCCTGTAACTCCTATGACATTCATATCAATCCGGATCTGGGTATGTCAGACCCGGATCCGATCAAGCTCCTTAGTTTCAAAGTGGTGTAGAACCCCAACGTGATCTCGGCGACGGCCGACTAGCTGTGCCGGCGGAGCATGCGAACCGGGACAAGATGACCGACGCATCCTCTTCTCGGTTCGCCTTCCTTGCTCTCCTCTCCTTCTCTTCTCTCTTCTTCCTCTATCAATCCCGCCGCCTTCGCCGCCTCCGCTTCTTGTCCCTCTCCCTCACAAGTCCGAGCCCTGAACCTAACCCCTCGTCTCGGTCACCCAAGCTCTTCTTTGCCTCCCAGACCGGCACCTCCAAAAACCTAGCACGTGGCCTCGCCAATGGCCTCCTTGCGGCTGGTGTCGCCGTCGACTTGGTCGACCCCGAGCGCTACGAGCCCGAGGACCTCCCGAAGGAAAGCTTAGTTCTGTTCGTCGTCTCCACCTGGGAGGACGGGAGGCCCCCTCCCAACGCCGCTTTCCTGGCTCGATGGCTTGCGGAGAGCGCCGAGGACTTCAGGGTCGGGTCGCTGCTCCTCTCACGATGCCGCTTCGCGGTGTTTGGCGTCGGGTCGCGGTCGTACGGAGAGAGCTTCAACGCCGCCGCGAGGGACTTCTCGCGGTGGATGAAGGCGCTCGGGGCGTCGGAGATGGTGCCCGTGTTCCAGGGGGACGTGGATAGTGGGGACTTGGATGAGATGTTTGAATCTTGGACTCACAAAATTGTTGGCCAGATGAAGGGTGCTGTGGAGAATGGCGGGGTGTCTTTGGATTATAAGGTGGATGGCGATGAGTTTGAAGAAGAAGAAGATGATGATAATGATGAAGAGGAGGTAGTGGAGTCTGGTGATTTCGATATTGAGGACATTGCTGGCAAAGCTCCATCAAAGAAGTCCGGTATGGGTGTGGCCAACGGAGGGGATAATGTTGTTAGGGAGATGGTGACTCCGATCATTAGGGCGAGCTTAGAAAAGCAGGTGACTTTGCCTTTGCATATGTTTGTTGTGCCTTTGGTGATCTTGTGTTGTGTTTAGTAATGCATCTTATATGGAGTCACTTTAAGTTGCTCGACTGAAATACGGAGTCATTTCTAATAAGTCTCATGAGGATTTTGAGAGATTATGACTGCAATACTGCTTATCATAGTCAGATCAACAAGTTGTTGGTGTGTAGCAAACATTTACTATATCGTGCTGAATTTAAGATAGTTTCGCAGCTGGACCAATAACACGTCCTAGAGGATCCTGTCATGATATCGTTTATGCAAATAATTTTATGCTTGTCAGTTAGTTTTGCTTTTCCGCGTGTTCTGGAGTAAAGAATCTAAACTCTCAATTGGCTGATACTTATTATGCAGGGATATAAAATTATTGGATCTCATAGTGGTGTGAAGCTTTGTAGATGGACAAAGTCGCAACTTCGAGGTCGTGGTGGCTGCTACAAGCATTCATTTTATGGCATAGAGAGTCATAGGTAATGGTTTCTTCTGTATAACTTTCTTTTCTTGTCTGTTTCTGACATTTTGGTTAGAAGAGATGATTTTTTGCAATCATATTTCCTGAAGAAAGAAGCTTTTCGATTGGCTATGGACTGATTTCTGTGTCAAGTTTGTGGCCCAATTTATTATTGACATAACTTGAATTAAATGTCTCTTTCGTTAGATACAATAGCTATTGAAGGAATATCATGCTGGTTTATAAGGGAATTGGTGTTTTGTGAGTGGATTTATCTAACACTCGGGAGCTTCTATTGGTAACTGAATGGTAGGGTCATCAGGTGATTACGATAAAGTGGAAGTTGGAATGGCCACTGAACATACCCTTTTGTGGATTAGGACAAGATTATGCTAAACCAAAATGAGATGATGTTGAATGTACAGATTATTGGCATGATAGGGAGAGAGAAATTTGGATTACTCTAGACGGGTTAAGAAAATTTCATGTTAAGGACCATAAAAAGCAACGGCAAGTCCTGTACAAAACAAGGTGGAACTTGCCACAAAGTACATGCAAATTATCGTGTGATTTATTCCCTACATTTCATAGAAAAAGCCTTGGCCGCTTTCTATCACGGTAGCAATTAATTTATTAACTTTTTTGTGGTGCTGATGAAAAAGGTGTATGGAAGCAACTCCAAGCCTAGCATGTGCAAATAAATGTGTTTTCTGTTGGAGACATCACACAAACCCTGTGGGAAAGAATTGGAGGTGGAAGATGGATGATCCGTTGGAGATTGTAAATACCGCAATAGACCAGCATACTAAGATGATAAAGCAAATGAAAGGTGTCCCAGGTGAGGTATCAGCAATCTGAATATTTTTTAGACTGAATTTGTTTAACCCATTAGATCATTTTCAGCTTATGTGTATTTGGCACTTGAATACATTTCAGAGATGTATGCATCTCAACAGATTGTCTAAAAATGTACTACATTTGCATTTATCTCGTTCAGAAAGAAAGGGGAGAAAAGGAACCCGGTAAAAAGGCATAATTTATTTTATGAGATCCTCACGCCAATAGTATTATCAAGGCTAGGGAACATGTTGTAGCGTCTCTAATTTCTCTGTCTAGCTAGTCAGGAACTCCTTTTGGCTCCTTCATTGTTTGTTAAGTTTTGGTAATAGTTTGTGTTGAGCAGGTGCGGCCAAGTTAATGTTTTAATCATGGGATATTCGTCTTCAAAAGATAAACTCAAACCTTAATAGCCACATCTGCTTCAGCTGCCTTAGTTGCTTATGATGTCTATTTTCATCATTGTTGCAGGTGTGAGTCAGGAACGATTATCAGAAGGACTCGATCCTAGACATTGTGCCTTGTCTCTTGTTGGGGAACCAATAATGTATCCAGAGATAAACTCACTCGTCGAGGAGCTACATAGAAGACAAATCTCCACTTTTCTTGTTACGAATGCTCAATTTCCTGAAAGGATAAGGATGTTGAAACCTATTACCCAGGTTATTTTATGTCCTTGTCGGCTGTGTTCTTAATTTGAACCTTGGGTACTTGTTATGAACTGTGTGATGTGACATTGGCTTTTGTGCATAATGGCAGTTATATGTTAGTGTAGATGCTGCTACAAAGGAAAGCCTGAAAGCAATTGATAGACCTCTCTTCGGAGATTTCTGGGAGCGGTTCATTGTATGTTTCATTTTTCTTGCTATGTAAAATTTGTTGCTAGGAAGCTCTAGGAGGATTCCTTTAGGAGTCCTTTATGGAGCTTTTTTTTATCGCCTTTACCCTCATGATGTTTTGATCGCCCTTTTCATATCCTTATCCTGATGTTGTTGTAATTGCTTGTCAACAGGATTCTTTGAAAGCTTTGTACGAGAAACAACAACGCACAGTTTACCGCCTAACTTTAGTCAAAGGTTGGAATGCTGAAGACATAGATGCGTACTCAAACCTTTTGGCTCTTGGAAATCCTGATTTTGTTGAAATTAAGGGCGTCACGTACTGTGGCTCGTGAGTAGCCTCTGTTTTTGTTATCAAGTTTCTCCCACTCCTAGCTCTGCCATGACTTACTGCTACTTCACTCATTCAACAGGTCTGCCACATCAAAGCTAACTATGGAAAATGTTCCCTGGCACGCTGACGTTAAAGCCTTTTCCGAGGCTTTGGCAAGCAAAACCAATGGTGCATATGAGGTTGCTTGCGAACATGTCCATTCTTGTTGTGTCCTTTTGGCGAAAGTTGAAAAGTTCAAGATGGAGGGACGGTGGTACACATGGATAGACTATGAAAAGTTCCAGAAGCTGGTAAGAGCTAACCCATCTGCCCAGTACTTCAATTAATATTGCTTATTGAAAACGTATCGTCTTTATTGACACTCAGGTGTCTTCTGGGATGCCTTTCAAGACTGAAGACTACATGGCCCTTACACCTTCCTGGGCCATATATGGTGCAGAGGAAGGTGGTTTTGATCCAGATCAGTCTCGTTATAGGAAGGAGCGGAGGCATGGAGCTGGAAGCCTTCAGAGAGCGGAGGCATGGAGCTGGAAGCCTTCAGAGATGATGTTGTAGGTTTTAATAACCCAGCAAGCATACAGGAGACTCCAATTTCTATGGAGTTAACAGTGGTAGAGTTTGATCTGCTATTTGTAGAATCTGGTTTTGTTCCGGAAGATGCCCTTTTGCAGTCTCTTTTGTACTATGTTTACTTCATGGTCAGTCTAGACTTTTGGATCCAAGTATACCCTCTTCTGTACTATGTTTACTTCATGGTCATCTTGTATTATTTAGTTGGCCTAGGGAGTTAGTTGTGAGGTAGCCCTCCTCCTTGAAGATGTCAGAGAAAGTGGCCTTGTTTTCATTTTGTTTGGAACCACAAGAAGAAATGAAATGGACATGCAGGGTAGCTGCTTATTTTCACTGATTGTTTCATTGCATTGCAACTTTGAAGTGGGTATTGACTATTTTTAGCTCTTTTTGGCCAGGTAAATTTTTATTTGGCAAATCTGGAGGACGGAAGAAGTTTAGCTTAAAAATTAAAATGGACGGATGGATGTTCTTACAATCAACTATGTTAATTGATGGATTGAGAAATCAACTATTAATTGATGACTGATCAGCTAGGATATTGATTGGAATGTAATCCAGAACGGATCAGGTGATTGAATTCAACGGTTGAGATGTAATTGGACATCCCATTCATTATTTATTTAGAGGCGTGCCGGGGGCACAAGCCTACACCCTCACTAGAACTACTTTAATAAAGGTATTGAAGGGGAGCTCGATTAGCATAAGCACATCTAAAGCATAGGTATCGAGCGAGGAAGAGATGACTCTAGGGCTCATAAATGCAAACCCCGTGGTCCACGCGAAGCGGGAGCGCGTCGCCCGCTCCGAGGAGACTCCCCACGCCGACGACGCCGTCGATGCCCTCGACATCTTTGGTAAGCCCTCATTCTAGATTTTTGTTGAAATTAGCAAGAGGAATGGAAGGATTGGTAGCTCTATTCTGTAGGAATTATGATGGGGTTTGGTTTTGATGAGTTCTTGGTGTTGATTTGGTAGATTTCGTGAGGGATATCAGGGATCCGGAGCATCCGTACTCGCTGGAACAGCTCAGCGTCCTCTCCGAGGAGTCGATCACCGTCGACGAGAAGCTTGGACGTATACTGTAAGCGCCTTGATTGGATTTTACTCCCCTCTGTAGACATTGTCATGCTTTCGATCTTTGGTCGTGGACCAAGCCGCTGTAGCTGATCGAGTTAGCATTACGCTATTAGCTATCTAAAATGGTTAGATACGTGAACGATGAGGTTAGAAAGGAGCAAGAAATGGGTTGATTGTGCTCGCGCGTGATTTCGTCCTCGGACTGCAAACACTTGATATAGAAATAGATTAGGGACGAAAGGCTCCTCAGCTCCCTCGAACGAAAGTCGAGTGGAGGTGTTGAGGCAGCTATTTGATTACCTCTGAAGGCGCCGGGAACAGCTCTGCCGCGAATGTACAAGGACTCAAACTCTGATGGCGGCGGTGATGGCTACTTTAAAGAACTGAAGAATAAAGACTGCAGTCATGACTGCATCAGTACAAGAGTTTGCAGGATGGACCTGTGAAGCTAGATTACAGTCTACTCATAAGGACTAATGTAAGGGCTACTCGAATGATAAAGCTAAAGCTACTGCTAAGATGCTAAGATAATTGTTCTGGTTGGATTGTGTGAGAGCTTTCTTCTGCCTGACTTTTTACCTTTTATACACAATCCAGTGAACGCCCATGATCTCCTGGATTAACCTCTGGCACTGTTTCCTTCCGCCGCTTGTCCCATGTCCTTTGTACTTTTGCTCAACGAACCCATGCCCTCTGAAATTCCTGGCAGCGATTTCCCACCTCTTTCTCACACAATCATTTTGGCTCTCTCCCCTCTTACCGTCTAAGCACTCCTTTCTTCGCATGGATGTCGTTGGGAAGCTTCTTTCCTAATATAGAGAGTATCCTCTGGTGGTTTGTCCCTTTTCTCCCATGTACGATAATTTGCCTTTTACGGAGGCCCTGTATGAATTTAGTACCAAGGTATCTTATCTCTTCGCTTTAGTCTTACTTTCGTACTTTCGAACTCCTTTCGTATAGGGTGCCTTTCGCTGGTAAACACGTAGATCCTTCACTTACCCCCTTGCTGTGTGTGCATTAGTTTACTTCCACCACGTGTCATGTATCGGCATAAAAGAAGAATTTTAGTGGCTTAAAGATTGAATGTGAATTAAGTTTGTATCGGCATAAAAGAAGAATTCGCTGGTAAACACGTAGATCCTTCACTTACCCCCTTGCTGTGTGTGCATTAGTTTACTTCGACCACGTGTCGTGTATCGGCATAAAAGAAGAATTTTAGTGGCTTAAAGATTGAATGTGAATTAAGTTTGTATCTGTATTTGTTGTAGCGGATGGAAATTGATTGAGATGGCATGATCATTTGAAAATCGAGCAAAGCGGCATTTGTAAAAATTGTTGATATGGAAATGAGAAGTGTGATCACTTAATATGAAGATTTTGATTGGTAAAGTTGAAGGGCTGGTGCTGAAGACTAGTGTTTGGTATAATCTTTTGTTGGTAGATATCGTTGTGTAACACTAGGAATTAGATTTCACTAATGGCCTTAGCTTCAATCCAATTTAGTAGATAGTTGGTAGGCTCTAATTTCAAACCTACAAAGGAGATACAGAGAGCAGTTACCTCCTAGAAGCCAAATTATATTAGCACGAGGAAGTTATTTTGCCACTGCACAGTAATTTCTTTGGTAGTAGTGTTTGATGCAACTGGTGTCATACTTAAGCATTCAAAGTGGTGTGTACATTTAAAGAATCATTCGTTAGTTTCCATTTTTATGTATTTTAGTTCTATAATTGTCTAGGAAGCACCGACACTTGTAGTAGCGGAGCGCCAACATGGATACTCATCGGACACGTGTCTAACAGTTTCCTGGTGTGTCCTGTTTTTTCTTTAAGTTTGTCATGTGATAAACAAACTATGGACGCACAACACACAAACCATGTCGTCTTTTCTATTCGGTGGAGTTTAGAGACAATATCCAATTTAAAAGTGACTCTCGTTCCTTCCCTTCTTCCATGATCTAAAGCCCTAACCTTAAATTCTTATGGTATGGCAAGTTGATGCTAAACCGGTGCATTAAATGACCGTGGCTACTGATGTTTTAGCTAAAAAGTACATGATTTTTATGCTTTATTTAATCATGCATCTTTCGCTGAAATATTCTTGTACATATGGCATATAGAAAGTTTCTTTTTCTACTTGTCCTGTTGTGTTGTGTCTTGCATCTTATAAAAATCGTGGTGTCGGCGTGTCTGTCTCGTGTCATACACGCGTGTCCATGTCCATGCTTTCTAGTTAATTGTGTTCTTACACAACATATTCCAATTGTATCTTTGTCATTTTAGGTCTGTTGCTTATTTGCAATTAAATGTTAAATAAACTAGAAAAGTTTCTAGCTTATGCATTTTTATTCCCACTACATTCTTTTTTCTTTGTTCTTATCTTAATTTATGCATATGACATTGATCATTTCATTTTCAATCCATTTGTTTAGGATAACCTTCACCCCAACTGTCCAACATTGTAGTATGGCAACAGTCATCGGTTTGTGCTTGAGAGTCAAGTTGATGCATCGCTTCCCTCCTCATTACAAGGTATGGTATTTCATCTAACATTCTGTTTTAGTCGTAGGCATGTCATCAGCACAACTGACTGACTGCAAAATGACGTTTCCTTGTCTATATTCTTTTTTAGTTTACCAGTTCCCCATTGAAATGTTCGATTATCCTGTGTCAACATTATTTGATGCCTTACCTTTCCTCATGGCTCACATATTATTAGCTTATATGTGGAATCAGTGTAATATACTTGCCTTTACTGCTGTCAGGTTGATGCTGGAGATCTTGTATTCTTCATTGTCCATAATGTCTCTTTATATTTTGAATTGGTTTTGTTCTGTGTATGTTGAAATCAGGTATTCATGTGCTCATATATGCTTAAATTGCAAGATAACACGTGGCAATTTGGGTACCCAATAATCACATCTGAAACATATCGTCAGCCTGGTTTAGTGAAGATCAATGACTTGTTACTGGAAGCAGTCTTTGTCATGATTGGTTGTTGATCTTGCAGGTTGACATCAATGTTTCTCGAGGATCTCATGCAGATGAGGAATCAGGTTTATACAAAAGACACTTTATGACTCAGTAGCCTAGTGCACCAAGACTTTGCATTGATCTTATTCTATACAGTCCCAAAGTGTATTGCATTTCATTGCATTGCTGACACTGCCAATGTCTTGAATTTACAGTGAACAAGCAGCTGAACGACAAGGAGAGAGTTGCTGCAGCCTTGGAGAATCCCAACCTTCGTCAACTTGTCGACGAATGCCTCTACTCGAGCGAACTGTGATCCATGAGCGTGGTGTCCTAAGAAGAGTTCCCTGTACAGCAATACTCATCCATCCTGGTTCCCGCTGATGTTTCGGCCATGTAGTTTTAAATAACCTCCCCTCCAAACAGCCTGATGTCACTCCTTATATACCTTCTTCAGCCACCCTTTCTCTAAGCGTGTTGTTCTGTAGTCTGTACAAAATCTAAACCTTGTGAACTGTCTGCGGAGTCTAAAGTGGTTTTTCCTATGAGGGTTAACCAAACAACTTCCCAACTAATATCCTGTTGCAGGCCAGTTATGTGCAACTTCCGGCTACCAGCAGAGCTGGAGCCCGGTCCAAATTAAGGTAGTAATCCATCCTTTCTTCAGAGGAGGTTATTAAATCAGCAACAGTAATCGTCTCAAAAGTTTAAGCTGATGGGAGAAGCTGAATTTAGTCACATAAATTATATTCTTACATCTTTTTCCGAAATCTTGTGAAAACTCTGGCCATCTCTCAACTAGGTCCCTCCGGATAAGATAAAAGAGACTATTTTCTTCATTTTTTTGGGAAAATTGAGCTTTGAGACGAGAGAAATAAAAAAGGGTCACCTTCTCTGTGATGAAGACAACAGCTGAGAGTGACCAACAGCCCAACTAGAGCCGTAGCCAACACCCATATACGGCAAAAACACGGCAGCAAGGCGTATCCTGTGGTTTGCCGCTAATTGGACCGGTTCCGGTGCGAAAGAGATGGGATGGGCGTATCTATCTCGACAATGATTCGGATCCCGTCTCGGATTCGGATTGACCGAGACTAGAGTTGGGCCCGATTGAGCCGTGAGTGACGCGGAATTATCGATAACTATCTCTGTGGCAATGTCTCACTATAATAATCTACATTTAGTGGTCACTATTATTACTAGATTGTGGTCTATTAATATAGGAAGTCAAACGGCGGCTGCCGCTGGTTCAGCTTTGATTTAATCTTTTTTTTGGTGATCATACTAGGGTTCATGTTTTCTATAATTGGTTTCTATCTCATATATTGAGATATATAAGGAGGGGGATTTGGAGCTCTGGTCTTGAGAATCTTTTTGTTTCATTGCTGTAAGTATTGGTCTCTCTATGCGTTGTTATCCATGAATTTATATCTTATCTCTAGTTTTTCTTGTGCTCCTGTTCTTTTGATTGCTGGGATTCGGTAATTGTTCATCTTTGCTTGGGAATCTTTGCTTTGGGTTGTGTTCCTGCTCGTAATTCTGAAATCTTGAATGGTGATTTGGGCAAACTAGCTTACCTTCGATGTGGTTTCGGTATGGTCTTTTAGGTTGAGTTGCCTTTCTCCCTGAGTAGGCTGTGGTTTATCCATCTTGCTATCATGGTTGAGCATCGGCTGAATCTTTGTATTTTACATAGTTTCTAATCTGTTTCCTTTGGGAAAAAAAAGAAGGTTTTTTTTCTTCTTTTTTTTGAGAATTTTGATTGTTTCCATTGTGGGATTTTCAGTTGAGTTTGGGTTTCTTGTGGAATTTTAAGACAACACTGATGCTTTCTTGAACTGTCTTTGTTCTTGGTTTGCTCTGTTCTTGTTCTTTCAAAACATATCTCTGCACCCCAGTGGTTTATAGTGGTTAGGAAGATGATCCTCTCTTGAACTGTCTTGGTTCTTGGTTTGCCCTGTTATTCTTATTTCAAAAGATATCTTTGCACCTCAGTGGTTTATAGTGCTTAGGAAGATGATGCTTTCTAACTTGAATTCCTCCTTTTGCTATGGTTGTTACTCGCATTCTATTTCTCCCATTTATTGGTATAATCTTTTATCGGTGTTAAGTTGTCAATTGTTTTGTGTCATGGCAGATGCAGATGCAGATTCTCATGGCTATGAGTTCTTAATCAGATTAATGTGAAGCTTTTTCCTGGAGAATACTCTGCTACTATGGATCGCGGTAGCAATCCCGTCTCGGAGGATGATTCCTTTGATTCGAGTCTAAAGATCAATAGGAACCCTCTGTACCTTCCCATGATGTCGCCGTGGTTTGATCTGAGGGTCTTCTATGTGAGAGTTGGCAATTGTGAGGTTGACGAATCTACTCCAGAGCGTCTTACCCTAAACCACATCCCTCTGACTCCTGACACCGTCCTCGAAGTGAATGGCAGGAGAAGTAGCATATACTCTGAATGTGTCTCTTGTTCAATTAGAAGGGACAGGGTTGATAAGAGAACTGAAGAGGCTACATATGTGAGTACTGATAGCGTAAGAATGACTGGGAGCGTGAAATTTGAGGTTTATGATGGGGATGATCTCTTGCTTTTTGGAGTCTTAGAATTGTGTAATAGTAACGGCTTTGCTGGTGAATTGAAGAACCATAGCAAGAAATGGAGCATGAAGTGCCAATCTGGGACATCGTCTGGAAGGGGCTTTTTGAAGGGCAAGCCACATTCGAGTCTGGAAATGCCATCACCTATGGTTGAGGTTTATGTTGCTGGTAACTTCTCTGGTACTCCTATTATATTGACTAAGGCTCTTCAGCTTGGATTCCGGAAGAAACATCAGATGAAGGCTGTGCTAGGCACCATTCCAGAGAATGGGACTAGTGGAGTGAAGAAAGAAGACCCATCAAAGGCTGCTTTTCAGGTAGTTGATATTCATTTTAAAGGTGTGATCCTTAATATCCTAAGGTCTGTATATTTTGTAGCCTATTTACGACTGTCCTCAGTTTCGGAAAGCACTTCATATAGACCCAGTGAGGGAAATTTATAGCACTGCAAATATGGATAGGTTTGTTTGGGTAGTGCGATAACAAAAAATTTCATAAGAAATTAATCCATTTGAGCTAGTTTAATTCTTTGAATTAATATCATTCTCTGTTAAACTGTCATACAAAATGGAACTTGTGAAACTAAACTATGGAGAAAATTATTTGGGACGATGTCATGCAAAAACTGAGAAAATATATCATCTTCTTTGTAAGAGGATAACTTTCATATGGGATTTGACTACCCAAAGCTCAAATTTCTGGATCTCTTAAAAACAGAAGACATATAACAAGAGGCACAGAAAATTGTGGGCCTATGTGCTGGTGGGGGTAGAAGCTGTCTCTCTTGGCAAGCTTTCTTTGAGTATTCCTACCTGGAAACATATTTTAGGTCTGTTGCAAGCTTAGTTTTCAGGCCACAGTAAGACCTGTTATATGTGGACTACTGTGTTTAATAAAAAAACTAATGTTGGCAAAGATAGCTGATTTGAAAAATTACTGGATGCTATTAGACGAGCTGTTATGATTGTATCTGTCCAAATTGATCAATTTTAGTATCTGCTAAGAAACAATTCTGACTTCCCTTGTTATGTCGGAAGAGACAAAAAACTTAAGGAGTATGTGTGTTACATTTATCTAATATGGTTGAAAATTTTCATTAAAGTATTGTAGATATTAAAGTTATAGTTGATATTTTTCTTTCTAGTTCTAATATGACAACAAGCTTTATGGCAAATCATCAGGAAGTGATAGTCGATCTCTTCATGGAAAAGTATCTCTGTGATCTCATGTCCGTGGCTATTGTTATTTCTCCCAAGCCTACTTTCCTGTTTTGGATAGTGGTCTCCATGATATGAAGCTTTTAGTATTGATTTAGCATTTAGATCTGGTACATAACAGTACCCATGCATTGTTGGATATTTTGGTAGGTATCAGATTATCAAGGCTACAAAGCAGAAAATGATGTGGAGGTTGATTACAACAGTATATACCCTAGAGCAGACTATTTTGAAGGCGAGGATGGGGAGCTATCATGGTTTAATGCTGGTGTGAGGGTAGGTGTTGGAATTGGCCTTGGCATTTGCGTCGGTGTTGGAGTAGGTGTCGGTTTGCTCGTCCGGACATACCAAGCTACTAAGAGAAACTTTAGGAGCCGCCTTCTTTGATTCACATTCAGCTGCTTTTATTTACTATCCAGTTGTGAATCCAATATTCAAGTGTTATCTTATCCATTTAGACAGGTAAACTGGGGGGTTGTCCCATTTTACCTGATGACCCCATAAGATGTTGTGTATAGGGGTTTTCCTTGATGTGCTTTCTGCATTATTGTGGGTTTTTTGTAATCGATTCTAACAATTTTGGAGGGAACTTGAGGCTGATTGTGGTCTCATTTGTCTGCTTCTAATAACATGATTGGCAATCTAGTTTTCCTCTTTGAACGCAATTGTAAAGTGTTTTGAGTGGAGGTATGGAACTCCTCTAACTCTGGCAACACTACAATTGTTGATACTTTTAATCTCCGTGGAGATCATCATATAAGAACGCTCAACAGAATTATCTGCAATATTCCTCGTTCTGAAGTGTTTATTACAAGAAGATTATATGGATTGTCCATCCTAATAACTGCTCTTTGTAGTAGTGATTGACCTGAATTACATGAAACAGCTTCAGTCCGATTGACTAAGCTTGACTGATATTGTACATCAAAAAAAAATGTCTCGAGAAATCTATTAAACCTATACTTGTTTCTGTTCTGACCGTAATAGTAATGAAACTGCTGTTAGCTGAGGCCTGATTTTTTCCAGGTGAAACAGAGCACACGTCTTATTTCCTTTGTTCATCGTATCGTGGTTTCTTACAGTATTCAAGAAAGTTCCCCAGAAATCACTTCAAATACATGTAATGTTTGCAAAGATTGAAAGAGAAAAGGGTATTTGTATCTTTATGTCACCGTCTTTATTCCTTGTTTGGATTTCTTGGCACAGCAAAACCTCTTGCTAATACAGTGTTTCCAGAACACAAAAGGTAATATCCTCAGCAATTAAGCTCATATAATAAGACCATCAAATATACTGCTTTTCAATGGTTTAATTAGCTTGGGGTGCCATTAACATGGGATTTGCAGACCCATTGCCTGTATGTGTGGCCTTCCCTTGCAATCCCCAAGCATTACCTGTTTTAATGTCATCCTTTTCCATCATTCTGGAGAACTCCTGATGGTCATACGCTACCTTGTTCCTTCCCCCAAACTCCTCAGGCAGAAGCTCTGGATCAAAGTTCTTTTGCATGAGCTCCAGGCTATCTTCGTTCTTTGTGTACACAAACTTCACCTTCTCAAAAGTTATGGGGTCCAAGAAATACTTCACAATCTGTTCAGGAGATGATAACAACTCTTCAGCCAGTGACCAGAATAACAGTGTTTCTCATGCTGTTTTATGGATGATTACCTTAACACAGCCACAAGTAAATCTAAGGGAGGATAGGAAACAAACCTTCCAAAATGCTTCGAAGATTTTTGGAGGATTGCAGAGAAATGCAACAGAAAGCCTTTCAGGATAGTGAGTCTGCAGAATGTGCGCCGCCTCTCGAGCAGTCTTTATCGGCACGGAGGTGCTCAACGACCATCCAGTGAAGTCTATCAACCAAACCATCTGCTCTTGTCCCTCAGGAAGGTTCAGGATTGCGTTCTCTAGTAGATACACAAGATGCCGGAGTTGATTGTCCTGCCCGGTCGTGTTCTGCAAAACGAAAAAGAGAAGGAAAAAAAATCTTATTTTGATGCTTTCTATTCAACAAGTACAGACATATTTTCATTAAATCGCCAAATCACATCATATGATAGTCTAACACGTCCCCTCACGATTCTGATACGGTGTTAAATCACCAATTGCCTCTCTAACAGTTTTTTCAGAAGATAATCCACATTTGGTACCTGCTTTGCTGGTGCCATGAGAAGAACAGTCCTTCCTTTTTGATCCTGAAAATTAGCTCTGTACACTTTCCCGGTCTCACCTTCAACAGCTACTTCATGCTGGATGACAACACATTGGCACATTGGCACAGTTAAAACCTCAATATAGTTCTTACTATTTAATGATGAAAGGCAAATGCTGGATGAGATGAGAGACAATGGCACACAAATTAAGGAGTTTCAATCTAGTCTGTACTATTTGATGGTCATACCCAGCGAATCTCCTCTGGTTTGTAAATTTTTCTCCATTGGATTGTCTCTTCCAACATCTTCTTAGCCTTCTCCACATTCCAGCTCCGAGCTCTTAGGTATCTCCTCAGACATGCATCACTGCAGTACTGTAGGCTTCGTCCAGATAGAGGTCCAATGGCTGCTCTTAGCTCATTCACCTGTTTGCCAAACGAGACGCATAAGTGATAATATATCTGAAACAAACAAGCAGAAATCATGCAAGAAAGATAGGGTAGTGCCTAAGATTTTCACAAAGATGCATTTTCCAGTTATGAAAAAGACTAAAGTTGTGTGAACTGAAATCTAGAAAGACTAATACAAATAAGTTTTATTCTATAGATTCCATGTGTATCACCATACCAGTCAGAAAAAAAATGAACATTTGAAGCTATTGCCACTGAAATATGCATGAAGAACAGATGTTTATAAAGTGCTTGTTCTATATAGACTGGGGAGAGAGAATCAATTCATGATTAGAATTGACCAGCAGCAGTGATTACAAGATATCAGCAGAAAATGGAAAGATCAATCAATAAGGATGAACAAAGAGGTCATAAACTTGTGAGGATGTGAAAATTGCAACCTATAATTTCTGCATTCAAAATGGATGGCTATCTCTTAATTCCTTTACCTTCTGTTCTTGATAATCATCACTGCTTTCCTGCTTTTCGCGGCCACTCTGCTTCTTGCGGAACATGATAATTGCTATACAATTCTACAGGTTAAATTCACCCTATAAGTTAAAAATATTTTCAAATTAGTCATACACATATCACAAAAGGTCCGTATAGTTAAGCAAGCCAATAAAGGTTAAGAAAGAAAGTATTGTCCAATATAGCAGAATTCCCTTCAATTCTAAGCCTATATAATACACAAAATCTAATTTTCTAAGGAAAATGTGTAAAACTTAAAGGCAGATGATGAGCCATATCATTTGATCAATATGGCCTTATGCTGTAGAGTTGTATCTATCACAGTATGCCAGTGAACTAAGACGGTAAACACCTTGTTTATTATCATCTTGCTTAATAGGAGTTCATCGTACTCAAAACTATTGCTTCATCTAGATCACCAAAGCATCACAAATCCGCAGGAGATCATCATGTAACTCATAGTTGTAAATGACTGGTTATATGCCGAACAAACCCAAAGTTTGAGGGATGCATCAAAACATTGACCAGAAAAAAACGAAACAATCAAATTAGAAAATATTCCTTGTGCAAATTGAAAAGCATTACAAGGGAGAGAGAAACTCGAAAAGACTTCATTCACAGATCGAAAAAAAATCTATTTTCTTAATAGATACAATCTAATCACTACCATGAAATCCCAAATCCAAATCCATCAACTCAAAAAACCATACAGATCAAGAGAGATAAAGAGAAGAGACGAGCCCACCTTGTTTAATTATGACAGCAGAAGAGAACAGAGACAGAGGCAATAAACCAAAGAGAGGAGAAGAAGAGGAGAAGACTCTCAAGGGTTTAAATAGTACATATATACCTATCTTTCCAGAATGGAAAAGAAAAGTCTTCCCTCCACCCATCCATTTATATGTATGCTTCTCTCGTGGCTGTGGCTATTAGCAACGTCTTCATCGCCTTCTTCTTCTTCTATGCGTGGTCTACTACCTAAAAAAGCTTTTCTTTGAACGTTGAACCATTGTGATTTGTTTGTCGCCATTGCATCAACCATTGTGATTTGTTGAACGGGTGGGTCTCGATCGGATAGAAAGGAATGGATGTATGACAAAGTCCATTAAAACGTTTCCTTCTCTCTAGAAGGAGCACTTGACATTTCATTTCATTAGTACTGCTGACCTGGTCCTGAGTTATAGAGTGGGGGGAGTTCCGAGTTCGTTAATTAGAAGTGGGAACACGGGAACAATGAGCCAATTCCTTTCGTTTCCAAATCTCGGGTCAATTATTATATTCATACTTCAAAAATTATTGAGATTATTATATTTCTTCCGGAGATTTTGATGATGGAGAACGAAAAGGATTTTTGAGTAATTATTTTTTTTAATCAAAATTTTAAAGTAATAAGTATGTTCCTTTGGAGTATTCCAAGCATATTCTGTCAAAGGAAACCAGTAAGGATACATATGATAGAAATTTATGTTTGGAGGGGAAATATGTAATTATCACGATTCAAGGATGATGATATGATATTGGAGTTTCTGAAGGATAAATATGTCATCAACTCTTATAAAACAAGAAATTCTTTGTCAGAAATCAAAAGGCTCCCTCCTTTTCATTAGTTTCTACGGATCCTAAAGCTTCGGATTCAGGTCGGATCTTATGCAGACTGGGAGCCAAATCTAAAAGAGTTTCAGGCGACAAATAACAAATAGTTTTCGCGGCTGAATAGCTTAAAATGTAAGCTGCAAAGATCTGATGAGGTTCGGACTTCGGAGATAGACTTATTAGGCATTCAAGGCCAATAGTTTGGAGCGGATACGGGTCGCATCATTTGTTCACATCTAATGTTGTTGATGTCAACAGCCGGATCTTTATCCGACGGTTGCAGTTCATGATCCCGCAATATTTCAACTGTTGGACTTTGACTTCTTCACACCGGAGATAAAATAGAAGAAAAATGACGCAGAGGGTTTTGGGTGCGTCTCTATAACCACGGAATACTCATAATCATGGCGTGCCCACCGGGATGGACAGATATTTATTACTCTAAAATAGAAGATCCAATAGAATAAGGACAAAGAACAGTTTCATCTCAACATCGATTATTCAAAGGATAACAAACCCTGCTCTTCATCCCGGCCAACAGGTCAGGAGGCCCACGACTAACCCGGCCCACTACCCACGCCACCTGGGTTAGGTCCCAGTGGATGTTCAAACTTCAAAACCTCACAAGGCCCGGACCAAAGGACATACGCCGGATGAGGAGCTTCACCGCGACGACATCAGCAGATTGTTGAGGATCAATGAGGAGAGAGGGGCGACGGCGTTCAAGTAGTATCTTGGAGTAGCTATGGATGGCAAGAAACTTAAGCCGTCTGACTTGAATGATTTGGTGGTATCCTTCCAGGCTAGGCTCAGCGGGTGGAGCTCGTTAAAGTTGGCAGGTGCAGTACAGGTCGTGTGACTCTAATCAAATCGGTTTTGTAGGCCCTCCTCCGTACGCACTCATTCATGGCAACTCATGTTCCTTGTTCTGTTTTGAGAAGCATGGAACTTATTGTAAGAATTTTTTTGTGGAACGGGAAGAAGGCAGCGGTAGCAAGGGTGTCGTGGGAGCGGGTCTGTTCACTGAAGGAGTCGGGGCGGCAAGGCTTTATAAACTGATGCATGAAGAAATGCTTGTTTCTTGGTTTGGCAACTCTTTATTTTTTTTAGCATAAAAACAGGGTTAAAACCCCTCCAATTATTAAGGAAACTAGTTAAGCTTTCGAGACATTTCAGTAGGGACTAAAAGCTATAAAACAAAGATATACAATTCTCAAAGAGATTGTGTTGAAGACACTAGAGTAGAGAATTTGCTTCCTACATTGGCTCTGAATCTTATCATTAATTCCATGGCCTCATACATTCACAGCCTCTATATGTGGTGCTGAATTATTACTGATGAGAATCTTCTTCAGTTGAGAAAAAGAGTTGCCAATTAATGGGTTGGGGATTAATGGATTCCTCCTTTCTTCATGGGATGACCCTCTTACCTAAGTTGGCTTTGTTGCCAACAAACGGCAACCCAAGAACCCAATCCATACATGCATGGCACCAAGATTAGATGCTGCAACCTCTCCTCCTCCGGGCCAGCTACCCAGCCTAGATTCATGCAATTTCAGCACAGGAAGAAGCCAAAGACTCGAGCTTTATCGAGAACCTTTACATGAGCTCCCAATAGGTTTTTGTTCAAGAATAGCTTTGATGAATATCGCTCCTGGCGGTGGGTTACCTCAATTGGAGGTTTGCCTGGCCTAGGGACATGGAGACCATCCTTCACTCGATCTGGTGGCTCCCCTCCCAGCACGTTGCCGCCTGTTTCATCCACATTCCCAGAGAGATGAATCAGATTGCTCACGAGGTGGCGGCTTGGGCGAGGTGGTCGGGGACTCTCTGAGCTTTCCCTCCTCTCCCCTGTTTCTCCCATGTCTTCTCTGTTTTTGTTTCTGTTGGTGTTCATATACTACCCAGCCTTCGGGCTTATCTCCCTACTCTCGTTTGGCCTATGGTGGAGGTGTAACCTGGTTGCCACAGAGAGCAGCCGTGGCGCGCACGACGTTGCCCAGGTGATCAAATGGCAAAGTAGAGAATTCCTCGCAGTTGACAAGGCAGGAAAGACTCCCAGGAAACCCCAAGCTTGGTCCGGGATCAGGATTCAAACAGATGCCTCCCTGAACCCTACCACTGGCATTGCGGGGCTTGGAGTCGTTGGCATTGATGAAAAAGACGTTGTCCTTTGGTCTGATGGTGAGCAGCGAAGGATCGTCTCCATCCTTGAAGGAGAATTGCATGCCATTCTTGAAGCGATTAGAGCTGCTAACCGGTGTCGCTATCACAGGATCCTTGTGGAAACTGACTCTTTGTTTGCTGTTCAGATGGTGGAAGGTAAAGCTCCATTGTCAGGTGTGTGCAAAGATGTGGTGCAGGATATTTGGTGGGCGTCACGGCAACTCAGTGAGTTTCAGATCCCCTACATCCCTCGCGAGGAGAACAGTCACGCCAATTGGGTTGCTCGTCATGCTAGCATGATTCATTCTGTCTTTAATGTACTAGAGGGGCCTAGCGGAGCTGTCCCTAGTTCTTCAGGTGACTACTGATGTAAGCCCTCTTTTGGGTCTCTAGCCTATTAGGCTTAACTAATCACAAAAAAAAAAGAGCCTTCGGGCTTATCTAATAATAAAAAAAAGAATATCAGGCTTCACTTGGGCTTTCATCTGAGATTGACGGCACATGACATGATAAGGCCAAGCTGCCAGGCAGCCTGACATTAGGGGGGAATAGTACCCGATATACTCGGCTACGTACCTGATACGTGATTACTTAGGTCAACAAGATACGTAATTAGAATTCGAGTGTTAAAAATTTTCTTAAATTATTTGTTTTTGAAGTTTTTTCGTGTTTATGTAGATGAATATATTATTATTAAACATCAGTCTTTTGATTTTTAGAGATATGGATGAACAATTTGAAATTTAAATAATTTTTTTATAATTTTTAAACTTATAATGATATTAAATATATTATTATATTAGCATATTCTTGTCGTATCCGTGTCAATTGTCATATTGAGGTGTCCTTATAGTATCTTACCGTGTCGTTGTCGTGTCCCTGTATTTGTGCTGCCGAGCTGCCCAGTCGTGGGAAAATAGGCTGGGCATTTCCAACCAGATCTAGAATTTAATCATAGCCACTCGAACGCAGATGTTACCGAGAAGGTGAAAGCACAGCTCAACATAACAATACTAATTAAAAAGAACACTCTGGACCCACTCACAGTCACCATGAGCGATCACGTGCTGTTATTGCTAATCACTACAACAGGAGAACAGTGGATTCCGACGACCACTACACCATAATGGGATTCCGGCGGCCGGAACTAGTGGGACGCCGCCTCTCCCTTGTCCTCGCTATGACGACGGCGCCACTCGAAGAGCTCCTCGACGAGCCGTAACATGTCAACGTGCGAAGAACCCCCTTCTGCCACCGCAGCCCTCGCCTTCGCACCGTAGTCTTTTGCGCGCTGGCGAATCGCCTGCGCCTCCTCCCCGGCGCCCATCAAACTCTCCACCGCCCCTGCCACCGAGCCTCTCGTCAAAACTCTCTTACCATTCTCCTCCAACCGTGCCCCGATCTTCAAAAAGTCAATCACAAGCTTCTCGTTGACGAAGTGGTCGAACTCCAACGGCCACGTCGCCATGGGCAACCCGGCGCTCACTCCCTCCAGCACCGAGTTCCAGCCGCAGTGCGTCACGAACGCCCCCACGGATGGGTGATCCAAGATGAGCACTTGCGGAGCCCACTCGGTGATCACCAGCCCCCGCCCGTCTATCCTTTTCAAGAACCCTTCAGGCATCCATCCATCCACAGCCACCTCTCCGCCGCGCACCACCCAGATGAACGGGTGGCCGGAGGCCTCGAGCCCGAGAGCGATCTCGCGCAGCTGCTCCGCCGACAGCTCGCAGATGCTTCCGAAGCACATGTAGACCACCGAGCTGGCTGGCTTGGAGTCCAGCCAGCTAAACCAAGCACCAAACTCGGAGCCAGCGGGGGCTTGGTTAGCCTTGTCCCATAGAGACAGAGGACCCAAGTTCCACGCGCGCCGCCCCGGCCACTTTCTATAGTGGTCGGAGTAGTCCGGCTCCAGCTCGTAGAAGCTGTTGACGATGACGCCGTAGCTAATCTCTTCAGAAGCTCTGACCTCGGCTACGAGGTCTGGAGACTGGAAAATAGCACAGAGCTCGGGCCTCTTCATCGATACTCGGTGGGGGAGGTCGGGGACGACGAAGGGCTCGTCGTCGTTTGCCACCTTAACATGGGGCTGGTTCAACTCGACGCTGTGGTGGATGCAAAGGGGTAAGAGGCCGTTGCCGTGGTAGACTAAGCGGGGGATGCCAAGGTCTCGAGCGGTGGCGGCGGTCCACGTGAACATGGAGTCGGAGACGAGGCAGTCGGGGGGATTGGAGCGGATGAGGTCCATGAGGGGGTCTTTAAGGGAATAGAAGGCCATCATGAAGCTGACTCGTTCGGAGGTGCGGATGGCGCCCATGCTCTCGTGTCCGCCGGGGAGGAGGTGGCGGGCGGCGGAGGGGAACGGGACGAGGATGAGGTTGATGGGGTGGGCGGGTGGAGGGGAGTAGGAGTTGGCGCGGTCGATGGCGGGGCGGACGGATCGCTCGTTGCCGGGAGTGGTGATGATGGTGGCGGAGAAGCCGTGCTTGGCGAAGAGCTTGGCCATGTCGATCATGGGGAAAATGTGACCCGGGCTGAGCATGGGTAGGAAGGAGACGCGCAGTGGTGGCTTTCTGTCGCTGCTACCCATGGCGGTTGTGGTTTCGGCAGCGATCGACGAACTCGAGAGAGAGCGAGCTGAGTGTCGGAGGGAGACCGGAGACGAGATCCGAGCTTATTTAATGAGAGCTGCTTCTCGCACCCCATGACACACCCATCCTCCGGCCCCACCCTTTCTTTTCCCCTGACACAGCCCCCTTCGGCCCCACCTCTTCTCTTCCCCTCCTCCGGTTTCTTTTTCTTTTTTTTTCTCTCAATTTTGTGTTGTTATTTTTTTTAGTTTTTTTTTCTTTTTTTTCATGACTTTTGTTTTTTTAATCAGTTTTGTTATTCTTTTTTTCATCAGTTTTATTTCTTTTTTATCAGTTTTATTTTTCCTTTTGGATAAACAGTTTTTTTTATTATATGTTAATATATTTTGTTTATTTTTTAGTTGTAGTTTTTGGTAGTCATTATTTGTAAAAATTTAAAAAGTATAAAAATTTGGATCAAAATAATATATATATATATATACTTATTTATTTATGAAAACAATAAAAATACTAACAGTTAAAAAATGTATTATGTTTTGTGAAAAGTCTTTTAAGCCAATATTGATTTAGTCATGTTCATGGAAGAGCACACGTAACAATACACAAAAAAGACATACAAATATATATATATATATAATTTTGAAATTTTTATAATTTTGAAATTTGAAATTTGAAGCTTTTAAATTTTAAGATTTGAAACTTGAAATTTGAAATTTTTACGATTTGATGTTTTAATAAATTGAAATATAAATAGGTGCTTTGGGGAGAGTACTTTGGACTTTTTTTAATCCAAAATGGGCTAAATATCCGAAACTTCTTATGACCGGTCTAATTGTCGGATTGGATCCTAACAAAGGACCCGTTCCATTTCCCTAAGAAATAATAAACAAAATTAATAAAAAAAATAAACAAAACTAATAACAAAATAAAACTATAAAAAAATGAAAAAAAAAAGAAACTCACAAAGAACGTGGAGAAGAATTAAACAAAATTGGAAAAAAAGAGAAGGAAACACAAAAGGGGAGGGGGGGGGCGAGAGGCGACGACGACCGTGTCATGAGGGGTGCAAGAGGCAATTTGCTTATTTAATTGAGTGATGATATATGTCCCACCCTCGGGGTGTGGATTCGTCACACCCGGGTTGGAAACATATAAAAAGTTAGAATAAAGATTTATATACATGGCCACGTGGCATATGCATGCATGCCTCCAATCGATAGTGAGACACCGATTGATTGATTTAGTCCATCAGTAGTACAATACCGATGGACTAGATCAATTGATCGGTATCTCACTACCGATACCTACCGATTTGATCATTGGTACATTTCATTGGTAGTGAGATACCGATTAATTGATCTAGTCCATTGGTATTGTTCTACCGTTAGATTAGATCAATCAATTAGCATGTCTCTGCCGATTGGATGTATGTGCAATGCACATGACACGTGACCATATATACAAATCACGATTCAAAACGTTATTAATGAGACGCCACCTAATATTTTAATTATTTTTTAACAACTGCTGACATGGTGTCGCGCCCCGACCCGCGGGCGCCAAACCGGGCCGGGACACGAGGGGGAAAAACCTACAACTACTAGCCTCAACTGGCGGAAACAGTTGAAACTAACACACAGCTGGCGGAAACAGCTGACAACAAGCACAAAGCGGAAGCAAACGAACAACAACTATTAATATCTATTACAAACAGATATAATAGAGTTTACACAAGGGTTCTAATACAACAGATATACAAGGGATCAACAACAGTCCCCAAAAAAGTACAACACCCACCGGGGTCTCCGCAAAGGCACAAACAAAACCCTCCTGACCCTCAGACATGGCCAGGAGCCGGCGCGCTACCACGAGACGACCGAGGGGGAAGCACCGGAGAGGAGCTGATACCTGCACATGCAAACAACACACTTCAGGAGGTATGAGCAACAGCTCAGCAGGGTCCTACTCTACCACTCTCGCTAAGAAGGCAAACCCAAATGAACCAACTCTGTGCCAAGTACTGAGGCTTGCCAAGGATCCCATAAATCCCGTCAATAACCCGAAGGACTCCTGTCCCAAGTACGCCCCTCCGACAACCACTGCTCAGGGGTGGACCACTCCGACAATCCCTGCCACAGGGTGGACATAGCGCTACTGGTAGGACACCCTTCTCCAAGCGGGATCTCCACACTTGGCGGAACGACCGTGGTTAAGACTACCATCTCTCAGTACTTCAAGATAGCCAGGGTGTCCATCGATTCCATCGATGTTCTCCCCCCCCCATGGTTCCTGTCCACGTACGTCCCTCCGATAGCCACTGCTCAAGGACTGGGCTACCTCCGACGGTCCTTGACATAGGGTGGGCCAGACGATACCTGTAGGACACCCTTACCCATACTGGACACCAGCATGGGGACACAAGTCGGGTAAAGGCATCCACCACTTAGCCTTTGATCATCGAAGTTCACGGGTCAACCCCACCCAGTCTAACCTAGCATGTCTAATGCACAGGAAGCAGAGCAGGATATGAGTGAGGAAAATAGTAACAAACAGCACAACAAGGGCACACCTTCGGCCCATTTAAACTAACCACTCCCGAGGGTCATGACTCCTTCGGTTCACCACAAAGCAGTAAAAGGGCATAACCCATGGCCTATTAATACTAAGCATTCTCGAGGGTTCATTACTCCCTCGGTTAACCACGAAGCAGTAAACAGTAAGCATGATGAACAACGTAGTAAGCCCCAAGGGCAGAACCGTCAAAACCACTTACATGCGAAGCCCCGCGGGCAAAACCCTTGAAAACCCTCCCTGCTACTTAAGGATCGATCCCTTTCGAAGGAAGGATCGATCCCTTAGGTAACAGTGAGCTTCCCTCACTGTCGAGACAAAGGAGATCGATCCTTCCTCCCAAGAAGATCGATCTTTCTCGAGACAGAGGGCGCCCTTCATGTCGCACCAAGAAAGATCGATCCTTCCTCCCAGGAAGATCGATCTTCTTCGGGATGAAGGGTAACCATGCTACCCAAGAACCGGGATCGATCTTCTCCAAGTAGGAGATCGATCCTTCATCAGGCGTAGCATGACCAGCCCAGAGAGATCGATCCTTCCTCGAGAAGAATCGATCCCGATGGGTTCTCCGGCCTCCTTCCGGCGAGGAAAACCGCCGAAAACCACAACCATTTCTCATCAAACTTGATGGACTGGTAGATCTAAGAACCACGAAGCTCCACATGGCTTCAAAACCGGAAAACATCAACTAAGCAAGGAGATCTATCGAAATCAAAACCGGAATTCAAAACCCTTAAAACCAACAGCCGGAGTCTTTGAGTGAGAACCCTACCTCCACAGAGCTGCTTTGATCCACGAAGCCTAGCCTAGGATCTTCCTCACGCCGTCGCGGTTCCAACGAGCCTTCAAGCTCCGAGAACGGTGGCCGGAGGAGGGAGAACGGAGGAGAAAAGGGCTGCCGGCACAGAGGAAGAAAACAGAGCCCGGGAGGAGGAAGAAAGAAGAAGGGAAAGAAAGGAAGGAGGAGGGGAAGGGGATAAGGCCGGGGAAAGCCGGCGAAGGCGGGAGAAAGGCGAAGGAGGGGAGCAAAAGTCTCCCCTCCCCTGACAGGGGAAGCGACGGCCATCGCCGTGGCCGTCCTTCGAACTCCACCGCCAACGACTTCCAGGGCAAGTAAGATCGATCTTCCTTGCATGCGGGATCGATCCTGCTAGCAATGAGGGATCGATCTCCCTTGACAAAGGGATCGATCTCCTATGCCCAGAAAGGCAAACCTGGGCTGAAACACAAGCCCAAGCCCAGAACTTCCGATCTCGGGTCCACCTAACCTTTCTAAGCAAACACAAGCATCAACCAAGGTCTGTGTGTGCACACCCAGTGTGAAACGACCGCTAAGGCGCAATTTCTCAAATTGCCCTTGGGGTAAACAACAAGCCACGGGGATAGAGGGACGGGTCCTCACACATGGCCACTGAAAAAGATATACGACTGATAATAAGTAAAATATTCATCCATTCAAATCCCTAATGTTTCCTTTCCTTGTTTTCTTTTTCATCTCACGGTTCTTCTCACCGAGACGAGGTTGACGTCATCCAGCGCTTCCTCGTGGTGCTTCTTCATGCCCGGCCGGTGCTTCTCCATGTGTGGCCCGCCGAGATGAGATTGACGGCATCCAGCTCTTCCTCGAGGTGCTGGTCCCAGTCGCGACGACGACATATTGGCGGCCTCTTTGATGACCAAAAAATTTCACGTCATCCTAACTTAGCATTCTCATTTACGAGATTTATTTACCACTTGGTATAACTTTGCCTCTCTTGACACCACTACCAACATTCATCTAACTCGTTATCTTTTCAACCATACAAAACACTTGTGATTTTTTTTTTTTGATTAATTGAGCCCAATGGCTAAAGGACCCTGCAAGGGGTTACAAACCGAAAATAACTGGAAGGCCCGGGACGTACCCCTCAGCCTCCCTTACATTGCCCAATTGAAACCATAATCTTAGCGCCTCGCGAGCGAGCCAGTCAGCGTAAATGTTCTCTTCGCGTGGGATGTAGTGACCCGGAATTCAGCTACCGTGCAACTCATCCACCATATCTCTTGCACCAATTCTCTACAATCATCTACTATCGACATGCCACCCTCTATCATGTTCACGGCCTGCAAAGAGTCGCTCTCAACAGATACTCGTCTAAGGCCATGTTTGGCGGCATAAGTAGTGGCTGAGAGGATAGCACGTAACTCCCCAACAAGGATGGAGCTGCTTTCGCTTATGCTGCTCTCAGACCAGCAGATAAGGTCTTCTTCATCTATGCATGCAACACCCAGACCAGCCATGCCAGAGGACTGATCAAAAGAAGCGTCAGTTTGAAATTTGATGTTGTGCACCTCAGTCACGATATTGCGTCGTCTGCTTCGCTTAGCCAGCCCAATATATTCTCTGGATTGCCATTTAACCAGGCGTGCAATCTCTTGATTTTCCAGGCCCGTGTCTTCCGCTACCACTTTGCATTTGTCTTTCCAGAGCCACCACGCTCCATAGGCGAGCAAGGAGGTCGACTGGGTGATTCCATCAGAGCTCCGACGTCGACAGAGCAGATTGATGAAGATGTCCATGGTGAGGCTACTGTAATTAACACAGGTACCAGCAAGCACCTTGCTCCAGACTTCCTGAGCAAACCTGCATTCAAAGAACAAGTGATCGATGGTTTCTTCCGCAAGGTTGCAGCGAGGGCAGAGATTGCTCGAGGTAAGACAGAGGGACCACAATGCTGATTTAGTTGGCAGCTTCCCGTGGAGGAGCTTCCACAGAAACATTCTAGGTCGTGGTCCTGCTGGTGCATGCCAAACACTTCTCCAAAGGTGGATGTGTTGCCCATCGCATTGATTGCCGTCGTGATGCTCGAGCATCTGGTAAGCTGAAGCTGCAGTGACCACGCCGTTCTTGGCCCAAATCCATCCGGGACGGAGATTCATGTTGCTGGGAGGCAGGGGATTGGAGAGAAGCTGTTGTATCATCGCCGGGTGGAAGAGGGAGTGGAGCTTGCTCAAATTCCAGCTTCCATCTTCAGAGAACAAGTCCTGAACCTTCAACTGATCCATCTCCTCGTTAGTCATCACAAGGCAGGGGAATGAAGCCAAAGGGCCATTCCCTGTCCACCAGTCATGAAGCACGCTCGCCTGACAAGCCGCGTTGGGCTCCCATCTGAGGTTCCTGCGGAGAATGTCGGTCGCCTTGCATGTGGATCTCCAAAGAGTGGAAACAGGGGATGAGCCTTTGAGACGAGGAAGGGTACCAGTTACTCTGTATTTGGCACGACAGATGGTCATCCAGATGCTTTCTTGCGGGTCGAGGAATCTGGTCACGCGTTTCATAAGCAATGCCATTTGCCACCGCTTCATATCCTTGAAACCCAGGCCCCCCTCCAGTTTGTGACGACAGACCGTGTCCCATGCAACATTTGAGAGAGCACCTCTCTTTCCCAACCATAAGAAATTCCGAGCCAGCGTGGTTATCTTGTTGAGGATGGAGACCGGTGTAGGGATGGAGGACATCACGTAGACCGGCATGGCTTGCAGCACTGATTGAATGAGAACCGCTCTCCCCGCCGCCGCCTTGACCGGGCATCTCCAGCCCATCAGACGTCGCTGGACAGCATCGAGTAAGAAGGAGAAATCTTTGACTTGTATCCTGCGCGAGTCCAAAGGGACTCCTAGGTAGTTCCAGGGATCAATCTTCCTGGGGAATCCGAGCAGGTGGGTGATAAGACGTGAAAAGTGCATAAATCACCCTTTCAACTTGGCCTTGTTAGTCCCCGAGCAAGGCCTTACTGACGAGTATTACCCTATGACAGGTACAAGAGCTCTCAATGAGGATTGGATCAAGTTCCGAGCTTAAACGAAGTCATTCGGGCCAGTTTTTATGAAGAAGATCGATCCCTTGTTGAAGAAGAATCGATCCTTTGAAGTACATTAAGAGAAATCTAGTCGGGACAGCAAGGATCGATCCTCCATAAAGAGAAGATCGATCTTTTATTTGCATTTTTCAGTGACAAAACGCAACATTCTCCAGGATCGATCTCCATCCACTATAGGATCGATCTTCATCGGGGCGCAGCCAGAACTCAAGAACAAAGATCGATCCTTTCCTATAGGAGGATCGATCCTCCACGGGACCAGCGATCACACGGAAGAGGAAGATCGATCCTCTACCTTACAAGGATCGATCCTTTTGTGCCAGCCGAGCAAAATCAATGGTCCAGATCTAATCCGAGTGGGGGAGGCTTGTTTACTATAAATAGACCCCTTATGGGGGATTTTATGGGGTCTATCTTAGTCCTTTCTCTAGCCTTTCTAGTTTTCTTACCCAATTGAGAGGAGGACTTCTTGGAGGAAATCCATGGGAGGAGAGCTTCATCAACCTCCATCCATGGATCGATCCAAGATGAGTAGCTAACTTCCTTTCTCTTGGGATTTCCATGTAGTTGTAGGATTCTTTTGTAGTTTTCTTAGGGTTTTTGATGTGTAATCTTTGGGAATGATCTATTGTATGGATTTGAGCATGATTTCTTTATCTTTGTACATGGATCTTATATATTGAATGGATGAATGCCCTTCTTTGGTATGAGATAGAACTTGTGCATGATGGGTGTTTGTTGTTATGCCCCAATGAGTTGGATGTGCTAGAAACACATCCAATTCCATTGGGAGGATGAATAGCCCTAGATTAGAGATTAGGGATTAGGGATGCTAGAACCATCCCTATCTCTCTAATTAGAGGATCCATTCTATCTTTCTCTTGCATTGGATTCGAGGTGCTAGAACCATCTCGATCCAATGCCCGACTCCATACGATACCTTTTTCTTGCGACGAATCGATCTTAATCGAAGGTTTGTTAGCGATGATAGAAGCTAATCACTCATTCGTCGACTTTGTGAATGTGATTCCTTCCGGCGGATGATTCTAACCTGACTTCCGTTGAGCGATAAGTGAGGCTAATCACCCGCTTGTCGACTTCTAGATTTCGATCGTCCCAATTGGATTACACACATTAATTCCTTAAGAGGCTACACTAGAACCTACAATGAAATGGAAATCCCAAGGCTTCTCTATATTAGTTTTATCTCCCTTTGCATAGTTAATTACTTTAATCATCATTAATCCAAAACCCAACTTATTTTAGCTATTCGCTTGGAGTTATCTATCGAGGACGTTAGTCAATTCTCATTTCCCTGTGGATCGACCCGGACTCCTGCTAACTACGTAGTAGTTAGTTAGGATTCGGTATAAATTGTATTCTCGACGCCCTAGTCACTTTCACGACGAGTGGTTTGGGCGCATCAGTGGGAAAGAACTGTTCTTCTTCGGGGGAGGTGGAAGGGGAGAATTTGACGCTGGATTTGTCGGGGTTAACCTCAAGGCCAGATAGCTTCCGATATCTAGTCAAGATATTGGTGAGCTTTTTCGCCTCCTCGCGCTTGGTGGTGGTCACAAAGAGACAGTCGTCGGCGTAGAGGAGGTGACTTATCGGTGCTGTTAAGCCCCGGTAGTTCACCCCTTCAAGAGCAATAAGTGAGACCTTGGCGAGCCTCGTGAGCACTTCCTGTGCAAGGATGAAAATATAAGCCGATAAGGGGTCACCTTGCCGGAGGCCACACGCTGCGGGGAAGAAGCCACACTGACACGCCTTGAAAAGTGTCGTTACCTTAACAAGAACGCCAAAATTACAAATTTATAATCAAACTACTAACTAACTACTTTATGGGTAGATAGTAGCAAGTCCGAGTCGGTCCACAGGGAAAACAGAATTAAGCTTAATTACCGTGCATAGTTCTAAATCAAAAGTTAAGGAAGATAGATGATAGTTGGTCTTTAAACTAAATTGGGAGAATAACAATAGGAGAAAAAGCTAGGAAGTTCTAATCCGTAATCGAGAGCTATCTAGGCATTCCTAGGATAAGAGCAATTCAATAAGTTCAAGATGGTTTTCTAGGGTTGATAGAAGATCGGCTAGGTCCACTATCACTCAACATAGATTCATTAGAAGCCTATGTCGGAATGAAGAATAAATCAGCGGATAATTGGTATGAAAATAATCAAAGTGGTTCTAGCACTTTGAGATCGCCTAATCGATAAAGATAAAGAATGAATCGTAGGTTACAATCATAGGTCTTAATGGTTCTAGCATTAAGGCAGTGGTTCTAGCACTCCTACAATCATAAGCTAGGGTTTAGAATCCAATCCAAAGATCTAACATGGTTCTAGCATGAAAGTAACTTGAACAAGTCCTAATCCTAGCCTCTAACATGCAATGCTCAAAACCAGCGAGCGTAATCTCAGCGTAACTTTCACATCCGAACTCGAAACGAGGCGATTCAAGATTCGTTGGAAATCTAAGACAGAGATCTACAACTCTTATGTTTTGAGTTTTCACAAAATCCGGCTGTATACTCTCAGAAAAACCGAGACAAGACAGACCGAAATTAGGGCACAAAGAGCAAACAAAACATTCATCATAAGAACTATTACCAATAGATATATAAAATCCGAATTTAATCCATTAAACCATCATAAAGTACATGCTCATATCCATAGGAAAACCGAAATAAACTCCCTATTACATCATAGAATTTCCTAGAATAAAGATTTAGCTACTCATCTTGAAGAAACGATCCATCGGGGAAGGTTGATGACGCGCTCCCGCCATGGATCTATCTTCAAGACCTAACCCTAATGTTTATGGAGGAAGAAGAACTAAGGAAACACCCAGGAGGAGAGGAAAATTCGCCTATGGGTGGCTGCCAAAAATCCTCCCCTAACACCTATTTATAGGCCTTAATAAAACCCTAACTCGGATTAAATCTCAGCCCTTTATTTTTCGTAACTGCTTCTTTTGCACCTCTATACTAAAAATAGCATATCTTCCTCCAGGGAACTCCAAATCACAAACCGTAAAAAGTTCTGGAATCTAGACTTCAAGAGCTTTCCAACCATATATAGCACATCATCTGGTTCTTCTTAAGCAGGTACAGTTTAATCTTCAAAGATGGCTCACCTTTGCTCCTTTGACTTTGCAGGTTCTTTATTTGTTCGTTTTAGCACCAAACTTAATCTAACCTTCGTTGAAGGCTCTTATACCTGAAATGCACCATAGACCATCAAAATAACATTGCTCGGAGGCTAACAAGACTTAGTTAAAGGGGCGATTTATGCACTTTTCACGCGTTATCACACCCCCCAACTTGATCTTTGCTAGTACTCGAGCAAAGCAAGATAAAAATAAACATAAAGCAGTAAATCTAACTAGCCACTTTCGTAGGACTCACGATTACACTTAGCATGTGTAAGAAGCCTTTAAACCCCTGGGTGGCCCCAGTGGAGGAGTTATAGTCTCCTGAGGGTTTCCGGTGATGATACCCACAAACATCAATACATCCCCTTAACTATGCCATTAGAAATCCATCATAAGAATCATCAACTCTAATGCATGAATCAGAAATATTACCGATGAACGTACCCTTCAACTTCTAGTCACATAAAGATATAGCAAAGCAAAACATGCCATAACACACTTCCAATACTTCAACATATTTAGTCACGATCGAAAATAACTTTAACACTCCCGTGTGTGAATAAAGTTCCACATGCTTCTGAGTCTCCATTATATCCAAACATTCAACTACTCAAGATCACTATCCTGAGTCAGCATATATTTTCCACTTATCACATAACAATCTCTGTTCTTTGTTTTTCTTTGTTTTTCTTTTTTTTTCTTTTACAAGGAACTTCAACCGTTTTACGCGAACAGCACGCTGGCTAGGCACACTGCCCGGTTACTAAGTATGAAGCCCTTTTTTTCATTTCATTTCAGGTAATTCAACTGTTTTACGCGAACAGCACGCTGGCTAGGCACACTGCCCGGTTACTAAGTTGAACACCCTACACTTTCAGACACACTTTTTTTTTCCGAATAGAAGATTGCATGTATTCATGTATCTTCTATGACATGACAAAGAACTGTAAATCTATCCCAGTTTCAGGCTCAGAATCTAATTTCAACTCTTCGACATGTGAAAGTGAACATGTGCAGTAGGATATGTCAAGCTATCCTTAAATCATGAAAAAAGTGTTTAAGTATAGAAATAATATCAGGCATTGTAAAAATTTACTATCCCTTATATAGCCTACAAGCATCAGAATAATTCATAAAATAAATTTCTAAAACAAGCATCTTTGTCAATAACTCTCATAATTTCCTTCCTTTGGCACAACTCAAGGGATGTACATAATGTGGTTACCTTAAAATATTAAGCATGAAATCTATGAATGCAACACCCCCCAACTTAGACGGGTTTGTCCTCAAGCACGTAAATGGTGTAAGGGGTAGAGATAACCTGATGAAACATTGTTGTCATAAGCCTGGATAAAGTAGTATCCTTGGGGAGAGGTAAAACCATATGTGCCAATCAGAGTGAAACAGGAAGACTCAGTATGTTCGGGGCTTACATCCCTACGAAAGGCGGATCATAGCAGCAGAAGCCTGGAGAAAATTAGAAGAAATACCCCGTGATCGCACAGAAGAAAATAATGTAATAAGCATGCAAAATTAGTGAAAAATTGGGCAGCATCTCCTTTATTTATTCAGTCAGCCCAAGGGCAATACACACATTCATTACACATTGACAGGAAAAGTAAACTACCCTACGCTTCCACCTGCATGAAAATAAGATTTAATCATAAGGACCAGCACAATATCACATATCCACATCGAATCAGGTATGCACACCCACAGTACCCACCCAAGGTATAACATAAAGCAACCATGCACACAGTGGTAAAAAAATAAAAAAAAAACGACAAAACTTACAAAAAGCAAATAAATAAATAAAGAGCAAGTAACTACTAGAAATCGATGGGTTGCCTCCCATCAAGCGCTCGATTTAACGTCATTAGCCCGACGTAGCTAATGATTCAATCACTTATAATGTGACTCCGCCAAGGTTATTGTCGGATCACGGTGGGGAGGATTTTCAATATAAGGTTTTAACCTATGACCCTTCACTTTAAAAATTGAGTCGGATTTAATATGACGGATTTTAATAATCCCGTGGGAAAGAGTCCGGTGCACGATGAATGGGCCGATCCACCCAGGCCTAGGCTTACCGGGGGATACCCTTAGTTTGGCCTTGAACAACCAAACTTTATCACCATCTTTAAAAATTCTCCGATGACTGAATTTAGGTGGCATAATCAAAGACGGTAAACCTAGAGTCGAAGAAATATGAGGTCCAGGATCAATCGGAATTTTCTTCCAAGAAATCTTACATACCTCCGTGTATAAACTATCATTTCTCGCATCCTCAACAAGATTAAGATTATTAACATCACAAATAGGTGAATCATCCTTCACATCTACCACTTCATCTTTCAACTCTGGAAAATCAACATTAAGATCCGGTAAAGCATTTTTAACTATTATCTCATCATCGTCCAAGACAGCAACATCACATGGACGTTTATAACTTCCACTAAACACATCATCATCATCATCATCATGCACTATTTTATTCGCCTCCTCATCCACACACTTATCGATATCATCATCATTTATCATCGCGTTTATCATGAAACAATCATCATCATATTCATGGCGTTTTGACGTATGAAAAATATTCAATTTCAATTCCATATTTCCAAAAGTAAGTGTCATAATACCATCCCTACAATTAATGCAAGCATTAGCTGTAGCTAAGAAAGGTCGACCAAGAATTATAGGAACATTTTTCTTAGTTTGCAAGCTTGGTTCCATATCCAACACCACAAAATCCACAGGAAACACACATTGACCAACTTTAACTAGAACATCTTCAAGCACACCCCGTGGGGTTTTAATTGAACGATCAGCTAACTGAAGAGTCATAGCAGTGGGTTTAAGTTCTCCTATACCAAACTTGGAATATAACGAATAAGGTATGAGATTCACGCTAGCTCCTAAATCAAGTAAAGCTCCATCAATCAAATGGTTTCCTATAGTGCAAAAAATAGTAGGAGTACCTGGATCTTTAAGCTTAGGAGGAATATCACTACGAAGGATTGAGCTTACTTGTTCAGTTAAGAAATTTTTTTTGGAAACATGAGATCTAGATCGACGCTTTTGAGTGCATAAATCTTTCAGAAATTTCGCATAAGACGGAATCTGTTTGATAGCATCCAACAGAGGAAGATTGATATGAACTTTCTTGAAAACTTCAACCATCTCATCAAGTTTAGAATTTTTAGAAGGACGTGAAGTCGGATCTACCAGGGCCTCAGGAAAAGGAATTTTCGGAACATAGGTCCTAGGATTCGGCTCAGGCGATGAAGTAGAATCATGAGGAGCAGGAATTGAAGTTTTGGGTAACACCTCATCATTAGGTTCATGCAAGTCTCTATCTAATGGAACTTGAGAAGTAGATGGAGTTGCATTAAGAGGTTGAGATGTAAGATCATGATCTAGATATTCCTCATCCGGTTTCTCGATAGTAGCAAAGGTCTTCCCACTTCGCAAAGTAGTGACAGCTTGGACTTGTTCATGCGAAGACTCAACGGAATGTTGACATCTAGGATTAGGGATTGGTTGACTAGGCAATCTACCCTCTTCTCTCCTATGCATAGAATTAGCCAATTGACCCATTTGAGTTTCCATATTAGCTAAAGCTTGAGAATGGGAATGAACCAATTGGGTACACGCTTCAAAAGACTCAAGAGCCTTAATAAGTCTATCATCAATATTTGGACTTCGATTCGATTGTGGTGGAGGAAGAGATGATTGATTTTGAATCGCTTGAGGTTGTGGAGGTCCATACTGTTGATACTCCCAAGACTGAGAAGGTTGAGATTGATAAGGTACTTGGGAGGAATAATTTTGAGGCGGCCGATATGATGGCTGGAATTTCGGAGGGTAATTTGGATTTTGATTATTCATTGGTGGTCTTGGATTAAAGGAATCAGGCTGCTGTCCAGGAGTTTTCCAAGAGAAGTTAGGATGATGACGCAGACCAGGATTATAAGTATTGGAGTAAGGATCAAAAGCTGGCTTGGAATGATTAGAGATGGCGTTGATATGTTCCTGAACTAGTTCAGGATAATGAGGAGCTAAATAACAATCAGTAAGACCAGCAGTAGAACATAAGAAACATACATCTGCAGTATAAGATGGCATTGACGGATTTGAAGGATTTGAAGGATTTGAAGATGCAACTTGATTGGCTGATTGATTTAAGACTTGATCCAGTTTCCTACTCAGGGCATCTACTTGCTGGGCTAAGCGAGTCGATTCATTCAATTCCAGAGTACCTCTAGGCTTGGTCTGATTGGAAGAATCGTGGGTAGACCTAGAGGATGAAGCATGGTGTTGAGAATTTTCAGCTAGTCTTTCAAACAGTCTCCAAGAATCATCAAGAGGATTTGTAATAAATACTCCTCCACAGGCGGCATCAATAGTCATTTGATGTCTCTCCTTAAGACCATTATAGAAGTTTTCTACAATTGCCCATTGAGGAAATTGATGATGAGGACACTTTCTAAGGAGTTCTCTATACCGGTCCCAGGCTTCATGAAAAGGTTCATCATCAGCTTGCTTAAAAGAAGAAATTTCTTTCCTAAGATCACTGGTTTTGGTAATTGGAAAGAATTTAGCAAGAAACTGGGTTTGAAGTTGAGGCCAAGTCGTGATAGATCTGGGCTCTAAAGATGTAAGCCAATATTTCGCCTTGCCCTTGAGAGTAAAGGGAAAGAGTTTCAACTTCCATGCATCGTCAGTAAAATTATTGACCTTCACGGTCGAACTGATCAAGATAAATTCTTCTATATGGTTGTAGGGATCTTCATGAGACAGACCATGAAAGGCAGGAAGAGATTGAAGGAACTGAGGCTTGATTTCATAGTGGGCAGCTCCTATTACTGGGGGTTGAATGCATGAATTTGAAGTAAATGAGGTAGGAATGTAAAAATCTTTCATATTCATGCGGCCTTGATCTTCATGATGGGTCGGATTTTCATCATGATCAAGATGATCATCTAAGTTATGGTTTTCCATGGATGAATCAGAAGTAGATGAATGCAGCGAGATATCTAATGATCTAACTAATGCAGTACGAGAATTCTTGAATTCTTGCAGAGTAATATCTAAATCAGAATCTTCGTCCACATTCATTCATTCATCACATCACCAGAACAACCAAGGTTTAGAGATACTCACAGTGCTATCTCGGAGAAGCTTTGACCGATGCTCCTTCTCCGCTTGGAAGGTGCTTCGTCCAAGTCCCTAATACACGATCAGAAAGATAGGAAATATTAGCACTGGAACTATTTTTGGTCTTTTATATAATAAACGACAGAAATAAAGATACTAATTGAAATAAAACTACACTAGGCAATTAATTCAATAAACCGTGATCCCCGGCAACGGCGCCAAAATTTTGACATGCCTTGAAAAGTGTCGTTACCTTAACAAGAACGCCAAAATTACAAATTTATAATCAAACTACTAACTAACTACTTTATGGGTAGATAGTAGCAAGTCCGAGTCGGTCCACAGGGAAAACAGAATTAAGCTTAATTACCGTGCATAGTTCTAAATCAAAAGTTAAGGAAGATAGATGATAGTTGGTCTTTAAACTAAATTGGGAGAATAACAATAGGAGAAAAAGCTAGGAAGTTCTAATCCGTAATCGAGAGCTATCTAGGCATTCCTAGGATAAGAGCAATTCAATAAGTTCAAGATGGTTTTCTAGGGTTGATAGAAGATCGGCTAGGTCCACTATCACTCAACATAGATTCATTAGAAGCCTATGTCGGAATGAAGAATAAATCAGCGGATAATTGGTATGAAAATAATCAAAGTGGTTCTAGCACTTTGAGATCGCCTAATCGATAAAGATAAAGAATGAATCGTAGGTTACAATCATAGGTCTTAATGGTTCTAGCATTAAGGCAGTGGTTCTAGCACTCCTACAATCATAAGCTAGGGTTTAGAATCCAATCCAAAGATCTAACATGGTTCTAGCATGAAAGTAACTTGAACAAGTCCTAATCCTAGCCTCTAACATGCAATGCTCAAAACCAGCGAGCGTAATCTCAGCGTAACTTTCACATCCGAACTCGAAACGAGGCGATTCAAGATTCGTTGGAAATCTAAGACAGAGATCTACAACTCTTATGTTTTGAGTTTTCACAAAATCCGGCTGTATACTCACGGAAAAACCGAGACAAGACAGACCGAAATTAGGGCACAAAGAGCAAACAAAACATTCACCATAAGAACTATTACCAATAGATATATAAAATCCGAATTTAATCCATTAAACCATCATAAAGTACATGCTCAGATCCATAGGAAAACCGAAATAAACTCCCTATTACATCATAGAATTTCCTAGAATAAAGATTTAGCTACTCATCTTGAAGAAACGATCCATCGGGGAAGGTTGATGACGCGCTCCCGCCATGGATCTATCTTCAAGACCTAACCCTAATGTTTATGGAGGAAGAAGAACTAAGGAAACACCCAGGAGGAGAGGAAAATTCGCCTATGGGTGGCTGCCAAAAATCCTCCCCTAACACCTATTTATAGGCCTTAATAAAACCCTAACTCGGATTAAATCTCAGCCCTTTATTTTTCGTAACTGCTTCTTTTGCACCTCTATACTAAAAATAGCATATCTTCCTCTAGGAAACTCCAAATCACAAACCGTAAAAAGTTCTGGAATCTAGACTTCAAGAGCTTTCCAACCATATATAGCACATCATCTGGTTCTTCTTAAACATGTACAGTTTAATCTTCAAAGATGGCCCACCTTTGCTCCTTTGACTTTGCAGGTTCTTTATTTGTTCGTTTTAGCACCAAACTTAATCTAACCTTCGTTGAAGGCTCTTATACCTGAAATGCACCATAGACCATCAAAATAACATTGCTCGGAGGCTAACAAGACTTAGTTAAAGGGGCGATTTATGCACTTTTCACGCGTTATCACACACACTCTTCCATTAATGAGCAGAGAGAACCGGGTGGTGGTGATGCGCTCCATCACCAGGTTAATCCATTCTTCCGGGAAATCCATTTGAGTTAGAATCCTTCGGATGAAGCTCCAGCTGACAGAGTTATTGGCAGCTCGGACGTCCACCTTGATGGCCATAAGAGCCTCAAATTTTGGAGCTTTCTGCAGCTAGTGAAGGAGCTCATGAGCAGCGCCGATGTTATCCTGGATAGATCTACCTTCGATGTAGGCAGATTGTTCGAGACTGATGATGTCCTGGAGTGTCGGCTTCATTCTGCTAGCTAGGATGGAGGAGATGACCTTGTAGCAGACGTTGCACAGGCTGATGGGTCTGTATTCCTTGACGCGTCGAGGGTTGGCGCACTTGGGGATGAAGGTGATGTAGGTGTTTTTCCATCCGCTTGGCAACTTGCATTTCTGGAAAAAACTTTGTATGAGGGACGTGAAGTCCTGCCCAACTATGAGCCAGTGCTCAAGGAAGAACTCCGCAGTTAAGCCATCAGGTCCGGGACATTTATCCTTTCCCATCGATTGTAAAGTAAGACCTCATCCAACGAGACCTCATTCAGCAGTTGATCTCTGGTGTTTGAGGAGATATGGGGAAGAGGGGGAAGAACCGTAGTCGGGCATCCATTGTCTCTAGCCCAAAGTTTCTGATAATGTTTGAGAAACTGATTTGTGATTCCTTCGTGATTGCTGACCACCACACCATCTTCAAGCTTGAGCTCTTTGACTCTAGAACAGGGGATACCGGATCGAGCACCTTGATGGAAGGAGTGCGAATTCCTATCGCCTTCAACGACCCAAGTTCTTCTGCGATGCTGAGCGATATAGGTATCCTGTTGAACCTCAAGTGCAAGTAATTGCTGTTCAAGACTCCGAATCCTCTGTTCCTGGGGTAAAGAGAGGGGGCCCTGTTCTTCTTGGAGATAGAGGTTGTGAAGGTAATGTTCCAAGTGAGAATGAGAGTTGATGATGTCACCTTCATCCCGCTTATTCCAAGTCTTCACCAACTTGCGGAGTTCTTTGATATGTCCATGGAACACGAACTGTTCCGAGCCTCGACGCGGCCTTTTCCATGCTCTGGTAACACCCAGCTTGAAATTGGGGTGTGTATTCCAGATATGCTGAAGTCTGAACGGGGAGGGGCCAGGACATCTTCTTTCCGGGCTGAGTTCAAGAAGGATCGGTCGATGGTCGGATCTACATCAGGGGAGGTGAGTGACCTCGGCATGAGGAAACCAGTCTCGCCACAGGGGGTTGACAAGAGCTCGATCTAGGCGTTCTAGGATCCTGGCCAGTCCGAATTGCTGGTTCGACCATGTGAAGGAGGGACCCTGAAGCCAAGATCAATAAGTTCATTCTGAGTGATGAACAATAAGAATTCAATGACGGAGGTGGTGTACTTGAATCCTCGCCCTCCCCTCTTCTCTTCAGAGCTTGCCACCACGTTGAAGTCGCCAATTATAAGGTGAGGCCAGCCTGAGTTGTTGAGTTTTGCCAGCGTGTCCCATAGCTCTCTGCGCTCCCTACTTCGACGTGTCACATAGACGACTGATACGAACCATTGGCCCATGCCTTTGGTGGTGATGACGCCGTGGATCGCTTCATCCGTGAAGTGTTGGAAGGTCACTTTGCCAATTTGGGGTCTCCAAATTGCCAGTATGCTGCCATGGCACCCTTGCGAGGGAAGGAGGAAGGTGCACCATTGCCCTCCAAGCCGTCGGGAAATGAATTCTAGGTTGGAGTCAACAACTACCGTCTCCAAGAGGAACATGAAGTCAAGGTTATGCTTTCTGAGCAAGCGCTTACATGCACTAACTGCTCTTATTGGTCCCAGTCCATGACAGTTCCAAGCGAGTGCTCTCATCTACAACCTCCATGGTTAAGGGGTTGCTCGTCCCCTGCGGTGGCGTGTTTGCATCGTTTTGCTTGGCTTTCAATGGGATAGGTTGGAGCATCCATGTCCTCTCTCTGCGGGGTGAAGCATGGTGGGATTGGCCTATCATCTATGACGTCCATGCCTTCACTGGGGGGTTCCTCCTCCTCTTCTGCCATCTGGTTAGCGTCCTCTGTTATGTGAACAGGGGTGTCGCTGTACAGAGCTTGCCGGAGAGTTAGGATGCCGCCCTGATGTGCCTCCTCCATAGCGTCGTCGTTGAGGTCTGGGTGCTCCGCTTCGTTGCCTTCTATGGATTCAAAAGTTTTGTATCCGCGGGGGATGACAAGGGGACCGGGGCGATTGCCTCTGTTCCTCTCCCGCGCATACCATCCAACTTCTTGCAGTGATAAGGTGGCCAACTCATCGTCGTCGAGGTCAGCCATCGTTTTGGCTATCGGGCTGAATTGGTATTGGGCCATCGTTTGGTGCTGGGTCCAGCAATTTGGGCCCAAGACTTAACGGGCTTGGTTGGCTGGGGCCCAGTGACCTTACTCTCAAAAGGGGTTGCGGGAGCCCTAGCCCTAGCTGCCCCTTCACGAGCGCCGCCGTCCTCCATCCAAGCGCTCATGCGCTCACCATCGCCTCCAACGACATCTTTTGTCTCTATTCGTCGGCCGCTGTCGCCAGCGTTCCGGATTTGTACGGTGTCGGGTCTGAAGCTGTCAGGCCGTGTTGGCGCTGTGTCAGGTCTTGTCGCAACCCTGTGCTGAGCTGGCTGCTGAGGTGTCACATGTGTTCGTACGTCTTCCCCATTTGGATCGCCGCTCTTTTGCAACTGCTCCTCCGGCGCCGGGATCGCTGGGTTAGTCCATCACTTCGCCCATCGTCGGCGGTTTTGCACAGTGTGCCATGCACCATGTATTTGCTCAATCTCCAGTCCTTTGGAGCCACTATGCTCAATGGTCATGTGCTCTGATGAGCCCTGCTCCTGGCAGTTGTACACCGGTGTTTGATTCGTTTCACTTGCTTGTGCTTGTGTATTAGGCCTCACAGTGGTTCGATGCTTGTCTAGCTTCTTCTCTGGGCATCCGCTCTCCTTGTGACCAAGTAGTCCACATCCATCGCAGATCTGAATATTCTCGTAGATGAACGGTTGAAGGAAGAAGTCCTGCTCCCCTCCAACTCCTTCTCTCGGAAGATAGGTGCCAATGCACACTGGAACCGTGAGGTCAGCCTCTACACAGACGCGAGCGTACTTGCAGCGGTCAGTGTATTTGGTCACAATGTCTATAGCGAGTGGAATCCCAACTTCGGACACCATACTGAAGATGGCCTCTCTGTCGAAGAACTCTGGAGGGAGGTCCGGAATGCGAATCCAGATTGGAGCTTTAGTAAATGCTGAAGCGGTTGGCCGGAAGCAGTTCCTCCACCGAATGAGGGATAGCATCAGCCCATCCACCATCCAAGGCCCTTCGGTGAGGATGCGAATCATGTCTTCTTCAGATTCGAATTTGAAAGCGAAGACACCTCTCGCCATGTCCGTGACCAGGAAGGGGGCGTCAGTCCGCCACAGCCCAGCCAGCCTTCGCCGGAGGAACTCAATACCAACTCTGCCTCCAACAAATCTCCCGAACAAGGTATGGCTCCATTTGCTTCTCAGTCGATGAAGGAGAGCTGGCGACATCGCAGTTTTCCCCAGACGAAACTTACCACTTCCTTTCATTTCAATCGCCTCAGTGAGCTCGGCCCCGCTCATCATCTCCGAGGAGCTGAGGACGGCGGCAGAGAGACGAGTGCGCGTGCCAGTTGGCTGGTGCTCCGCTACTTTGGGAGCCGATGGTCTACTATGACGCTCAAGGCCCGACGGCAAGGGCTCCCTGGTTCCTCCCATCTTTTTTTTTGTCCTCTATTTCTGAGAAAGATGTATACAAAACACTTGTGATGGTGCTACCAAGCGAAACATCACACCATCAGCTGCATTTCAAAACATTATATTATGGACACAGAGAATAGCACAAGCAAGTTGCATTGCTGACTTCTAATTTGAGCAAGAAAGATTGCATAATATTCAATTAAAAATCGTTTGAGATCTACAAGTGCTGAACTCAAATCTAAGTTTAATAAACAAAATTGTAGCAACATAATATACAAAAAAGTGTCTTTAAAATACAAAAAAGTATCTTATACGCTAGAGTGCTTTGTCTTCATAAGCAGCTATCAGGTAGTCAAACTTTAGAGTGTTTTTTCAACATGGATTGCTTGAAAGTAGTATCTAGTACATCCAATTCTGGCAGAGGTTGAGAGGTGAAAGTATCTAATACGTCTGCTTATCGATCTACCTGAATCAATTATAGAAAGAAACAACAATGAGTCACAACTTTATACAGGATTTAGAATTTATCTACAATTTACCTCTTTCTTCGTCCGTTTGATCTTTAGCTTACGAACAACCTCATCCGTCCTTGACTCCCTCCTTTTCTCTCGTGGACGACCCGACCCTTCTTTCTACGTACTCTTAAAGGGCTAGCTCAAGCATTTGATGTTAATGTTTGGTCCCTCATCAACATGTACATGATGACCAAGCCTAGGATTTGATTCCAATTGAGTGTAATCAGTACCAATAGATGTTGGTTCAAACTTTGATAGCTTTTCTTTCATTTCACGAAAAAAATCAAGAAGCATGTTGCACTTTTCAATTGATTCTGCACCCAAATCAGCTAGATCTTCGGATGCTTTGCTGATCAAATTATAACCACGGAATACTCATAATCATGGTGTGCACTCCGGGATGGATTATGGACAGATATTATTACTCTAAAATAGAAGATCCAATAGAAAAAGGACAAAGAACAGTTTCATCTCAACATCGATTATTCAAAGTAAAACAAACCCTGCTCTCCATCCCGGCCGAATACCAACAGGTCTGGAGGCCCACGACTAACCCAGCCCACTACCCACGCCACCTGGGTTGGGCCCCAGTGGACGTTCAAACATATGAGGGCACTCTGAAGTCTATTTGGAGGTTATCCTCTCAGTTCATCCATCTCGGCGCTGTTTTGTGATCGTCTATTTTGCTAACAGTTAGGCTCAATATTACTTTCAAGCCAAGCTTAATCATAGCCATGCTTGATTACACTCGTGTCTCTAACCCTTCAAACATATGGCGCCTGTTACTTTGTTTCCTCCAAAAAGAAACAAAATAACCTATTAATTAATTGTTCAACTAATTTCTACTTCTGAGCTTTTCTCCAGTTCTCTACTCTGAACTTGGCAACCCATATTTCTATCGTCTTTTCTTCGCTACTCTTTAGCTAGATAGATCTTTACAAAATCTAGCAAAGGAGTACTACTCAACTGATGCATGAAGAAATGCTTGTTTCTTGGCTTGGCAACTCTTTATTTTTTTTAGCATAAAAACAGGGTTAAAACCCCTCCAATTATGAAGGAAACTAGTTAAGCTTTCGAGACATTTCAGTAAGCTAGAAAACAAAGATATACAATTCTCAAAGAGATTGTGTTGAAGACACTAGAGTAGAGAATTTGCTTCAACCTCTCCTCCGCCGGGCCAGCTACCCAGCCTAGATTCATGCAATTTCAGCACAGGAAGAAGCCAAAGACTCGAGCTTTATCGAGAACCTTTACATGAGCAATAGGTCTTTGTTCAACAATAGCTTTGATGAATATCGGGCTTCGCCTGGGCTTTCATCTGAGATTGAGAGCATATGACACGATAAGGCCAAGCTGCCAAGCTGTCAATTGTCACGTCATAGTGTTCTTATCGTATCATACCGTGTCATTGTCATGTATGTATTGTATTTGTGGAAGTTTTTGTCAAATTGAACCCGTGATGTTTACATTTGCAGAATGAAACCCCTAAAGATTTTTTACAACATCCTGATTTTACCATTTCCCTCCCATGCCATGGATGGCCATGCCAAGCATCCTATTTCTCCTCATCATAACCGCATTTAATGTTACTTCTATTTTGATTAAAAAATGACAAAAACATCTCATCGTATTAAATGTGACGGGATGTGTGTTCTTCCTAAAGCTTCTTCTTCCCCAAACCTCTTCCTCCCTCCCGCCCGCCATATTCTCTTCTTCCTCTCCACTGCCTCATCTTCTCTTCTCCCTAACCACTCTTCTCATTTATTCTTTCATCTCTCATCCCTTTTCACTGTCTCTACTTCTCTACTTTCGTCAAAATAGTTCACCGGAGAGAGGTCTCCACACATGCAAGGCATCCCACACCGGAGAGAGCTCTCACATGTCCAATTTGGCAAAAGCTGAAGAATAAGGTAGTTTTCTCGCCTTCTAACGCATCCCACACTGTCTCAGTTCGAACAACGACGTCTCACTGTTAGAGCCAGCAACTATTCCCCATATACTGACTGGCATTGATTTAAACACACCCCTTGAACCATGTCCTAGCGAAGACAAAGAACTAACTCAACTGGTCTAAGAGATGACGATTAACGGACTCGCATCAGAGGCCGAGGGGTAAGTTATAGAAGCACGGGTATAATTATCATGTGTGTGTATAAAATAATTATCATATGTGTGTGTATAAAAAACTACAAACGTGTCTGAACTTACGTTCACGAGTATTTATAGGCTACGCACGTGTACACTAGTTATGAACGTGTACACGGTTTACATGCTTTTCGCGTGTATTCCTAGCTCACAATCTTGTTCATGCACGCGTATAAATCGGAATACGTGTATGTTTTTTTTGTCCTTTTACGAGTACTGATTTTTGAACTCCTTGTACACGCAGTCATGAAGATGGGTCTGCTTTCGACACATATGACCCATACGAGGAAATATATTTTGTGAATGACTGGGTTGCTGGTAGCGACTGCGAGGAGCCATCGGAGATGCTTGACTATGATGAGGTAGATGAGTACGTTCTCAACTTCGAAACACCAAAAGCTCAAGCAACCTACTTTTTGAATGCCCCCGAGCCATATGTTGGATAGAGGTACCCTGACAAGACAAACCTTAAGTTGTCGCTCGCAAGATACGCACCATGAAGAGAAGGTTGTCGTCTCAAGGTGAGGCACAGTCGAGAACAATGCGGAGATGTTTGAGGTGTAAAGTACTTGGGCACAACAAGAAGACTTATAGAGCACCCATTCATCCCGATGCACCCGTACGTCTTGTAGTTGTGCCCGATACAACACCAGCTCCGTCTGCTGCATGATGTTGCGTTTATCTTGTGTGTATTGTATGGTGCAGCTAGTGTAGTACACCTTTTGATGTAATGTAAAAACCAGTCATTTTGGCACTACATGTGTATTTTTTTTATGACCATACGTGTATTTTTTGAAAAACGCGTGTAGCCAGCAACTATTCCCCGTATACTTGATGACATTGATCTGAACACACCTCTCGAACCATGTTTAGACGGAGACGAAGAATTAGCTGAACTGGTGGAAGAGATGACAATTAACGGACTCCCACCGGAGGCCGAGGGGTAAGTTATAGAAGCGCTGGTATAATTATAAGATGTGTGTGTATAAAATTCTACATACGTGTCTGAACTTCTTTTCACGAGTATTAATAGCCTACGCGCGTGTACAAAATTTATGAACGTGTACGAGGTCTACGTGCTTTTTGCGTGTATTACTAGCTCACATACGTAAAAGGATCAAAACATACACGTGTTCCGATTTATACGCGTGTGTGAGCTACTAATACACATGAAAAGCATGTAAACTGCGTGCACGTTCATAAATTTTATACACGTGCGTAGCATATAAATACTCGTGAAAATAATTTCAGAATCGTATGTAGAATTTTATACATACACATCTTATAATTATACCCGTGCTTCTATAATTTACCCCTCGGCCTCCTGTGTGAGTTCGTTAATCGTCGGGTATCTCGTATGTTAAGAACAACTCAACGTCAATAGGAGATAGATTGCTGAGAACGTAAAAATGAGCCTTCAGTTGAGCAAGAGTAAGGTCCAACGAGAACTTGTCGATCGTGGAAATACTCCCAAATAATATGGATTGCGCTCATGATTTATAACATGTCCGTTGAAATGGCAATGCAGTGGAATGCTTCTCATTACCTTGCATGTGTGGAGTGCTCTCTCCGGTGAACTATTTTGGTGAAAGTAGAGAAGTGGAGACAGTGAAAAGGGATGAGAGAATAAAAGAGAATAGTGGTTAGGGAGAAGAGAAGAGGAGACAGTAGAGAGGAAGAAGAAAAGATGACAGGAGGAGCCATGCCCGGCGGGAGGGAGGAAGAGGATTCGGAAAGAAGAAGGTTTGAAAAGAAGACACATCCCGTCACATTTAATGCGACGGAATGTTTTTGTTATTTTTTATTCAAAATCATAAATGCATTAAATACGATTATGATGAGGAAAAACAAGATGCTTGATATGACCATCCATGACACGAGAGAAGAGGGGTAAAATCATGATGAAAAATGTTTGCCAGCCGACCTTACTTTAGTTGGCTAGCAGCCAACCTTACCTGGCTATCCTGGATTGCCGACACGTGGCAATCCAGGTTGTGAAATCAACGGTGCAAATGTGCTTCACCCCTTCACCCACTTTAATTGCCTAAGCCCATTGAGAGCTTTCAATGCTTCACCTAAGCCCGGCGGCTCCTCCACCGGACCTCCTCTCGACGGCTCCTCTACCCGAAACTCCTCCCTGTGGCTCCTCCACCCAGCCCTCCTCCTCCCGGCGCCTCCTCCACTCGGACCTCCTCCCAGCGCCTCCTCCACACGGAGCTCCCTCCATCGATCTACGCATCTCATGGCGGCTCCTCCACCCGGACCCCCTCCTCCCGGCTTCTCCACCTGGACCTCCTCCCGGCTTCTCCACCTGGACCTCCTCCTCCCGACTCCTCCACCCGGATCTCCATCGATCTATGCATCTCCCAGCGGCTCCTCCATCGGCATCACCCCTTCTCCATCGGCGGCAGCGACTCCTCCATCGATGTAGCCATCACCCCTCCTCCATCGGCGGCAACGGCTCCTCCATCGATCTAGCTCGCAGCGGATCTTCTTGCTCCAGGCGCTTGCAACGAAGCTCCTTGCCAAACCCCCCCATCGATCTCGGTGAGCGGCGGACGCCCTCCACCCGACATCCGGTTTCAACCTCCATCATTCTCTGGCGAAAGGCTTCCACTGCAGTGCTGCCGGTGCTCTCCGATTGACATCAACCTCAGGTTTGGGAAAAAAATTTTCTTTCTTTATATGGTTTCGTACTTTTTGTTGGATTTTTAGCGATTTTTGGTGATTGACGGTGCTCTCCGATTGAAAACAAGCAATATGCTAGATTTCTTTTCTCCGATTGAATGATTGCCGGTGCTCTCCGATTGAAAGTTTTTTGATTTCCTGGTTAAAACATGTCTGCGAATTCTTGATCTTGAATTTCTAAGTGAGTTTGTTTGAATAGTGCTTCATCAAAATTATATTAGTGTCAAATATTCTTGCTGTGCTCAACTTGGAATCCATCTTCAGTAATTAATCCTATATGTGCTCTATCATAGGGAAGTAGTTATGTTCTTGGTTGAGCATTAATGTTCTTAACTATTCAAACATGTGGAAGCTTCTCCAAGAGTTTGTTGGTTAAGTAATAGGGTTGTATCAGGAAAAATGCATTCCGCTGAAGGAGAATAAGAGCTTTATCAAGAATGGCCCTAGTGCCAATAAATTTGAGAATGGTTCCTACCTTCTCGAGCTTTTACAATCTAAAAGAATGACAGCAGATGATATGGATCTATTGAGTGACGTTCTTTATTGTCTTAGCAATCAAGGTTTAAAATTTTGGTTTCAGATTCATGTCTAGTTGGAATGCGAATTTAGGGTTATTTATAAATGAAGAAATAAGAAACATATGAGCATATATGTAGAAAAAATTCGAGGGTCGGTGTTATTTTCATACTTATTGGTATTGTCATTTTTAACTCTCGAGTTGTTATTCCTGCGGCTAAATTATATATTAGTACTCTGTAGTTTTGATCAACTTTTTATTTAGTCCCTGAACTTCAATTTCATGACATTGAGTCCCTCGATTTTGTTTTTGATTCTTATGTGGACCTCCACCCTAATTTTCGTCGTCTAACTAACGGCAAAAGGGTCACGTGCGCCACGTGACCCCCTTCCGTCAGCGTATGCGTATGCGTTTGTTGACAAGAGAATGGAAGACTTAATTGGAAACCCATACGTACCGAGATAACGCTTATGATGATTTGATCACTGTAGAGCTCCGGCTCACTATCCTGCAAGGACAGCATGACATCAATAACAATCCTCTCCTGGTCATGATCCACCACCTTCACCATGCCGGCACCATCGTCGGCGACAGCACCACTCTGCCTTCGAAGAACACGGCGGCGCTGCTCGATGAGCTTCAGGAAAAATTCATCCTTTCGTCTCCTGAACTGCCACATCCTCTTCGCCAGCCCAGCACCTGCTCCAAACCATCTTAACATTGGTATATAGTCCCCGAGGTTGTTCACCCCCCTAATCTTAGCTCTGCTCTTGATGACCTCTCTATATTCTCTCGCTTCCTCTTTCACATCATCCTCCTCTGATCCATAGTATCTCTTACCAACTAGCATCCTCAGCAAGATGTTGAAGGTCAGCTCGGAGAACCTAGTCCTCAGCTCCCCGCGTCGAAGGCCGGAATCATCAAGGGGTTTCTCTCGGAGAAGGGATTGGAGTAAAGAACGTGTCTCTTGGGAGCGGAGCGAGGAGGAGAGGAGGCGGGTGGAGGAGAGCAGCTGGAGGGTGACGAGGCGGCGGAGGTGGCGCCAGCGGGGGCCGTAGGGGGCCCAGACGACGGAGGTAGAGCCGTAGCCGAGGATGGTGCTGAATAATTGGACGGGGCGGTTGGCGAAGGCCACGTCGTGCGTGGTGAAGAGCTCCTCGGCTACGGCGGCGGAGGTGACGACGAGGACGGGGCGGGAGCCGAACCGGAGGCGGAGGACAGGGCCGTACCTGGCAGAGAGCTCCGCCAGCGAGCGGTGGAGGAGGGGTTTCTTTAGGAGGTGGAGGTGGCCGATGATGGGGAGCCCCGGGAACGCCCTCGTCGGGAAACTAAGGTTCACTCACATCACCGCCCGGAAGATCACGTGCGGCGTTGTTAGATGGCGGGAAAAACTTAACGCTGACGGAAGGGGTCACGTGCGGCGCACGTGACCCCTTTTGCCGTTAGTTAGACGACGGAAACTGGGGGTGGAGGCTCACATGAGAATCAAAAACAAAATTGAGGGACTCAATGTCACGAAATTGAAGTTCAGGGACTATATAAAAAGTTGACCAAAACTACAGGATACTAATACATAATTTAGCCTTATTCCTGCCATCAAACCTGAAATAGACAAATCAACAAGCACTTAATCATATAACCTATAGGCTAATCAAATGAGTATGATGCTTAATCTGTGAAATTAGCTTGCAATTGACATATTTAGATTTTAATTGGCTCAGTTCCACCCTTAATTTGTACTATCAAGACACTTGGGACCCCTATTTTCCTCAATTGGCGCAGATTGTTAATGATGCAAAGTTGATCATGACATGATTTGTCTCACTTTACCTGTAATGAGACAAGTCATGGTTGTTTTAATTATTTAAACAGTCATGTATATATATATATGCTAATTTATATGTTTTTCATGCAGGAATTCTAACAGAGAAGCATGTATGAGTTGTCTCATAACGACAGCGACGGAGAAATGTAATTGTGGCTTATTTTCTTGTCAAGATAGATGAGAGAACTAATGATAATTATGTAGGAGTGAAATGATGTTTTATAACATGTTACCATTGTTGTTAGATATTTATTTGTTGCTATAAGTGGAAACTATTGTAAGCAGTCGTGGAAATGTGGTCATATTGTCAATGTGAAAATGTGGTCATATGTGGAAACTATTAATGTGGTAATGGTTCTTTTTGATTCAATCCCCGAATGAGAACACTGTACCTCATTATTTTTGTTAATGTCAAACAATTGTACGCAGTTGATGCTATATCAAATATACAAAGGAAGTGTTGTCAAATTTGTTCGTGAATTCCACTTGTTCTTAATTCAATACCACGAGGGTGTACTGCCAGTTTTGTAAAAAATTTCATAAATTTTTTCGTAAATTCCACTTGTTCTTAATCTAACTAGTCTAGATTAGAGCTTATGTCCAGGGTTTGAGTACTAAGATAAGGTACATCATGATCTATCCAAGTACAGATGGGCATTCTCTTCCAACACAGAATTGTGCTTCGGCTCTTTGACAGAAAAAGATAATCTTGACAGAAGCTTGATTGTTACATTAGCATTACATTTGAATAATTACAAAAGCTTGACGCTTGACAAAAGCTTACATTAGCATCAACCAACAGTTGCACAAAAGGAATACACATTCACACTCAAGACATGTTCACCATCAATGCAATGACTACTACAAGCACTACAATTGTTATATACAACCCATGGACTCTGTTTTGGAGCCTTTTCACATCCATTTTCATGCCATCGGAATCTCGTTGGACAACTGGTTCTTGTACAAATACAGGATCTCCGGCTTATCCAGCCTCCCAATCATAATAGTAAACAACTACACCTTAACGTAAGCGGCCGAGGAGATGCAGATGACGACGATTGCGACATTCTTCATTTTATTGCAAAAATAGTAAACAATAAATAAAACTAATCATAATAGTTACAATTTCCAACGCATATTACGTATAAAAATTGATATTATAAATATACATATGGCACACAACACAGGTCTGGCTCATAGCTGTGAATCCAACTTTGGTGCAATTCTAAAAATATTGTATTACATCAATCTTGCTTGCTGGAATCAGAATTACAGTAAGCATTTTTACTTTTAAGCATGGAAATAGAATTAGTGAATTTTTTTCCCATGTGTTTGGTGTGTGATTGAACTAGGATTTTGTTAGTAGAAAAAGATGAAAGAGATTAACAAGAAAGGTCTGAGACTCATCTACCTTCAACGACAAAATCTGGAGGGTTTGGCCTGAAACATCCATCCAAGCCATAAACAAGAAGGAAAAGAGGAAAAAGCTTTTTTGTTTTCAAATCCATTATAAACATCGGCTGGTCAATAGAGACTACTATCACATTTTCTTGACTAACTGATCAAAAGAGGAGTTCTCATCCACATATCTATCAAAAGAAAAAAACCTATCCAACCCAATGATGTGCAGGAAAAGAATCCAATGATGATCCAAAACACTAATCAATTGTCCAGACAACAATGTTCATTGAGCATGTGAAGCATACAACAATGTTGTGCAGGAAAAGAATCCAATGATGATCGGCAGGCATCAGAATGAGATCATGATAGTAAGCAGGATAAGGATGTTTCTTACTACTGTATATGATCCAGCCACTTCAGTGTGAGTGCTTCTTCGCCATCTCCTCGCCGGAGAATGATGGGGGTTGAAGCCGTTCGCCGGGTGGAGGGCGTCCACGATGGAGAAGGGGTGATCGGCAGGAGGAGGTCTGGGGAGGAGGTCTGGGTGGAGGAGCCGCCGATCTGGGGAGGAGGTCTGGGCGGAGGAGCCGCCGGGAGATGCGTAGATCGATGGAGGTCCGGGTGGAGGAGAAACCGGGAGGAGGTCTGGGGAGGAGGTCCGGGTGGAGGAGCCGCCGGGAGGAGGTCTGGGGAGGATCCGCCGGGAGATATGTAGATCGATGGAGGTCCTGGTCGACGAGAAACCGGGAGGAACCGGGAGGAGGTCTGGGTGGAGGAGCCGAGGTCCGGGTGGAGGAGCCGCTGGGAGGAGGTCGGGTGGAGTAGCCCGCGGCGGAGGAGAGCATCGCCGGCGGGATAAGGAGAAGGGGAGATCGGTGGAGGAGAGGAGAGGTTGGCTGAGAAGAAAGGAGAAGGAAGCAGAGAAAGCAGAGAGGCGATGGGTTTTACCAGTCAAAATTGATTCAATTTTCAAAATGTGGATACGTGTTGGTTATCTATACACGCCACGTATGGTTGGCTGAATATCACGGCTCTTATATGATTAAGGGTGCTTCTCGTTCCGCCTAATGTGAACATCTAGGTTCAATTTGACAAAAACTTTTGTATTTGTGCTGCCCAGCCGCGGAGGTGCTGGGAAATAATGGCCTGGGTGGGCTGGGCATTTCGATCAGAAGAATCCTTTTAAAAAAGAGGCACAGTTTTCGAGTCACTGACTAGTCTGATTAATTTGATCATAGGAGCCACTCGAAGGCAGATCTCAACATAACAATACTAATTAAAAAGAACACTCTGGACCCACTCACAGTCACCATGAGCGATCACGTGCTGTTATTGCTAATCACTACACCAGGAGAACAGTGGATTCCGACGACCACTACACCATAATGGGATTCCGGCTGCCGGAACTAGTGGGACGCCGCCTCTCCCTTGTCCTCGCTACGACGACGGCGCCACTCGAAGAGCTCCTCGACGAGCCGTAACATGTCAACGTGCGATGAACCCCCTTCTGCCACCGCAGCCCTCGCCTTCGCACCGTAGTCTTTTGCGCGCTGGCGAATCGCCTGCGCCTCCTCCCCGGCGCCCATCAAACTCTCCACCGCCCCTGCCACCGAGCCTCTCGTCAAAACTCTCTTACCATTCTCCTCCAACCGTGCCCCGATCTTCAAAAAGTCAATCACAAGCTTCTCGTTGACGAAGTGGTCGAACTCCAACGGCCACGTCGCCATGGGCAACCCGGCGCTCACTCCCTCCAGCACCGAGTTCCAGCCGCAGTGCGTCACGAACGCCCCCACGGATGGGTGATCCAAGATGAGCACTTGCGGAGCCCACTCGGTGATCACCAGCCCCCGCCCGTCTATCCTTTTCAAGAACCCTTCAGGCATCCATCCATCCACAGCCACCTCTCCGCCGCGCACCACCCAGATGAACGGGTGGCCGGAGGCCTCGAGCCCGAGAGCGATCTCGCGCAGCTGCTCCGCCGACAGCTCGCAGATGCTTCCGAAGCACATGTAGACCACCGAGCTGGCTGGCTTGGAGTCCAGCCAGCTAAACCAAGCACCAAACTCGGAGCCAGCGGGGGCTTGGTTAGCCTTGTCCCATAGAGACAGAGGACCCAAGTTCCACGCGCGCCGCCCCGGCCACTTTCTATAGTGGTCGGAGTAGTCCGGCTCCAGCTCGTAGAAGCTGTTGACGATGACGCCGTAGCTAATCTCTTCAGAAGCTCTGACCTCGGCTACGAGGTCTGGAGACTGGAAAATAGCACAGAGCTCGGGCCTCTTCATCGATACTCGGTGGGGGAGGTCGGGGACGACGAAGGGCTCGTCGTCGTTTGCCACCTTAACATGGGGCTGGTTCAACTCGACGCTGTGGTGGATGCAAAGGGGTAAGAGGCCGTTGCCGTGGTAGACTAAGCGGGGGATGCCAAGGTCTCGAGCGGTGGCGGCGGTCCACGTGAACATGGAGTCGGAGACGAGGCAGTCGGGGGGATTGGAGCGGATGAGGTCCATGAGGGGGTCTTTAAGGGAATAGAAGGCCATCATGAAGCTGACTCGTTCGGAGGTGCGGATGGCGCCCATGCTCTCGTGTCCGCCGGGGAGGAGGTGGCGGGCGGCGGAGGGGAACGGGACGAGGATGAGGTTGATGGGGTGGGCGGGTGGAGGGGAGTAGGAGTTGGCGCGGTCGATGGCGGGGCGGACGGATCGCTCGTTGCCGGGAGTGGTGATGATGGTGGCGGAGAAGCCGTGCTTGGCGAAGAGCTTGGCCATGTCGATCATGGGCAAAATGTGACCCGGGCTGAGCATGGGTAGGAAGGAGACGCGCAGTGGTGGCTTTCCGTCGCTGCTACCCATGGCGGTTGTGGTTTCGGCAGCGATCGACGAACTCGAGAGAGAGCGAGAGAGATACTGATCTAGATCTGAGTGTCGGAGGGAGACCGGAGACGAGATCCGAGCTTATTTAACGAGAGCTGCTTCTCGCACCCGCTGACACACCCTGCCTCCTCCGGCCCCACCCTTTCTTTTCCCCAGACACAGCCCCCTTCGGCCCCACCTCTTCTTTTCCCATCCTCCGGTTACTTTTTCTTTTTTTCTCTCAATTTTGTGTTGTTTTTTTTTGTTTTGTTTCTTTTTTTTCATGACTTTTGTTTTTTTAATCAGTTTTCTTTATTCTTTTTTTTTCATCAATTTTATTTCTTTTTTATCAGTTTTATTTTTCTTTTTGGATAAACAGTTTTTTATTATATGTTTAATATTTTGTTTACTTTTTAGTTGTAGTTTTTGAACGTCATTATTTGTAAAAATTTAAAAAGTATAAAAATTTGGATCAAAATAATATATATATATATATATATGAAAACAACAAAAATACTAATAGTTAAAAAGCTAAAAAAGGCATTGTGTTTTGTGAGAAGTCTTTTAAGCCAATATTGATTTAGTCATGTTCATGAAAGAGTACATGTAACAATATATATATATAATTTTGATATTTTTATGATTTGAAATTTAAAATTTTTACAATTTAAAATTTAAAATTTTACAATTTGAGATTTGAAAATTGAAAATTTTAAATTTTAAGATTTGAAATTGTAAATTGTAAATTTTAAGATTTTAAATTGTAAATTTTAAATTTTAAGATTTGAAATTGTAAATTTTACGATTTGATGCTTTAATAAATTGAAATATAAACAGGTGCTCTGGGGAGAGTACTTTGGACCCTTTTTTATCCAAAATGGGCTAAATACCCTAAACTTCTTATGACTGGTCTAATTGCTGGATTAGATCAAGATAAAAGACCCGATTCCATTTCCCTAAGAAATAATAAAAAAATTGATTAAAAAAATAAACAAAACTAATAACAAAAAAAACTGGAAAAAAAAAGAAAAAAAAAGAAAGAAGAAACACACAAAGAACGTGGAGAAAAATTAAACAAAACTGGGGAAAAAAAGCAAAAAAGAAGAAGGAAACACAAAAAGGGGGGCAAGGAGGGGCGGTGGCGGCCGTATTAAGGGGCGTGCGAAGGCAATTTTTTGCTTATTTAATTGAGTGATGATATACGTCCCATCCCGGGGTCTGGATTCGTCACACACGAGGTGGAAACGTATAAAAAATTAGAATAAAGATTTATATACATGGCAATGCACATGCTTCCAATCGGTAGTGAGACACCGATTGGTTAATCTAGTCTATCAGTAGTACAATATCGATGGACTAGATCAATTCATCGATATCTCACTACTGATACCTACCGATTCGATCATTGATACATTCCATCGGTAGTGAAATACCGATCAATTGATCTAATCCATTGGTATTGTTCTACCAATGGATTAGATCAACCAATCAATATGTCTCTACCAATTGGAGGCATGTGTAATGCACATGATACGTGGCCATATATATTTGTAAATCACGATTCAAAAGGTTATTAAATGAGACGCCACCTAATGTTTTTTATTATTTTTTAACAACTGCTGATGTGGCCAGTAAAAAAGATAGATGACTGATAATAAGTAAAATATTCATCCATTCAAATCCCTAGTGTTTCCCTTTCTTCTTCTTGTTTTTTCCATCTCGCGGTTCTTCTCATCGGGACGAGGTTGACGGCATCCAGCGCTTCCTCGTGGTGCTTCTTCATGCGCGGCCGATGCTTCTCCATGTGTGGCCCTCCGAGACGAGATTGATGGCATCCAGCTCTTCCTCGAGATTGATGGCATCCCTCCTTTTCTCTCGTAGACGACCCTTCTTTCTACGTACTCGTAAAGGGCTAGCTCAAGCATTTGATGTTAATGTTTGGTCCCTCATCAACATGCACATGATGACCAAGCCTAGGATTTGATTCCAATTGAGTGTAATCGGCACCAATAGATGCTGGTTCAAACTTTGATAGCTTTTCTTTCATCTCAGGAAAAAACTCAAGAAGCATGTTGCACTTTTCAATTGATTATGTACCCAAATCAGCTAGATTTTCGGATGCTTTGCGGATCAAATTATATCACTGATTTTCTAGGATGACATCTAAATTGTTGTATCCGAATCTCACCTTTGTATGTCGACGTCTAATATCTTTTCGTCATCACTCTATAATATAAAATTCAGGTATTGTCATCATTTTTCGTTCAATAATAACAACAATTACATGACGACATAGTGTACCTTTACACACAAATAATCGACAAACACAACTTACACAACAATTCTTCTCTTCAAATACCAAAAGTTCGATCTGCTCCTTTTTACCATCGTCAACTAGCTGCTGTGACTTCAGCCACTCTATAGATGAAGTCTGTACCATTAATAGAAACTTGTGCCACAACACATTGAATTCTACATATCAACTCTTCTTGGAACTCCCTAAATCTAGCATTTGTATATGCCACACGCATTTGCTTCTCAAAAGGAAAGGGAGTAATTATACAAGGTATGCTAGGCTAGAATGACATAAAATCAGCTTGTGCTTCTTTTTCTACTTTACTCTTTTTAATGCATCGTCATATTTCTCGACAAATTGTTTCAGAGTTGTTTTATAATTTACGTAGACATTAAAAAAAGCATTCATGTTTTCACTTCGTTGGGTAGTGGACATTTATGCTCAGAATTTATCTTTGACATAAGCAGGACCCAACATTTTCTGTTCTCATACAAACCACATGACTAAGGATATTTTTCCAAATCATATGTCTAGACAGTCCTCTTCCAATCTTCTTCGAATCGATAAAGATATAGAGATTCATATATAGCTTTCTTCATATCTTTTCTAATGCCATGATATTGGAGATGAGTACCTAGCTTCTCTAGAATTTTCTTCAGGATATGCCAAAGGCACCAACGGTGATGAGTTTCCAGAAAAGCCTTTTTCACTGCATTAGTAATGGTTTTATCTTGATCAGTTATTACAGCTTTTGGAGCCCTAGCAGACATGCACATGAGCCAAGTTCTAAACAACCATTCAAATGTCTTAATGTCCTTGTTGGAAAGCAGCCCACATCCTAGCAAAATTGAATGCCCATGATGAATGACTCCGACGTCGAAGGGTATATCATACATGTTAATGAGATATGTCGTATCAAACGTAACAACATCTCCAAAGCATTCGTATGCAGTTCTTCTATGGGCTGAATCAGCCCAGAATACATTTCAACTTTTCATCCAAATCGATAACATAAAGAAATCAGCAACCTTGACTTTTCATCCAAATTGATAACATAAAAGAAATCAAAAATTTTAGCTTGCATTATAGTGAAGTAATTAGAAACGGCTTATGCATCTCCTGCTGGGTTTTGTTCCTCCCATGAGAAGACTAAAGAAAGGAACGGTTTTTTTCCTTGAAGCATACGGACGGTCGACCGCGACATCGACCGCCGGATCGACCGTCGCTCTCTGTCACGGGAAAGACTACGCAGGGTCGATACGAGGATCGACCGTCGCGTCTACACTGTTCCACGGTCGACCGCGAGAAGCTCCACGGTCGACCGCGAGAAGTTCCACGGTCGACCGCGAGCAATCCACGGTTGACCGCGAGAAGGCCACGGTCGACCGTCAGATCGACCGTGAGTATAGTCGGTTGAGATTCTGGTTTTGATCTGACGGCTCAGATCTATTCCGGGATTAAACTCTTTAGTAGCTATAAATAGGGTTAGTGTGTAACCCTAATGGGTGTGGCTTGATATCAAAAACCCTAGAGAGAGGTCTTTGGGGGCTTGATAGAAAGTAGGGCTTGAGAGAAAGCAAAGACAGAGAGAGATCTGTAGGGAGGGAAGAGGGAAGATCTGTGTGAGAGTTGAGAGGGTGAGTCTTGTAAATCTCCTTATATAGTGAAAGATTCTCTTCTTCCCGTGGTTTTTCCTTCGCGGTGATTTGCCGGGAGGTTTTCCACGTTAAATCTTGTGTCTCTCCTTCTAGTTCTATTTTGGTGCTCTCCTATCGTGGTGTGATCCCCGCCGGAATTTCCTAACATCTCCTTCATCGAGACGTAATCGTCTTGCTTTTTGTAGATGATTCTGGCAATCTCTTTCCTCAAATGGCAAATTTTCATAACCTCCAGCTTCAAGTACAACGGAATTGAAATTGTGATTTAGTGGAACTCCGGCTTGATCATTTAATTCAAGACATTCTTTTGCCTTACCATCCAGAGATTTATGACATAAAAAAAAATATTACTTTCAATGGACTAAGTGGGTGATTGTGTTGCAAACTGAGTTTTTGAAGCTTCCACTTTCGATCATGACCTAATAATGCAGTTATCATGTTGGGATTATTATAACTTCAAATGAGCGATCAGAGAGAGAGGCGAGGTGTGGATTGTCATGTTACTGTGGATATCCTTAACGGAAGAAGGTTGTGGCCAGACGAGATCGTCGAGATCACGAGAGAGATATGGAGCATGGTACTCCGCTTTGAGTTTATTTTGTTTTTATATATTCCTAGAACTTATAATGAGCTTGCAGATGAGGTGTCCAGATGGTGTCGTGCAAATCAATCTGCCCTAAACTGGGTCCTTGGTGAAGAACCGGATGGTAATGTCTGATGGGCTGTAGTTTATAGATGTGTCTAGCTTTGACTGAACTCATTAAGAGAGAGAGAGAGAGAGAGGGGGGGGGGGGGGGGGGGGGTTGAGGTTGTTGTTCGTCGAGGGAGGTGAATGATTTGAGGGAAAACTCCCACGTGAGACTAGATTGGAATAACAAGTTGCTCGGTTTCAGGGATTTGAAATAAAATCATAGGACTGCATGTTTTATTTATAAGTTTTATTTCTAGCGGTAAGACTGTAAATCCCAAAACATCCCTATCAAATTTACAAATCCCCCGAAAGTCCTCCTAACCTAGCTAGAATTGCACCATGTGTGTATGGAGATTTCACACCCTAATAAATGGGGTGGGACGCAGATCACTTCTCTATTTAATTCGCCCTGTAGTAATGTAGTATTCTATACGAGGATACCCAAAGATTCTCCGCCTAATCAGGCCACGTGACCAGACATTAATAAGAGCGCATCTTTTTTACCTTAATTTATGTTTTTACTCTGTCGTTAAATTGGGGGTAGCATTTTATATCTGGTGATGGTTCCCTCCCTTTGAATTGAATTCCCGCGCTCACAAGAACGTATCAAATACGGCTTTTGAATTCCACTTTGATTAAATAAAAATATAAAACATTTTGGTTTCGGTTTGGATTTAAGTCCACATTTGACAAAAACATAAGTAATAAGTCTTCGTTTGGTCGAGGGATATTCATGCTTTTTACCCAAACATCAAAGCAGGAATAAGGGGTTGCCACTATTTCACCGATCTCATTTCTCTCTATTTTTTATTATCTTTATTTCTTAACCTCATTTTTTATTACCCCTAACACACATTATCTTTATTCCCTTCAGGGCTAAGAGTCTCGAACTCATGCATGACTTAATATTCAGAGGAAAATAATTTGCATCCCACTCTCACCTGTAGTGTGTGATGCGATTGACACCTACATGGTTGGAGTCTATCTTAGGATACGGTGAAACGGGGTTGAGGAGGACACACATATATGTACGTATATCATATCATCACATATACATCAAAATTTTGCAGCAGAAGAGAACAAAGACGGTGGACGTTCGAAAAATCAAAACCTTCTCGGGCTCCGCCCAAAGCATGGCTAAAGAAAATTGGATGTAACGTCGTGGACATGTACATAAATATTTATTTATATTTAAGATAAAAATAAAACCTAGCATTTCTCTTTATTCTTAAGGCCATGTTTGGTTTTAGGATAAAGCGGGTTATTTTCACGTTATCCCCATTTTATCCCAAACAGAATAGGGTTAGTAAAATAGAAATAAAGTGGATTAAGATGAGCCATCTCAAAAAAACAGGGATATCACTTATCCTATCCCCATTTAACTTCACCCCGATTGGAACCTCATTTCTATTTTTTTATTAGGGGGCGTTTAGTTGCCTGCATTAACTGATGCATGTGTCATCAATTGAGGCAGTATCATGATCTAAACCCATGCTTGGTTGAGATGAATCAACTGATGCTGCATCAGTTGATGCAAAAAAATGGCTTCATGCAACATCAGATGATGCAGCAAAATTGGCTGCATCAATTTAGCATCAGTTGATGCATCACATGGTATCACGTGATGCATCACATACCAATGAAATAGAAAAAGAAAGACTGAATTGGATGAAACAGCTGTATTAACTGATGCAATACATACTAACCAAACAGAAAATGAGCAAATACTGCGTGAGTTGATACAAACAATCAAACAAATAAGAAAAGAAAAGAATATGATGCAGGACCGAGCCCGGACCTGATCGAGTCCGATCCGGAGCAGCTCCCGAGGCGATCTGGACGCATTCGGACCCCATCCGTCCGACTCAGATCTCCGGGCAACCCCGACCGTCGGATGGGCATAACTTTCGCCCACGACGTCCGATCGGGGCATGCGACCAGTCAAAACGACCGGCTCGACGAGCCCGTCAAGAATCATAAGAGATCAAAGATCTCTCCATGACCTTGACCTCCGAATCTTCAAATTCCTTTTCGTTTGGCTTAAAATTCAGTTTTTATGAAAAACTTTCCTTTTTAGGCAGTTTGTTCGGGTCTTTTCTATTTTTGACAAATTTCCTATTTCTAGTAGGTTTTCTTCTATTTGAATTCCGGATTTAGTACTTGATTAGGATAATGATGTTTGAGTCCATATTTGAATTGGTCTGGTCTTTCCTTAAACCTATAAAAGGAGGTCTTAGGATTTGTAAAGTCAGTTTTGAATGATGAATAAAAATTAAGGTTTTTTTTGTTTTTTCTACTTGAGAAATCTGATTGTCTCTCTCATAAAGAGTCTGGTTGTCTCTCCCATAGAGAGGTCCACGTTACCCTGCGTCAGAATACATCAACTAATGCAGTTTATCAAGATGTAAGCAACCAAACATCCCCTTAATTTATCTATGCTCATTATCACATACTTTTCGGACCATAAAACCCCTTAAGCCAGGATAACATATTCCCTTTACCAAACGGTTCATTCAATAACAAAGCCAAGCGCGCAGCGCCAAAACATAATGCATGTGAGGCCGAACATGAGGCGGGAACTTTAGTGGGCCGCAGCCTCTCCCTTCTCCACTACTCGGCGACGGCGCCACTCCAAGAGCTCGTCGACGAGCCGTCCCATCTCGGCGTGCGACGACCCCCCTTCCTCCACCGCAGCCCTCGCCTTAACAGCGTACACTTTTGCTCGCTGGCGAATCGATTCCGCTTCCTCCCCGCCGCCGATCACCCTCTCCACCGCCGTCGCCACCGCCCCGCTTGTCGTCAATCTTTCGCCCTTCTTCTCCACCCGTAGCCCGATCCCTAACACCTCCGTTATAAGCTTCTCGTTGAGGAACTGGTCGAACGCCAGCGGCCAGGTCACCATGGGCACCCCGGCGCACACTCCCTCTAGCGTCGAGTTCCATCCGCAGTGCGTTACGAAACACCCCAAAGCTGGGTGCTCCAAGATGAGCACTTGGGGAGCCCACCCAGTTAACACCATTCCCCGCCCTTCAATTCTCTTCGAGAACCCTTCCGGCATCCATCCATCCACCTCCACCTCGCCGCCGCGTACCACCCAGATGAACGGGTGGCCAGAGGCTTCGAGCCCAAGAGCGATCTCGCGCAGCTGCTCTGCGTATAGCTCGCACAGACTTCCAAAGCACACGTACACGACAGAGCTGGCCGGCTTGGAGTCGAGCCAGCTTAACCAAGCACCCAACTCGGAGCCAGGTGGGGCTTGGTGGCCGCCCCTGTTAGCTTTGGCATCGCTGTCTCTGTTGCAGAGAGACAGAGGACCCAAGTACCACGCGAGCCTCCCTGGCCATTTCTTAAAGTGCTCGGCGTAGTCGGGCTCCAGCTCGTAGAAGCTGTTAACCACGACGCCATAGCTATTCTCTTCCGCTTCTCTGACCTCCGCTACGACGTCTGGAAACCGGAAGAAAATATCAGATAGCTCGGCCCTCGTTATCGATACTCGGTGGGGGAGGTCAGCGACGACGAAGGGCTCGTCATCGTTCGCCGCCTTAAGATGGGGCTTGTTCAACTCGATGCTGTGGTGGACGCAAAGGAGGAAGATGCCGGGGCCGTGGAAGACTAGGCGTGGGATGCCCAGCTCTCGAGCGGCGGCGGCGGTCCACGGGAACATGGAGTCGGAGACGATGCAGTCGGGGCGATGGGAGCGGAAGAGGTCGATGAGGGGATCTATAAGGGAGTGTAAGGCTATCATGATGCCCTCTGCGTCGGAGAGGCGGATGGAGCCTAAGTTCTCGTGTCCGCCGGGGAGGAGGTGGCGGGTGTCGGAGGGGATGGGTACGAGGAGGAGATTGATGGGGTGGGTGGGTGGGTGGGTTGTGGAGGAGTTGGCGTGCTCGATGGCAGGGCGGATGTATTGCTCGTTGCCAGGAGTGGTGATGATGGTGGCGGAGAGGCCATGGATGGCGAAGAGCTTGGCCATGTCGACCGTGGGGATCATGTGGCCCGGGGTGACTAGAGGGAGGAAGTAGACGCGCAGAGGTGGTGGTGGGAGGTGGCCTTCGCTGCTACTCATGGTGGAGGTTTCGGCGAGCTAGAGATACAGCTCTGAGTGCGTTTTAAAGGCATCCACCCTCAGATCCAGAGTACCAAATTGCAGGGATGATGTCATACAGGTTTGGTGGGAGATCAGTTAACATATTAGATTTTCTATTGTTAGTCTTCCCGTGAATTGAATGTGACGAGTTAGCCCGTACCCCTAGGGATCTTCCAGTTGGATGTAGATCAGTCAATGTGACTGTAGCTTCAGCTTATTTTTTCAAAAAAAAAAACCTCATATCCAAAGCCTTATAATCATCCTATTATATATAAGGGATTTAACTACCCAAAAAATCTTTCTTTTAACCCCTCCACGTAGGGCATATGATGTTTGTCATAATTGTAAATTGCAATGTAAAATTTAGCATTAAATTATTGTTTTGGGCCATGTGGTTTTCACCGTGTTTCATTTTGGGCTCTGTGATTTAAAATCTTTCAAATTAGGCCCTATGATTTTGATTTTGTAACAATTAAGGCCCCCAGGCCAACGCCGTTAATCCCCGTTGACGGCAAATGAGTCACGTGACATCACGTGATATCACCTGATTTCGATTTGGGCCCCTGTGGTTTTCAAAATATTTCATTTTGAGTCATGTGGTTTAAAATCTTTCAAACAAAGTCCTGTGACTTTGATTTTGTAACGCTTAAGGCCCTTAGGCCGACGCCGTTAATCCCCATTGACGACAAATGAGTCACGTGACATCATGTAATTCGAACGGAAGGTATGTTACTTCGTCCTCCTTTTTTCACCATATTTGTCGTCAAGTGGGATTAACGGTGTCGGCCTGAGGGCCTTAAGCGTTACAAAATCAAAACCATAGGGCCTTGTTTGAAAGATTTTAAACCAAATAGCTCAAAATGAAACATTTTGAAAACCACAGGGGCCCAAATCGAAATCACGTGATATCACGTGATGCCACGTGACTCATTTGCCGTCAACGGGGATTAACGGCGTTGGCCTGAGGGCCTTAATTGTTACAAAATCAAAACCATAGGGCCTAATTTGAAAGATTTTAAACCACAGGGTTCAAAATGAAATATGGTGAAAACCACAGAGCCCAAAACAGTAATTTACCCTTACTATGATATTATCCTAGATTTGCATAGTAAACTCACATAACCATGTTTTGTATACAATGCCGGATCACAGACGACTGAGACGAGACAATTATAACATACATGTTTATCCATTTCAATGTCACATGCGTTCTAAACTCATTGCAATCGGATGTCAAATGTTTAGATGACCGAGGTCGATTGCGTCAAAGAGCCAGTGTCTAATTACATCCACCATGAGAACTCTGGAGGCGATTTAGTATATATACAAAAAGGGATTTACACAGACAGTATATTTGAGCAGGTATTCTGGACAGTACAACATACAAGGTTTACCAGCTTGAAGCTGTTGCAGTTGCAAGAGGAACTGCAGACAAGTCCTAGCTTCAGCCATTATGGATTGTTATCATCAGCAGGAGTCCGGTTGGCCCGTCTGAACCAGGTATTGAATGCTGTGACCAAGTGTGGGCAATCATCGATTGTGCGGGTGGAGAAACTGAGGCATTGCTGTAGCAGTTCATGGGCATCAGACATGGGCAATGTGGAGATGATCCTTAGGAATGTCTCTTCCAAGTCCTGGTACAGTATCTTTTGCCCAGATGGAATTGGGGAGACTATATCTCTGCAGACGTTCAGCACAGGGAGCCAGTCTTTCACAAGCTTCATCCTCACCTGCAAAATATATCAAAGAAAAGTTGAAATTTGGACTTCAGTGCAGGAAAGCGCTGCTCAATGTCATTTTTAAGAGAACTACATCTCCGCAAATGGAACAGGGGACTCTATAAGCTGTACACCTATTTCTATGGGAAATCCACAGGAATAGAAGGAACTCAAGATAATAGCCCGCAATCATCTAACATCTAGCATAAACTAGTTGTCATGCACTGAAAGTTATTATCCATTCGTTAATGAATTACAAAAAGTAATGACCTGATGACCCTCACATCGAGTAAGAGATGAGCAATTGTACAAGGCATGTTGCACCTATGTCTAGAAACAAACAGTGCACTAGATCAGCTTGATATTAAAGGCCAGCTGTCAAAATAATTTTGACTTCTTATTAGGCGTTACAAGGTTGTCCTGTACAGTCTTTCCTTCTCTAGATCAGGATAAATAGCTGGAGTGACAATTTTTACAGTCTTTCCTTCTTTACATGTGCACTTAGCTAGTGATCTCCCTCTCTCAAACATTGTCCTGTACACTCTCTACTATTCTAGAAATTCTAATGGTGACATAAATGTTGAATAATCTTGGATAGCCGCATACGAGACAATCTCAAATCTGGTATAGAAAGTGACATCATATGACAGCCATCCCTTAAAACTAGCATTTAATGTCCTCCAGCCACTTGTATCAGTACCAGAGTCCCTCCTAGAATTAGCAGCAATGGTTTGATCTACAAGGGTGGAACTGTAGCCTTACGAAAGGTTAAAAGGATCTTCGTCAACAGCAGTAAAACATCGGAGCACTAAGAATGATACCCCACCAAACTTGAGATTTTTCCAAACGAGTTTCCGATTAGTTGTCATACCATTCGGTGCATGGGTGTCCTTCTACATCAAGAATCTAAATCGACATTGGATTTAGTTGACTTGCCTTTTCTAAATGTGTGTCATTGTAAATCAAGATTTTAACTCGTTATTTTTACTATCACGATGTGGATGAGAAACCAAGTAAAAAAAAAAAAAGAGTTGCTATGGCTTAAGATAGGACCTCATAAAAGCAAATCAAATAAAGGGCAATCTCAATTCTTTGTTGCTTTAAGTAGGCTTTGTCCCTAAGTGCCGCATTGAGGGGTCTCCTTATTAGAAACTAGATTTTTTTTGACAACTTCATCCCTCAAAAGGAACATATGTCTCCATCTATGTAAACGGGGATGTGAATCAAAAGAAGAAATCAGGCTTTTGATAGGCGAGAGAACTAAAACCATTGAACAAGATTCTCCTCATACCTTTTGAGAAACAGTCTAAAGTCCTATGCCTTGTTTTTGTTCCATGAAAACTGGTAACAGTCATGAAGGAAAAACATAAAACAATAATATAGAAAAGAAGAACAGGGAGATATCTGAACATCTAGGAAAGGCGTTCAGGTGGACTTTTAGTAGATAATGGAAGGAAACTCCCATCCACCCATTTATCAATTCAAACAACAACAAAAGTTCAGCAAGCACAAACTGAACAGTTAGCCGTTAAAGCCATAGAACACTAGCAGTCATCTCAAATATCCAAAAGCCGATAATTGCCACCCAAAATCCACTAATCAAAAAGGGTATACTTGCAAATTCTTACCTGGAAACAGGAACTAAATGAAAATGGAGTTCCAGCACCAATAGCGAAACAACAAGAATAGCATTAATAAGATACTGATATCTTGAGCATAACAGCACTAATTCTATGAGCATCAATATCATGAGGCATCAATGAGAACTTAGAGTCCTTAATAAAAGTAACACTAGTAGATAATTGCTGAGAGGAAAACCTGTCTTGGCGCCAATATGGATCCAGATGCAATCGCATTGGCCAGCCGACCGGTGCACCTCATCATAAGCGACGATAGTCCGGGAGCAATGTTCCGCCAAGCATCATCCCTGAAGGTTCTCTGCAAGTCTGCAGCAAGCCCCGCCTGCTCGCTCCACTCCCTCACAGCCGTTTCGCCCACTTTCAACTCAATCATCCTCTCCACCAACCACAGCAAATGTCTCGCATTCACCACCGCAGCATGGAGACTCAACCTCTGTATGGCCTCAGTCTCATCATTGTCTCCGGCAACCCTGAAGTCTGGGCTCGCGTACTCTTCCAGGAGCTCCTTCACCGTCCCCAAACTCGACAAGAACGCCCGATCCAAGACCCGCCTCACCGAATCACGAGAAGGGTAGTCTCGAAGCAACTTGGCTACAAAAGCCTTCACGTTGACGACCTTGGGGTGGCTATGGATAGCCGAGTGGATCAACCCATGGAGCATCTCTTCGGAGGATGACGATGCCTCGGGGTAGAGCCTCGCGAGGAGATCCCCGGACTCCTCCTCGCGGAGGAAGGGAATGACGTGGAGGACGCCCTCCTCCTCCTCCTCGGTCCAAGGGACAGCCTCGAGAAATCGGACGCAGGCGTGGACGCAGTCATCGAACAGTAGCTCAAGGGCGACAGGGAGCATTTCGAGGGCGTCGGAGACGGAAACCATGGCGCCAGTGAAGTCGAGGGTGTAGAGAAGCTGGAGGACCGCGATGTGGGCTGCGAAATGGTGGCGATTGTGGTGGCGGTGGTGGTGATGGGGGGTGGGAGGGGAGGACGGGACCTTGAGCGTGAGTAGAGGGTGGGAGGCGGTACCACCAGAGGGAAGCCATCGGTCGGAGAGGAGGGCCGCAAAGTAGCGGGAGCGCAGGAGGGCGTGGGAGTGGAGGTGAAGGTCGAGGTGGGAAAGCGCTTCCGACGAGGAGGGGTCCGATTGGTCCTCGAGCTGGAGGCGAAGGAGGACGTCGGCGGTGGAGGCGTCGTTGAATCCGCCGGGAATTGAGCGGGGATAGGGAGGAGGCGGTGGAGTGGGAGAAGGTGAGGGGTTGGGATGAGGGGCGATGTCCTCAGTTAGGGTTCCATCAGGGTCAGCGTAGGAGGAGAGGCGGCCGCTGCTACCAACGCGAGGACGTTTCCTCAGTCCACCGCCACCGCCGGGGACCATGATGGATTCGAGAACTTTCTCTCCCCTGCGAGCTAAGGGGATGAGATCCGACCGACGAGAAGCAATGGAGTAGGCCCTCCCCGGCTCAGGCTGCGTTTAGAATAAGGGCCCGTTTGGATTGGATTGGATTGAGTAGAGTATAATCAAATAATTTATTCATAATATTATATAATTATTGTTTATATTTATATAATTTTTTATATTTATCCATTTTGTAAATTTATTTTATCCTCGTTCCAAACGGACATTAATAACATAACTTTTATGTGATGCTAACTTTAGATAGCATATTTGGTTATCACGCGTAACTTATTGGATAAATTCCATAGATAAAATATCAAAACTATCCTTTTTTTTCTTATTCTATGCTTTTGCTTACCAATTTTCATATCAATAGCATTGTATTGGTTTATTAATAAGTCAACATATATTAGTTATTTAATTAATATAAAAATTTGTCATTTTGTTGTGTTTTGGTTGTTTTGTTAAACTAATGAATCTAAATATTTTATTCATCCTTTTTATCTCCGGCCTCCAATTAATATGAAAATTTATGATGTTTTTTTATTCTTCATGTTAATAGATGGTACACCTGGCTGCCTATAAACCTGCTAGCAAGAAAAAGGGTGAAGACCATATTCCTTTTAGGAAAATTAGCACCATTTTGCCAAGTACAGAATTTTGTAAGAATTACCAAGAAAAAAACTCAGTAAGAGTACCTCACTTTCTGCACGTATATTTGCAATTGATGCCAATGCCACAATAAACCAAAACAGCCATATATAAGACAAATATATATAGAACATAAGAACAACTAGCATACATAATTGCTTCAAGAGCATGTAAGATCTAACAAGCAGTATTCCTAAATAATGTCAAAGTTGAAGAACAAAAAACCTTTGGTATACCAAAGGTTCTTCAACTTTGACCGGTTCCCCTTCGATATACTTTGTAGTTAAGAGTTTGCTTTCACAAAAAACCTTTGCTATACTGAAGGGGAACCAGTCTCCACAAAAAACAAAGGAGAAAGCTAACAATCCATCAAAAGCTATCATATACTCGCCCAATCTGTTGGTAAATCACGTCAAATACAAAGGGGGCGTTTGATTGCTTGCATCAGTTGATGCAGTGCATCAGTTGATGCTGCATCAGTTGATGTAGTATTAGCATCACATGTTTGTTTGGTTGCTTGTATAAACTGATGCAGTATTAACTCATTTTCTATTTGGTTGGTATGTATTGCATCAGTTGATACAGCTGTTTCATATCATTTTTTTTCTTTAGCTGTTTTTTATTTATTAAATTATTGAGCACGTGCTAACTTAATAATTTCTTAATTATTAAAGTAAAAAAGATCAAGCAGATGTGAGTATTAACCTAAAATCATCTTAGCAAACTCTTAACTACAAAGTATCAACCAAATCTTGAATAACAGTGTCCAATTCTTTACTTATCTTCCGAACTTAATTCGTTTATGATAATTTTTTAATAAAAATCAACAAAAATACAAGCAAAAATAATATATTCATGTAAAGTTTTTTCCCACGATTTTTTAGATTTTCTGGTTGGGTTTTCAGATTTTTCGGAATTCATATATTGATTTTTCAGATTAATTCAAGGTTTTATTAATTCCGAAAATAATATTTTAATTCATATAGTGTAAAGTTTTTTTTTCCACGAATTTTCGGATTTTCTGGTTGGGTTTTCAGATTTTTTGGAATTCATATATTGATTTTTCAGATTTATTCAAGGTTTTATTAATTCCGAAAATAATATTTTAATTCATATAGTGTAAAGTTTTTTTTCCACGAATTTTCGGATTTTCTGGTTGGGTTTTCAGATTTTTCGGAATTCATATATTGATTTTTCGGATTTATTCAAGGTTTTATTAATTCTAAAAATAATATTTTAATTCATATAGTGTAAAGTTTTTTTTCCACGAATTTTCGGATTTTCTGGTTGAGTTTTCAGATTTTTCGGAATTCATATATTGATTTTTCAGATTTATTCAAGGTTTTATTAATTCCAAAAATAATATTTTAATTCATATAGTGATGCATCAGCTGATGCAGCATCTGAGTCTCTTTTTACATCAGCTGATGCATTTGACCAATCAAACACTGGTTTGTATTAAAAGGCTGCATCAACTGATACATGTATCAGCTGATACATGCAACCAAACAGCTCCAAAGATAAAATGGTCAAATTATCAGACTTATACAAGGTATTTATCCACTATTCTACCTCCAATCTGTGATAAAAACCTGCAAGGTTTGATCAAATTATGCATGGTGGTTATGCAGGATGTGAAAAAAAATACTCGATTACGTAAATAGAGTTTATGTATGTTTATCGTCAATCCAAAGAGGCAGTAGTTTCATGATCATCTTGAGTTGGTACACTCCATGTTGATATTGACTCGGCTTTGCGGCCCAACAGTAACCAATCCATGCACGTCAGCTAACTGTAGAGATGGTCCACTGTGGCGATCGAGCCGCAAACCTCCCGTACAGCCCGCGGTTCAGATTGCACATCGAAGGCTTTGGATAGCTGAGATTAAATTATTTCATCTCATACTTTTTCATCTTTTCTCTTACATAGATATTTGTGTTTGTTGAGATAAGAGGTGTTGACATTCCACGTCGCTGAACTAGAAGCCCGCAAATCGTAGTCTATTGCATCTATAATAACTTCATTTGGAAAATAACCTATATTGATTGGGACCATGTCTAAACAGCATTAAAGGTAAAACAATTTATAGGTGTTTTTATTTAAACACATCTAGGTTGTGTTCTAAAAAACATGAAAACAAAATTTTTAACTGATTTTAAAATAAAAAAACTACTATTTTGACTATATCACAATTAAAACTAAACACATATCCAAATAATAAATTTCATAAACACACTTTTTTATCACAAATATAATGTTACATGCCAAACGATTTTTCAGTGTTATCGCATCATAACTACGACGCCATCACGCTTTCCATATAATAACCCGTACGCACCTCGCAGCTCAATCATATCACACCGCATCTCAATCATATAAAACACGTTTGGAGCCTGAACTTGATTAAGGTAAGGTGTGTTAAGATCAGTGGATGCTAACAGGCTTAATTTTTCTCGTGTAAATTACATTAAGAGCGGAAAAAAATTCAATTGCTGCTCCTTATTTCCTCTTGGATTCTTTTTTTTTTTCTTCATATTTTTCCATCTGATCCCGTATAATTGATCTGTTTCTGAGAGCTGATCCAAGATTTCCTTAACCTTGGTTGAAATTCTCCAATTCAAGATATTCTTTTTAGATGACATTTGAATATTCTTTTTCTGGATTACCTTACACTTTTCTATTGATTAAATATACGTTAAAAAGCATATTTTTAGATGTATTTGCTTTGCCTATTAATCCATAACTATTCCAAACATTATCACATACACTGTCTCAGATTCAAAACTATTTGCCATTCTCCCATAGTGAGGTCCACGCTATATAGCAGTAGTACTCATCAGTCTCCCGCAGGAACCATATATATACATTCCGCGCGCGGGTGTGTAACTTTAGTATTACATCAAACTCATTTCACACAGCATATATTATTCCATCAACAACACAAACACACGAAGTAATTTCACAACTAATTAAAGATCCGCACTTGGCTCGGCCGGACCAGTAGCAGTGCTACCTTCTTCACATATATATTATATAGTGCTAGAACAGCAGCTATTTACACTCAGCAAGACTAAAATCTCACTCGAACTCTGCGGGATGAGGTTGATGGCGAGCTTTCTCCTTCTCCTTCACTTCGCTGCCTTGAGACCTATCAAACTCTTTAAGACGCCACATACTACAATCAGTACAAAAAACATCCCCAGAGAGAGAGAGAAAAGGAGCTAGCGTACGTGTGTACGTATGATTGCAACTGATCACCTTTCTCAGGGTCCTGAACATTAGCAGGTGCCGGCTTCTGATCCTTGGGATATGTCTGATTTCCGCCATATATGCCCCCAAAACCCTCCTCGTCACAACGCGTAGCGTAGCCCTCTCCAAATGAATCAGCCATCACATCACTGCAACCATAATTAGGAACAGGGTAGATATATATGTTCTCTAAAGATAACCAAAAAATTAAAGCTCCAGATCTACTAGCCTTTTTTCATCAAGGAACTAATTATATCAAGAAAGCGTCAGTACTGAAGAGATGCTCACGGATGATCTTTGATCTTCTTCTCGTCGACGTTCTCCGGACTGACGTCGTCATCCATCGACGACAAAGTACTACTCCCGGTGCAGAAAGAGACGGCAGACCTTTGTCTAGCAGACGGTGAGCTACTACAGGGTGACCGGAGAAGAGGTGGTGGGTTAAAGTAACGCCCTATCCGAACCGCATGACCGTGAAGCATCTCTTACTTCCCTTTTACTATATATCTCCGCCTCTCCGGCAAGGTTATATCTATATCTATATCCCCTGTAAAAATAGTTACCGACTAGCTGGTGTGAGTGAGACAAATAAATCGGATTCGTGAAGTCAAAAATAGTCAATACCCCACCGCTCATTGGCACGTGTATCACGTCGTGTCACACTAGACGAGCCCAGAGACTACGTGGCTAAAACATGGCCTTGGCATGGCTTTTCCTGAGGCAACGTGGAGTAATTCAGTCGGAAGGTACTCGCGACTTCAGGAAAAGGGTCTAAAGCAATCCAGACTGATCCATATTGGATGATTTTAAACGGGTGAACATATAGAAAACACCACCAGTTCTGATCACCCCCCTCAATGTCGGATTCATATCGGATGATTTTAGGGTGATTTGTCAAATGGTATTTTACTGAAGACCAATTTGTCATTTGATCCCTTATACAAGTCCTTCAATCTTTTAGTACCATTATAGGGGAATAAAGACAAAACTACCCCTATCTACTATCTATATACAACCTACTAACCACCCTCCTCACCCTGCGTCCCCGTCGCCCCCCCCCCCCCCCCCCCACGCGCGCGCGTCAGCGTCCGGTGCCCCGCAGCTGGCCTGTCGTACCCCCCACTAGATCCCGAGGTCATCATTGATCCGGGCTCCCACGTCGCCAATCCGCCTCCCCGTCGCCGATCCGCCCTCCCCCGCCCCCAATCCGCCTCCCCCCGTCGCCGATCCGCCCTCCCCCGCTACCAATCCGCCTCCCCCCGTCGCCAATCCAGCTCCCCCATCGCCGATCCGCCCTCCCCCGTCGCCGATCCACCTCCCCCGCCACCAATCCGCCTCCCCTGTCGCCAATCCACCTCCCCCGTCGCCGATTCGCTCCCCCGTTGTCGATCCAGGCTCTCACATCGCCGATCCACCCCCCCCCCCCCCCCCCCCGACGATCCAGCCTCCCCCGTCGCGGATCCGAGCTCCCCCATCGCGATCGCGGATCGTCCTCCCCCACCGCCGATCCAGCCTCCCCCGTCGTGGATCCGCCTCCCCCGCCGCCGATCCGCCCTCCCACGCCGCCGATCCGCCCTCCCCCGTCACGGATCCGCCTCTCCCGTCGCCGATCCAGGCTCCCCCGTCGCCGATCCCGGCTCCCCCGTCGCTGATCCAGCTCCCCCGTCGCCGATCCGCCTCCCCCGCCGGCGATCCAACCTCCCCCCTCGCGGATCCGCCTCCCCCGCCGCCGATCCACCTCCCCGGTCACGGATCCGCCTACCTCGTCCGATCAATTTTGTGTTTTATTTTTTTTTATACGTTTTCAATTTTGTGCTGCCTTTTCTATTTTATTTAGGTAATTTTTCATTTTTTTGTGGTAACTTTTCAATATTTTTATAGTACCTTTTCATTTTTTTTGTAGTAACTTTTCAATTTCATTGTAGTAGCTTCAAAAAAGGAATGGAAAGTAACTTCCAAAGAAAATGAAAAAAATTCACCAATCAAATAAGATTTAAGTATCAAATGGGGGTAGTCTAAAAAAAGAAATGGAAAACAACTATGAAATGAAAAGTAACTTTCAAATAAATTGAAAAGTTACTTCCAAGAAAACTTAAAAATAACTTCCCAAAAAACTAGAAAGTTACTTACAAAAAAACTGAAAAGTTACTACTAAAAACATGTAAATTTACTATATACAACAATAAAAATAAGTCATTAATGCATGCAACTCATTATGCAGTCGAAATTATCACAACCACTTATGCATTTTTTTAAAAATTTCATTTTTCAAAAACCGCACCCAGGACATGTCATTTTTACCCATACTTTTTCTAACTGAAAGGGTATTTTGATTATAGAAGTTACTATAATAACCCTAAAAAAGACAATGTCTTATAAATTTATTAGAAGACTGTAGAGCAATAAAGAAATCCAAATAGGACTAAATGATAATTATCTGATGATGATTTTATCCGATTTCGACTCGTAGCTAATATAATAACGCGACCACGATATGAACGAGGTTTAGATTGGATTGGCATAATTTTTTATCAGCATTTTACTTGTCAAATGGCACATGAAGAGCCAACCATTAGCCGTAGATCCACTACTCTAACGCCAAAGCACATGACCGCTTGACATGGGCGCCGGGCGGCCGAAGTATTAGCGCACAGGGTTCAGTCTAATCTAACTTCAATTCATGCAGACGCAAATTGCCCAAAATGGTTGTGAGGCTAATATTGAAGTTGGTACGAGTCATTTCTTGAGCATGATTGGCACTCTGAAATACTCCATAGAACACACAATTCAGGTCTGGCTATTTTAGTCTTGGGAGAGGCCGCCCTAAGTGATGTTTCATCTCTACTAACGAGACATCCCACCATAAAGTGACACAAAGTTGAAATGCTTTCCATAATCCCACCGGTATTCACAGATCTCAAACATGTAATGGTATGTAACCCCATCAATACCGCAGATAGAGACCAATGTGTCGAAACTTGGCATAGAAGCCCCCCACCCACCAACCACCACCAATACACAGGCTTCCCTTTGCTTCAAATGGGGTGAAAGCCTTTCAGACAGGTGCCCACAAACAATATCTACCTTTTACGTCAAACATCCCAAGTATTCAACACCCACTTACATTTGGAGAGGAAGTCTTACCCTCACGCCATAGAGATTAAAAAAAATAAAAGAACAAGAGGGGAAGCGAGATCCTCAACAACTTCATGGATAGAAACAATTAACCCTTCCCTTCCCTGCATCCCTACATTCCACAAAACAATATCCTCTGTATGCTATGACATTTGCAGAGCACGAGTGAGGACTGAGGAGAGGGAAGGTGACTTCAGTACCTCATGGCGAAGAAATCAGACTTTTCACAGAAGCTGGTGGATGATCTCCGGCTCAGGAAGGCGAAGATGGCCAATGCATCGTCGTCATCCACACCTCCTGCTCGTGAGTCTATTGCAAACCTGTTGAGCAATTGAAGATATATACATCATGATTCATTGCAAATCTAAACATGCTTATTGAAGATATATACACTAATAACCCTGTCTAGTCTTCAGTTTCATTTTAAATCCATGCACCTAAATAAGAATGAGGTTCGTATTAAACATAGACCTGGCGATGTTCTAATTCTTGACCTTTAAACCAATATTAAGAGTAGAAGAAGCATCCCGAGTTCTATCAAGTCATAGGTGTGTCGGACTGACTTAAGTGAAGCAACTATTCTGATAGGACTGCCTACACGTTGTATACAGCACTCATGATGCTGTTGATTGGGTTTTTTTCATTCATAAAAGATCAAACAGCTTTCTGAGGCAATTTCAAATGAAACAACTTCAAAATTAGGCCCTAAGAAATTATAAGACAGAAAGAAAAAGGAAATAGGATACATGAGCACATTAAGTCAGACATCCAGCTTCATGCTTTCATTAACGTGTGAAAAGCCGAGAGCATATTAAACAACTTTTAGTTTTACACACTAGAAGTTAACAAGAACGTCATTGGGAATTCTATGCCATGTCCAATTCTTAGAGAGGGTTACTAAAAACACACTATATTCTGGTGTCCACTTAAAGCTAGCAATCATAAAGTGGCCTCAAATAGGAAGGAACATTGCTGGGCATGTAGAAGATAGGTAATGGAGTCCCATGCCCAATTCTTAGAGAGGGTTACAAAAACACGCTATATTCTGGTGTCCACTTCAGGCTAGCAATCATAAAGTAGCCTCAAATAGGAAGGAACATTGCTGGGCATGTAGAAGATAGGTAATGCGCTCCCATGTCCAATTCTTAGAGAGGGTTACTAAAACACGCTATATTCTGATGTCCACTTAAAGCTAGCAATCATAAAGTAGTCTCAAATAGGAATGAACATTGCTGGGCATGTAGAAGATAGGTAATGGAATCCCATCTGTCTGACTCCCAAAATAATACAACCCTTCCATCAGCAACACACTCCTAAAAATCAAAGCAATAAACCACACCAACCTCTTTGGAGCCAACAGAACTCAACTGAAGTGAATGTTGTATAGCACACAACATATGAATTGATCTTCTTGTCAAAACTTTTAAGAAACTCAAAAATTATTCAGGAGACCAATAGAAGAAAGCAACCTCACCATTATGTTACTGGTTCTAAATTGATAATTCTACAAAACCAGTTTACTCAACATATTCCCAGAACAAGGCGTAGATAAAGTATTCATACACCTTTCTAATGTCGGCAAGAGACTTTGAGGCTCACAAGCAGCTAGAAACTATCGATACACTTTCATACCCTAATATTGAAGATTCTCCAATACCGAGTGAGCAAAGGGCAATTGAGAAAACAATATAATCTACTGCCAAATGAAAGAAGCACATATATGTTTTTCTATGGCAAACCAGAAATCTTGCCCTTAGGTTCATTCAAATCATATAACATGCAGCTGGGTTTTTAATGATTTGATGAATGCCTTTAACTTTTTACTTCAGTATCATGGTTAGGTTATTTCGTTTCAAAGTTAAGAATACCATCGGCATTATACAGATTACACTTAGAAAGGTAGAGATGAACAAGCCAAGCTAAGTAGTCAAAGCTAGTAAACATGTTTCCAACTCCTTTGGGAATTGGCCTTTCTCTGATATAGAAATTCCTAATGCATACTCGTATGTTTTTGGAGTTGCACACTAGTACGCTAACTGCAGCCTTAGAACTCCATTATTGATGAGGCTCCCAGGATTGAATACTCAAAGAGAGGGTGGTCTAGAATGACTTTCCACACTGTATTTGAGAAGTACATAACAGAATAGCAGTTCCAACATAACTACTTCCAACCTAGAAGAAGAAAATAAAGTCTCATAATGCTGGAGCCTAATAATAAGTCCCAACCTTAATTTTAACTGGTCTAAAAGATCGAAGTATTTTCTCTGCACCCGCGGTCATCTAATACACATGATTTTCAAGTTTTCTGATCAAGTAACGATCTCTTCTCATACTCCAAACTCAGAGGCTTATGGCAGTTCTCAATGGCTTCATCAAGCTCCAGGAGAAGCAACCAGTAACCGGCTTGTAAGTTCCTCAATGATTCTCAAACTCAAGTATTTGGTTATAACCACCCCCTACTCCAGTTATGTTCCACGGCATTCCTCTTGCAGGGTAGCAACAGCATTCTCACAACGTGGATTGGTACAAGACAATCTAAACCATCCACTTGTGAACGGAGTTCACTAGATATTATTCCACTTGGAGGGAAACCAATTGAACAGAGTGTTGATGTGTCAATGGCACTTGCTCTTGCACTCAGTAACAGCGGGAAACTTCAAAATCTAGGGCTTGTAATGCACCATGGTTTACTTAATTTCAGAGAAATTGATAGCCAATGTGTGTTGGACAGGCCTAGGCTTCCTACAAATCAGCTCCCTTCACTTCCCCATATGCAAATTCGAGAAGTATCAAAAGGTGTTCAGAACTTGAATAAGGTCTTGAAAACTTGCTCTAGTGGGCTCAACTTTGGAGGTTCCCTAGACATCGGAAGGGAGCTTCTAAAAGGAGCAATGGATCTAGAAGAGTCCTTGAGAATGCTCATAAGCCTTCAAGAAGCTTCAGATTACATGGTTGGTTATAGAGGCAAGCAAGTCAGGATGTTGAAAATCAAAGAAGAAGATGAATCATTATCTCGCAAAACAAATAATAGGAAGCCAATAAGCAGCCATAGGTTGTCTCTTGATGGGTCTTCAAAATACATGAATGATATTGTGAAAGAATGCACACAGATCAGTACTGCAGAGCAAAGTTATCAGGAGTTATCATCTTCCAACAATTCAATAACTTTGAAGCCAACTTCCAATAGGAATTCAATAAATGCTTCTAAACAGATTATATCACACAGAAGGTCCGTAAGTTGCAGCATGGAATCCAAGCCGGGTGCCTTAGCCTCCAGTATTCTGAAAAACTCAGCCAGTGGGGAACTACCATACTACTCACATAGAGGTAGCAACTATGACTCAAGCAACATTGAACTGCGTGAATCTAAAGGAGATCCCGTATGTGAGAAGGTAAGAATACCAAATGTTATTGCGAAACTGATGGGCTTGGAGGAAATTCCAATACCAAAAACAGAGATGAATACAAATGAAGTGCAATTCATTTTGAAGACAACGAAAAAGGGAAAGGATGTGATGCAAGATGCAGAAGTCAATAAGAAAAAAGTCCATAGGATTGTAAATACAGAAAGAACTCCGAAAAGGACAGACAGTCACAAGAAGGCCCAGAAGGAAAAAGGCACCTTGAAACCGAAGAGCAGAAATGAGAGTGAGTTAGTGCTTATACAGGGGATGACAAACAGTAACAATATAAACAGCAAGCAGAATGTGATTCCGGCATCAAATTGTCCAATGCATAAGCAGGTGGAAAGGAGCAGCATTGATTATAATAGAGAAAACAGGCCGGCTGAGGAAAAGGTTCTCGAAGTGATAAACGACATGCAAACAAAGGAGCGAAAACGGACAGGAAAATCTAATCGAGTGGTTCTCAAAATTGAGCAAGTTAAAGAAAGTGCAGAATCTCAATCATATGATGACAGATATGGTGCAACTAGTAAGCACGAATTCTCCCACAAAAATAAGAGTCCCCTAACAGGTGGAGCAAGGTTTGCACAGGACGCATTTAGCATTCCAGCTAAACAAAGAGGCAAAGTAGGTGACAAAATTGAAAAGCAGCAATTTGCAGACCACTCATGTAAACGCAAATTCACAGATGATGCAAGCAAAAAGGTAGAGAATAGAGAGAGAAACAAGCTACAGTGTAGCATAAAAGACAATGACCTGGAACTGGACACAGAAGAACGTTACCAAAAATCAAGCACAGAGAAGGTCCCATCTGCCAGCTTGGCAAGTAAAGATCATCCAATCAAGGCCAGTAACAAAGAGAAACCAACACGAGACATAAGTAACAGAAGCTGCACTAATCACAATGTGGGAAGGATAACAGTAGCAGGGATGGTGGAGGAGAAGAAATTCTCTAAGACAGATGCAAGTACTGACAAATCAACAGTGGAACCTCCTCTTCCAGAAGTAATGACCAAGAAAGCTGCTCACATCCAATCTGAAGAGAGGGTGAATCAAGCACACACTACTGCATGTAGAAAACCTGGAGCCCGGGAAGCTAAGTCTAAGCACATAGAGGAACAAACGTCATTTTTACATGAACCAGTGCAAACATGGAAAGAAAGAACTGATGAAGATGGAGAGTCCAAAGTCAGCTTACATGCAATGGACTCACGGCATCATGTAGAACAGGTGAGGGCAAGTAACACACTATTACAAAGTCCATTCAGGGGAACAGCATCAACCACCAATGTAAGTTTGAAAGCTCTAGAATCTCATCAACTATAACTAGCTCAATACTTCAAACAAATTGTCTCCCTTCTGCTGGTACTACTATTTCTGATTCAAAAACCATATTTCAAAGGAAAGGTGGTTGATTTAAAAACAAATAATGCAAGCAAGTAAAACATATACTTATGCAATCAAAGGTATGGTCATCAACACATCTTACCAATGGAAGAATAAATAGAAGGATAAAATTGGGTTGGATTTTATCAGCCATAAGCTTTGCATATGTCCTATGTACAACTTGAAAAATAATGAACCTGTCCATGTGCAGGGTTCCGATGGAAACGTCACAGCAGCAGCTCATAAACCATCAGAAACCTCCATTCTAGGCGGTGCTGAAGTACAATCATTCTACTTGAAGGAAACTCACCAAGAAGGTAACATGCAGAAGTACAATTTTACACCTGGTTCATATCACATGTTAGAAAGATATGAACAAAATGGTATTCATTGATTACATCCAGAACCAGAAAACATGACTAGCTTAGGGTCTGAACTTGTTTTATGTACTTAACAATTGAGAAATTACTTGGTGATTCCAAAATCGTCTATTACAGGCCCAACTGACCACAGGAAGCCCTGCAACTTCGACTTTTTAAGACTGCAGAAAAAGGCAATACACTCCATCAATGAGCAAAGACCACTTACGGAAAATGAATACCTGCTCAAGCAAATGGTAATGAACAGTCAGCATCTCCTCAACACAGCACAGGCTCTTTTCAGGCTCGAGGTTCCTGTTGGCATTCTCCAGGCTAGCGAAGATATATTGCCAGATAAAGCAAGTAAGCTAACTCTAGACTGCATTAGTGAATTAATGAGAAGAAAAGGCAAAAGGGAAGAGGCCATAATTGCCAAGAAATTGTCTTCTGCATCTATAAAACAGAAAAGTTTGGATGCCCTCGTTCAAGAGTTGAGTGATGATCTTGAATCTTTAAATATTCCTACTAAAGATAGAGGTGATGACTATGATACCCCAGAATACCTGCATAAGATCCTTGAGAGAGATATCTTGAACAGAAATCCAGATATCAGTTGCCTGTGGGACTTTGGTTGGAATTGTAACGTATTTGCACAAGTAGAAGCAGAGGAAGTTGTACAGGAAGTGGAAAAGCACATAATAGATGGACTCATTATCGAGTTAGCACGACATCTACATTTTGTAAGCATGCCTGTGCTGTAAAGAACAACATTGAAATCCAAAAACATGTAAATGTAAGTTTGCTTTCTCAATTTTGCTAACATGATATAATATAAAGTTTCGATTTCATGCAATCTAGAAGGAAGTCATGACTTCCAACTTACATTCTAAATCTCCATTTGCCAAATTGCCAGATCCTACTCATTTAATCAGGGCAAGCTATTTTAGTCCCTTTATCTCCAAGTGAAATAAATGACTTCATCAAGGTACCAAATTACTTGTATAGAGTCGAATCCAAGGGAGTAAAATTCAACACAACATATTCACATCAAGCACAAAAACAAATACAGGAGAACAACTCCGGCATTATTTGCATTTGAAAAGCTGTATATTGAATATCAGCATTCCCCTCCAGAATACAGATCACATTAGGAATATCATATGCGAAAGTCACCAGAATAAAGTTACAGAATGAAACACATGAGAACAACTCCACTACCATTTGACCTAAAAAAGGTATATCATGAATGTCCATGTCTATCCCCCTCCAGGATTTACATCACATCAGGAAAACTGATTTTATCTTCAGAGAAGAGCTATTCGAGTTCTCTTGAGACTAATGCTTAGACACATTTATTTAAATCCCGAAGCACTAGCAATCAGGTATCTTGGCAAAATCTAAAGAACTCTAAAAAGCAGACTTTAATAAACACGTGCTTTTGGTGGGAATGTCTCGACTTCATCATCAAGCGTATTCATATGGACAGGCCGATAAGCTAGCTTCACTTTCTCATTCTCCCAGTACCTGTGAAAAATAACAAGAAATTTTCATTACAGAGAAATGAGAACACCAGTATAAAAATGCCACTTTGCTTAAATTGAACATGTACAAGAAATGCACTACAGAAGGTAATGAAAAACAAAATATTATATCCCCCATTTTAACAGAAATTGACTTTCAATGAGGTCTTTAAGTAGCAATATTGTAACATTGTTGAAATTTCACAAACTGTTAATCAAAACTATCATGCATACCCATTAGTCCTTACAGTATACACATACATTTGTGCATGTTGTTCATATTCACTTATGTGCTTGTCAGCTGTCACGGTCTATACGGTTTATATATCAGCAAGCTGCTATATCAGGCGTCCAGCTTTGCAAAAGTACAGTATATGTCAATTATCAAAAATGAATCCTATTCTTCTGCCTTAAGATATGAACTTCATTTCAAGCCTCATATATTTTTTTTTAATGAGTTGAGCCCGAGGGCTAAAATTTCAAGCCTCATATGGAATTCTCTTTTAAGCTTTAAATCTCAGTTCATTGATGCCAAGTTAAAATTGATTCCATTGTACAATCGAAACAAAACATCCTTCAGCATCACTCTTACAGACCGTGAAACTACTACAGAAGCTATGCAACATCCTACCCAGTAGATCCAGTTTTTTTACGAATATAAATGAGATGACCTTGAATTTTATAGCAGAACCCACATCCTATGGGTCTACGTAGAATCTGATATAAACAACTTGAGATCTTAGAGGCCAGGAAGAGTCCAATTTGGAAGAGAAAAGAAAAGGTGAAGATCCTCAAGTAACATAAGAATCAGAAACACAGGTTTTTGTATATGACATGTAGCAGAAGTTTCATCCACGGCAGCCAATTCCAAGGAAAAACAACAGAGCACATGAAAATTTAACAGCCTAGGTTTTTGATGTCGGAAAACAGTTGCGAACACAAATGCATCTGCTTATGTCAATTATGAGGGAAGATACTTACCCTAGAGTATGCTTCAACCAATTCTCATCGTCTCTTTTCTGCACACATCAAACCATGACATTTATCTCCAGAAAACAAACCAAGAACAAACAAAGAAGAACCAAAATATTCATGCAGAAGGTTAATCTCACCGGATAATCTTCTCGAGCATGAGCTCCTCTGCTCTCCTTCCTTGCTTCAGCCGAGTGCATAGTTATGCATGCATTTATCAAAAGATTTTCCAACTCAATAGTCTCTATTAAGTCAGAATTCCTGCAATAAAATGGAGAAATTTACCGCTTGGGAGTGAAATCTAGCATGGAAAGCTATAGTCACTAGTTAGGAGACAACTGAATTACCATATCAGACTTCGATCACAGATTTTCACGTCATGGAAACTCTCCCATGCCTTGTTGATCGACTCACAACCTAGAATTAGAAGAAAAAAAGTCTTTAAGTAATTCCACTAATTGTAGCTACCTGCAGGCTGGTTCATTACATAAAATAAGTGATTTGATTTTCATACATGGATGGTAAGTAGGAAGCTACTTTTTGGGAACAAGATAGACAAAAAAATAATTTGTCATTATCACATAATACCTTCTTCCAACGTCTCTTGCGTGCGAAATACAGCTGCATTATTTTGCATCACCCGCTGCATATTCAGACGAATGTTTGATGTTGGTTGTGAACCATTTGCATTTCTTAATTTATCCAGCCAGGCAATGGTCTTCTCTCCAGCAGCCTTGCCAAGAGGTTTCTGGTTCTCTCCTACAAGATATAATGAAAAATCATACATATTGGCCATGCAATGGCATGCTTTCCACATCACAGAGAGATCTTACTACAAGAATGCAGGATAAAATAACTTGCCTGGCTTGTGGAGCTCTGCAACCCTAATTGCACAAGCCCTGCCAAAAACTACTATATCAAGAAGGGAATTTGCACCAAGCCGGTTTGCACCATGAACCGATGCACAAGCTGCCTCCCCAGCAGCCATCAATCCAGGAACTACTGCATCTGGATCATCACCTTTAATGTGAACAACCTAAAAACAGATGCGTACCACAAAATTGTAACTCAAAAAGAAACAACTACACCACCAAGTCATTAACAGTTTTCATTCAGTGAAGAAGATATGGGGAATGTTACCTCCCCATGGTAATTGGTAGGAATACCACCCATGTTGTAGTGAACTGTAGGTAAAACAGGAATGGGCTCCTTGGTTACATCTACTCCAGCAAAAATTGCAGCTGTTTCAGATATGCCAGGAAGTCTCTCCTTGAGCACCTCAGGTGGTAAGTGATTTAGATGCAGATATATGTGGTCCTTCAGTGGTCCTGAGGAATATCATGGTCATCAGTGAGATGCTAAGCGCATGTTTGCAGCAAGGAAATAAAGTTTTCCAGATAATAACTTACATTAGCTTCATAGTGAGGGCGTGGGCGTGTTCTAGTGGTTTCTACTAAATAGTGATTTAACAATAATTTACATTACCTTCATTTACATACCAAACGGGAAGGTTAACCACTAAGCACTAGAAAGTACGTAAACATACCGGACTGCAGCAAATAAATTGACAGCTATCAAGTGTGAATAGCTTATTAAATTTCTTAAGGGGTGATATAATTGAGAAATTTAGTTATGCTAACATATTGGGCTTCCTATATGTCAGGTACATACCTACTCCACGACCTTCTCTAATTTCCATAGTCATAGATCTTGAAACAACATCTCGGGATGCAAGATCCTTGGCTGTAGGAGCATATCTTTCCATAAATCGTTCACCTTCACTGTTCCTAAGGATACCTCCTTCACCACGAGATCCTGCAAGATCCAAAACATTATGTAAATACAAACAAGTCATGATAAATTTCACAACAAAACTAAATTGCAGCAAGAAACAATGAGAACCTTCAGTAATCAGGCATCCCGCGCCATATATGCCAGTGGGATGGAACTGTACAAACTCTAGATCCTGCAAGAAGAAGAATAATCTAAGAATGAGCAAAATTTCAAGAGACTGGAAACCGCAAATGTGGAAACATATCACAAACCTCAAGTGGTAGTCCAGCACGTGCAACCATACCATTGCCATCTCCAGTGCACGTATGAGCTGAGGTAGCAGAAAAGTAAGCTCTTCCATAGCCCTGATATATGGAGGACAACCTTGTTACAAATTTGAAATGTCACCTAATCAAATAATAGGCATATATCTTTTGGAAATTAGGTACCCCGGTGGCCAGTATTGTGGAAGCTGCACGGAAGCGGTGAAGAGTTCCATCCTCCATATTAAGAGCAATTACCCCCTGACAAGCCCCTTGAAGTGTATGCCATTAAAAAACATTATGTTCCATGCGAAATTGCATTATCAAAACAAGAAAAGTCAGAAAAAGAGAAAAGAAAAGAAATTGAATTGAATGGCCATACCATCAAATATGTCCACATCATTAACAAAATGCTGACTGGGATTGGTTCGGCATGCAGTTTTAGGTCAAAATCATATACAATATGCCAACAAAGGTATACTTGTCCAATAAACATACACGAGCATCATTATAAAATCTTAAATAGAATGGAAAATTGAATAAGAAATGAACAATAACTAATTCTGCATTCACATTTTAGCACAAATAACCACGTTTTCCAAATGAATCAAATACCATGTAGCCCTCTGACAGAACTAAGCATTATGAAAAGATAGTAACATACCTTCCTTATTCATAAGGAGGTCCAATGCAAAATATTCCACAAAGAACTGGGTATTATGTTTCATTGCCTGCCCATAAAGTGAATGAAGCATCGCATGGCCAGTTCGATCAGCAGCACATGCACACCGATAAGCTTGGCCACCTATATATAAAAATCAAAGGTGAAAGTATCAGCATACACATGTTTATGCAAGCCTTACAATGCCACAGTAAAGATTGAATGCCCACCTTTTCCAAAATTCAAACTCTGGCCTCCAAAAGCTCGTTGATATATTTTACCATCATCAGTTCGGGAGAATGGTAATCCATAATTTTCAAGCTCAATAACTGCTTTTGGCGCCTCTCTGCACATATACTGAATAGCATCCTGGTCACCTGAAGATTAAAAAGTTGCTGTCAATACAGGTGCGATGGAAAAGCAAATAGAGCCATTTAAAATTTACCTGCAATTTCAAAAACAAAAACCGAACCAGTCACTACGGGCCTGTTTGGTGTGGGAATAAGGGGGGAATAACCCCTTATTCCCAAACACGTTTTCCCTTATTCCCACTCTACTTTTTCTTATTCCAAGTAATCATTACTATTACCACTCTACTTTTTCTTATTCCAAGTAATCATTACTGCTTTATTCCCACTTTTCCTAACCCCAAAATCCCTTATTCCCACTTTTCTTATTCCCATACCAAACAGCCACGGGTTCTGTAACACCAATTCAAAGCACAATGTCAACATGGGCGAACAGTGAAATTACCTAACCAATCACTTCCTTTAACTGTGTCATACATGTGCCACCTCCAGTCATCTTCAGTCATATTTCCCAAGGCTGCATTTATCCCACCCTGCATATGTTCTATCAATTTAGCAGCATATCAAGGAATGATCAAACTGACATGAACCAAAAGTCCTTCACAATATCCACCAATCAGATAAAGCATCTGGGCAAAAGTTCACCTTTGCAGCATAATAATTTAGAAATTGAAGCACCATAGCCATTTTAAAAAACCACTATTCTAATAAATTTTACAAATCTTCACAATTTCCAGCTAAGATCTTATTAGTTTTCAAATTCTAGCTATTGCAGGATTTATGAATTCTAACACCTATAATATGTTCAGAGTCACTAGCAAGCGTGCAATGTTTACTGGAAGGAGTCGGCGTATTTGCTGTTGTATAAATACCAAAGGATCAAGTCCATGGAGATATTCATTCCTTAAGCTCATACCCAACATCCATGTCTATGAAGAACCGAAGTTGACATGGGAGGATATTCATTACAGGAGATGTTTCTACAGTACGGACATTAAGAAAAATCAGAATATTACAAGGATGTCAAAGAGATTTCCCAAGTATACAACACTAGCCATCTCATGTGAGGTTATCTGAAGGACAAAAATAGAACTTATTGATAAAGGGAATCAAATAAAAGAGCGACTCTCGAAGACAAGATAGAAAAAAGTGTTGTTAGCATCTGGTGTGCCTCCTTTTAGCTTGTAGAAGAGAAGAGAATATACTACATAACAAGTTAGGAAACAGACAAGAAAGTAAGAGCTAGACGAGGAAAGGAAGTGGAGCAAACAAACTGGAAGCCAACAAAGAAAGATAAAGAAAGCATATTAACCACATTGTAAGAAGTAATTGAAGAAGCAAATGGACTTAAGAGTCCTGATAATGGAAGTCATTTCGTCACCTGGGCTGCAACAGTATGAGAACGAGTAGGGAATAGTTTAGTGATGCAAGCAGTATTGAATCCATACTCCGAGAGCCCAATGGCCGCTCTGAGCCCTGCACCACCCGCTCCGACAACAACAGCATCATAAGTGTGATCTACAACAGTATACGACCCAACCTGTATCACATTCCCCACAAGCAAATCAAATTGATTTTCCAAACAATCATAGAATCATCATAACCCAAGAACGCAAATAAAATTCTGCAACCTAAAAATTAGATCGTCGTCACTAAAATCCAGGTGCTGCATACAAAAACTTCCCACTTCAAGAACACTCAGCATCGATGATCAAATGTCTCTGGAACTTTCATCAAATTAAGAACAAATTATATATGATAAGACAATGACGAGCGTCAAAGCTCTAAAACTAAATGCTAGCAATACGGAGCAGAGAAGGAAGAAACACTAGATTTCCGGAAGATTGAAGCATGATACCAGATAGAGCTACGATTTTGCAAAAGATATAAGCAAATAAATCTCCATTTGAAACAACTCCTCTATCAAATAAATCAGAACAATTTGAAACAACTGCTCTATCTAAGAAATGAGAACAAAAAAATCCAAGAAACCTCAAAGACAAGCAAATAAGTACCCGAAGAAACATTTCAAGAACGGGAAATGAACTGGATGACCGATGCATCTCAGATCAGAAAGTGATCAATATCATATCCAGCCTTTAAAAAAAAGCCAAGAAATGCATAAATAAACGAAAAACCTCCAGGAAAATTCAAGAAATCACAACGACGAACGAAATTGAAGAATCAGACGAGCACCGATACCATGGAGAGGAATCTCGAATCATTATTGAAATTAAAGCGATCAGTCAGTTTAATCAACTAGAGAACAGATACATATGATAAATAAAAAAAATCAGCCAAGAATACCGATTCGGAGGAAAGGAATCTCGAATGATTCCGGACCGACTCGCTTCCAATCGGCAACTTCTTGCTGGCCGAGAGGCGGAGGCCCCGGGACACGACTCTGCGCCACATCTCTCTCTTCACCGTCCGTCCCCTCTCTCTCTCTCTCTCTTGCGTTGCTCCTGGATTAGATCGGCCAAGGGGACGACGCTCGGAGGGGCCAATGGGGTTTTATTTAAGTTGGGGGTGATGCGGCTAGCACGGGAAGTTTAGGTGGCGGACCGGCTGACGCATGGGATTAGCATAGGATATTATGACCTCGGGTCTGAGCTAAAACTACCAAATTGCCATTACGGGTTGGCCCACTGTCTAGGGACGCGAAGCAGTAAACGACAGTGGGCCGAACGGGGCCCAAAGCTGGACCCACGGCCCAGGGCATGATTATTAGGTGCATTTTTCCATGCTTTTTTAAACATTTGATCCGCTCTTACTGTTATTTCTGCCTTCAGATATGAATCTACCTATTATTGGTTTTTTTTCTCCTTTGATTTTGGGATTAAACAAGGCCCATTTGGAAGTTTAATTGCAATTAGAGATCCAAGATGGTAGTTTTGTGACTATGGGAGAGATCGAGGGCAATCCGCCATAAAATGGTTACATCCGACGATAAGCACTCGTGGAGAGAGAGAGAGAAAAGAAGGGGCGTTTGCTTTTCGTTGTTGAATTCTTTTGGGGGAGCTCGCGGTGAGAGTGATAGCCACGGTTGTACTTAGCTCGCTGGTTGCCACAAGAGAAGCGTCGCATCACTGGCAGCCTAAACGTGGGTCGGCTTACGACGACGCATTTGGAACATTCTGCGGAGGTGACTAATGGGCTGTATTTGGGAAATTGAAAGTGTTTGTTCGGCCCACGGCTTCAGGCCTGTTTGGCCCATCGCATAGCCTGATGGTTTTACATGCTATAATTTTCATGGCGAAGCAGGAGCGACTAGCAAAGCTATGGCTTTCAGGTGGCCTAGTGATATCACTAAAAATAAAATTTTGTATATATGGTCACGTGACATGTGTAATTATTACTCAAAAATTATATTCAAAATGGATACGTGGTCATCAGGCATGTGAGGTGTGTCAACCGTAGCGCAAGGACGATCAAAAGGGTGTGTGAGTTCAGTCTTACTTCAATTAAGAGGATTTTTTGTGCGACAACTTAAGTCTAAAAGGGAATGGATCTTTATGGGTTTTTTGGATAATGGTAGCTAGCGATCACTACTAGAACAATTACTCTACTCTTGGATTGAAAAGTTACTTCATTCCTAAACTGGAAAGTAGGCTACTCCTAATGACGTATGTACAACTCCTAGAGTAAATTGAACTACTTCTAAGAAGTACTCGAGCTACTCCTAAGGTTGAGATGCTACTCCTACTTAGAAGACAAAACAAACAAATAAGCAGATAAGAACTAGTTACTTACTTCCAATGAACAACAACTGATGGTTACAGCTCCGATGAAAGTTCTACAAGTACAAGCTAGAGGCTAGAAACTAGAAGATTACAATAGCTAAAGCTAAAATAGTAGTAGTAGCAAAGTCTAGATTCAGTCGGGGTTTTTTCTTCCTCCGTCTTCAAAGCTTTTATATCTCTGGTTGTCGTCTCCACGTGGCCATCACCCATGACTATTGTCCCATGACTCTTCGTGGTTTCCATCATAGCTCGTATCGTGATGCCTCTTGACATGTGGTTTCCCATAGATAACCGTCCCGCGCTTTTCTGGCTCCCACGCCCTTGCTTTAGGAGAGTAGTTTGTAGATAGTGGGTTACGACTGTACTTATAATGGTTCGGCTTCATCTATGGCCTCGACCCTGAATGTGCACGCCTTGGTACCCGGCTTCGTGTGAAGCCTCGATCTCGAGGTTGCTCATCTCCTCGGCCACGAGGTTGCTTAGTGTTTCGACCTCGAGGTTACACCATTCCCGCCCTCGAGCCTGCATGTGTTGCTTCGTCGCCTCAACCTCGATACTCTTTCCCGGTATCTCAGCTTTGATCGGTGGCTCGGGTTCGAGATTGATGATATCATCTTTAACATTTGTTTTACTTATGTCAGAGGTCAAGCGGCGTTGAATGTCTCGTGGTTACATTGCGTCGCCATAAAATGTGGAGGCGATGTGATGATGTGTTTGAACTCGGATGTCGAGTAGCATTTAATGCGCTCTTACTCTCATTGGCCGACACTTCTTTTTCCGCGTGGGTTTGTATGCGACGGTTCCACTAGCCTCATCGCTGACTCACTCATATGTCGAACCCATAAGGTATCGTGGGTACGATGATTGTGGCTCGATGGATAGGTGCCACTTTTTTGCCTCGACGATGGATATCCGTCGGTCGATACTTTAGTATTTTTTCTCGGTAATAGTAATACACATGTCATGTGATCGGTAGTGAGTTACCGACTAATTGATATATTCCATGAATAGTGAAGTACCGATGGATTAGATCAACCAATCGATACCTCACTACCGATGGATTAAAACAATCGGTCGGTATCTCACTACCAATTGAACCACGTGTGTAACATACATGGTTTCAATCATGTACACAAATCAGCGCTCTACTACTAATTTTGTTTAAGAAAGCCATGGAACTGACGTTTTAATAAAACACCATTTTCTTCTTCGAGACCAATTTAATCAAAATTCAAACTTTTAGAGTTCCGGCGGTCTTGGAAGTGGTTAACTCATTTTGGATACATTTTAGTTGGCTAAACTAAATAATATTTGGCTACATTCTACTCCACTCACGTGCTTCACTCAAGGACAGCCCAACGCACAACATTTTTTCGACACATGTACGATCCAAGATAACAATAATCACCACTGGTTCACAAATTTTACATCCAGACAGAGTACATAACATCTATATATACGCCACGCCCCACATTAGTTAGGATGGAATGGAACAAAGAACAACTCACCGAAGAAGTGAAGAACCCTTCTAGCCTCCGGGCTTACTTAGGGCCTGTTTGGTTGCTGAGAAGTGAGCTGGAGTGGAGTGACTTTTTAAGAAGTGACTTCACTGGAGTGACTTTCTGGGGAGTGACTTTCTGAGATTTTTTGAGTTCTGGTGTTTGGTTGGTGCTTGAAGTGGAGATATGATCACCCCCAACCGTGAACAATTTCAAGGATTTTTAATAATTTAATATTTTATGTTAATAATTTTAATAATTAAAATATTAATATTAATATTTTAATAATTTTTATATTAAAATATTAAAAATAAATACTATTTTAGATGACGTGGATCAATCACGAGGTGTCACGTGATATGTGGGATCCATTTATATTAATATTTTATTACAGTATGATATTATTAACATTATTTGCCACTTAAAATATTAAAATTAAAACATTAAAATAATATTTTAATATTAAAATATTAATAATTTAATAACTTTTAAATTAAATTATTAGAAATAATATTATTTTGGATGACGTGGATCAATCACGAGGTGACACGTGATATGTGAGACCTACTTATATTAATATTTTATTACAGTATAATATTATTAATATTATTTCCCACTTCAAATGCCACATCAACTGACTTCTCACCAAAAAGACCGAAAGTCGAAATGGAAAGTGACAGCTTTGGCTACAATGACTTGGAAGTGGGGCTGAAGTCACTTCAACCCCACTTCCGAGCAACCAAACACCTGAAGTGACTCGAAAGTCACTTCAAAAAAGTGACTTCCGGCCACTTCATGGAACCAAACAGCCCCCTAGTCAAAAAAAAAAAAAAAAAAAAAAAAAAAAAAAAAAAAAAAAAAAAAAGTGAAGAACCCCACGACACTCAATTATTTATTAAACGAGCATGGAAACTCCAAAGACTCGCTCGCTCTATTCCCACCCTTCCTTTATTCCTCAATGGCTTCATGAAGAAAGAGAAACCATGCACGATTCCCTTGTCAGCCAATCTAACTAAACAAAGCAGTAAAGAAAGAAAAGAACACTCGTCGTCCCCTCGTCTCGTCAGAGACACCTTCACTCGAGAAGGATCCTTAATTAATTTCTTTTATCAACTTCCCTGGTATACGCATCCATTATAACCTGCACCACAATAACTCAATGAGTTACACGTTTTATAACACCTCAAATACAAAATAAGTAATTTTATATTATTTTTTATCAGCTAAAGTTTTTAAAATAATTAATAAAAGTAATTCTCATCAAGATTGCATGATGTCATGTTAACATCACAGATTATTTTAAAAGCTTGAGTTAATATAAAAAAAATGAGATTATATATTGGATATTAAATATTAATTATAATAATCTGGCTTGGATCTCTAGGAGCAGAAGTTTGTGCCTACTTGGGTTGTCGGAGCTGAGGGCGGCGGTCTGCCGGAAGTCGCAGTTCCATGGGTTCTTCCCCGACGACTGGTACAGCGCGTTCATGGCGAACGCGGCATGGCACTGCACCGTGTTCGGCTCGTAGCACGCACCGCCGGCCTGGATCGGCCCGCAGTCCACCCCCGGCTGGCTGCACGCGTAGTCGAGGTTCACCTGCAGCTCGTCCGGCGCCGTCCCATCCTTCGGAACGCACCACCCCTTCTTCGCCGCCTGCGTAGTACACCAACCCCATCATATCCAATGCTTACGTAGATCGCATAGGGATTATAAAGATCACACCTTTGAGGAGGAGGGGGAGGAGGAGGAGGGAGGGGAGGAACTGCCGGAGGACATGGCGAGCCCAACGTCATATGCCATGGAGAGATCCGGCCGGTAAAGTCCAAAGGATCGCTCGGAGGTCGGGCCGGGCTTGAGGTCCTCGTCGTAAAGGGCAAAGATATAGGTCTCGATAGACTTCCCGGGCATCAGCGGCGTGCCGGCCATGGATCGGAGGTGGGAGATTAACCCACCATTGAAAGCCCGAGCGTTCTCTACGGTGGCGCCGTTCTCATTAGGGTCCCCGCGGTACGGCCACCCTGTCTCTGCCACAACGATCTCCGTCGCTGGGAACCCCGCCGCCTTCAGCGCCGACTGCACCGCGTCCACCTGCGCGTCGAACATGTTCATGTAGGTGATCTTGGAGCCGGAGTCGAACCTCCCCTGGTTTTGCTGGAACAAGCAGAAGGCCAGCGTCTCCGGCCTCGGATCGCTCTGGTAGGCGAACCACGGGTAGGGATTGATCATGAAAGGGGATCCGGTTTTGTTTAGGAACCCAAGAATCCCTTTGATGCCCGGGAGGAGATCGGAGTGGAAAGCGCCGGTGGAGGGGGGATCCGATTGGGCGAGCACGGCCATGGTGTTGACGGTGGAGATCTTGATGCCGGTGGAGGAGAGGGCGGCGTGGAGGTTTTGCATCGCGGGGAGGAGCTGGGCGGCGAGGGAAGGGTCTGCGGCGGAGAGGACCTCGTTCCCGATGGAGACGGTGGAGATGGTCGATGCGGGGACAAAAGGAAGCACGTTGGCGGCGGCCCATCTGGCAGCCGCAGAGGGGTCGGAGGCGAGGGAGGGGATGTCGCCGTTGGACGCCCCGATTACGATGGAGATGTTGGTGCCGGCGAGAGCCCGAATCATGGCCGGGTCGGCGCCGTAAAGCCGCACCTTGGAGATGGTCGTCGTCCGCAGCAGCTTCGCCGTCGCCTCCGGCGGCGGCAGGTTGTCCGCCACCTGCCCATAGTTCACTCCAATAAAAGACTGCGACTCTGCGAGGAGCAACAGTGTAAATCTAAGCAAACAAGAGTTACAAGATAGCCAAAACCCCCAAAAAAAACAGAGATTGGACTCACTGGCGCCGGAGAAGGACTGAACGAGTGTGGAGACGAGTAGAAGTAGGACGAGGTGGTGGCTGATCATCCCCTTCTCCATGCTTGCCGACGATGCTCTCAAGCTAGAAGATGATAGAAAAATGGACTCGTCTTTGCCTCTTTTCAAGGTAGTACGATGATGTGGGGACTCCTACGCAAAGACTCGGGAATTTTTGGTCCGTTGTCTGCGACGAAACCCCACGGAGTGTCCCACGTGCTAGTGAAGCTATGCTTATGTGGAGAACCTCGTGAGGAGGATGCTTCGACTGGAGGAATACGACTGTGGATGAACGAAAACACTTTGCTTGTTGATACTCTTTTTTTCGCTTTCCGGTGGCAGGATTTGATTCGGTGTTCTAAGAAGAAGGGGTTATTTTATGAGTCTGAGCTAATTAAAGATGGATTCGTGGAGAAGTAATGTCTAAAGCACTTGCAATTATTGATTCGATTCAGGAAAGATATATTTAGTTTCAGCTGGAAAGGAACAACACGACTCTTCCTTAGGTCCTTTTGGCTTCCAGCTGTTTGCTATTAATCGTTGCTATGCTCTTCCTATTGGTAAACTGCGGTGCTTTTTGCTCGGTGAGACGGAAGAGGCAGAGGTGGTGGTCACTCGCTTCAGATTTCACGTGACAGCGTCCACCAATTGTCTTCGGAGCGTCTCGAGTTTAAACTGCGTTTGTCCGTTCTCGTGCTGCCGCACTCGAGCTGGATAAGAGATGAGTGATGGGAACGACATTCGATTGGGGGGACAATACAGCGTGGGTTCGATATGAAATGAGATAGATGATGTCATTAGATATAATGTCAGGAGATTATATTCTTTGTTGCAAACATAACAGTGTCGACCAGAAATCATTCACGAATTTTGTAATCAGTGCAAAGGAAGGAAATACTAGCATCCAATAGCCCGGTAAGATTCATACCTTGGGGACCGGATTCGGATCAATGCAGGATCCGATCCATTTGCCAGCAGGCCCAGCACTGCTGCCAAGATTACAGTGACCGCCGGTAAGCCCACTCGCCATGGTAAGGAGATCCCTGGTTTTTCGCTCCTTTTGCCCCGTTCAAATAGCAAGAGGCAGTTGGAGAGGCCCAAAGCCACGACGGGAGCTGCTCTCCTTCCCCCAATGGCTAACACGAGAGAGAGGGACAGGGATCGCGAGCTCCTTATCCCCTCCAGCGGCCAATCCCTAGACCACCTCGACGACGATGACGGCGACGACGGGCACGGGCTCCTAATGACACACTCTCCTCCCATCCTCCCTCCTCCCACCTCTTCTCAGCTCCCCGTCACCGGACGAGAGGTTCTATCTCGTCGCTCCCCTCTTGTTCGATACAATGCCGCTTTCCGATCCTATTCATGACTTATGACTGATGTTTCAAGAATATTTCTAGCATTTGCCTGCTTGTATGATGCCAATAGGACTTCTTACCTGCGTTATTAAGATCTGGTATTCTCGGGTGACCTAATTGGTTGTGTTCCTTTGACTAATAATATTAATAATAATAATCCTCCGGATATGAATAAATTCTGTTTTTATAATTTTTCCGCCATCAAACAAGCAAATCTAGTCATGTATGATGAGATGTCCTTGTATATTTTAAATCTAGTTAATGATCTAATGTTCAATCTAGCTTTTTTTCTTTTGTTTTGCATTGTTTTGCCACAATCGCGTAGATATCTTACTAGCTATGTTCACTAATATCAGAATATGAAAGTGTAACATCTAGTAACTTTTTTTTTGTTATTTCTAATCCATAAAGCTGCTATCAGATAGGAAATTAATTTCCTTTCCCTCATTGAGCAAGTTGTAACTTCTCTTTGGACTTGCTTAGGCATTTCTGAAAGTTTTTCGTAGCTGGGCTTCCAAAAAGTTCATGACAGGATGGTGAGTATTCCCTATGTTTCCTGTCCTCCAGTCTTATTTGGTTAGCAAAGCATTTTATTTTTCTATTTTTTGGTCATAACTGCTTTTTGTCATTTCCTTAGATTGACAACAGAACTACTCGATGTTTAATTTGTTCTTTCATAATATATTTCAGCCGTTGTTTTGCAGTGTTATTTTACTTCCAATAGCCATAACATTTTACATTACCTGGTGGTTCATTCATTTCGTGGATGGATTCTTTTCGCCAATTTATGCTCATCTTGGAATCAGTATATTCGGTAAGGGCATCGCTTATTTCAAACTTCTGCACAGTAGCACTGCACTTTTGCTACTTAGACTTGAAATTGTTTTTTGGGCTTTGAATTAATTCTTCTTCTTAACTGCTGCAGCTACTACCTTACATAGTTAATTCAAATGTGGCATTGATATGTAAATTCCATGAAAACTTTGCAACTTTAATTTTCCTATAAGATGAAATTATCAAGCATTTGACCCATGTTACAATGTGTCCTGTAAAACGAAGTGGTAAAACTAGTTGAACCACACTCTAATCATTTGAGACGAGAACATTAAGGTTGTTTCTGCAAGTAGACAATGTTCAAGAGGTTTTCTTTCAAGTGTTTATCAAGCAGACAATAGAACAAATTCATGCTCACCAACTATTCACATGAATCTGGAATCTTGTTTGTTTTTCCCTATTTTGCCTTTTGTTGCTTAAATTTCTGTTTGAGATAGTTTAGGTGAATAAACATTTATCAGGTTGCCTTTTCTCTTCTGATGCCAAGGGCTCTTATGACCTATTGCTGAAATAGCAAACTGATTCGAATGCAATATCATTGAAGATTTGATTTCACATTAGATTTTTTCTTGTGATGTGTCTTTATGCTTTTATTACAAGTTGCTTAAGCTTTTAAAGACAGTGTCAAGCCTATTATCCAGAAGGGCATCCAGTATCAATAAACTCTTGTATGACTAACTGGATTTAGAATGTGAAGTGTGAAGTTCAAGTATAAGCTGAAATCATACCTTTATATGGTCCAGTTACTCCATTAATGATTCTAATCTGTACTAATTGACTTCTGTTTAAAGGCCTAGGATTCATAACCTCAATCACCTTCATCTTCCTGGTGGGAGTATTCATGTCATCATGGTTGGGAGCGTCTTTGCTTGGTCTTGGTGAATGGTTCATCAAGAAGATGCCACTTGTAAGCCACATCTACTCTGCTTCAAAGCAGATAAGTGCAGCAATTTCACCAGGTAATTGAATCTCTCCATAGTTCACAATCAGCTAATGCCCTGCCAACTCTTATTCATACCACTAAAAGCAACACTATGCAGATCAAGGTTCAGGAGCATTTAAAGAAGTTGTCATTCTAAGGCATCCACGGGTCGGAGAATACGCGATAGGCTTCATTACATCCACAGTAGTTCTTCGGAGAGATACAGGTGATGAAGAACTATCATGTGTATATGTACCCACCAACCACCTCTACCTGGGTGACATCTTTCTCGTCAACTCTGGAGACGTAATCCGATCAAGCTTGTCTGTTCGAGAGGGTATTGGTAAGGTTCGAAAGAAGGATTACTCTGCCTCTTTTCTTTTGCTGATCAAATTGGTGATCTCTTTTCAATACTCTCTTGCAGAAATAGTTGTTTCAGGTGGCATGTCCATCCCTCAGATCATGTCCACTGTGAATTCCAATGCCAATTTTGTGAACCATGCTCTATCTGGGAGAAGCCCAAAGTTTGCAACTCTCCAGTTCTAAAAGGTCCAGTTAAAGCTTGATTTCGATTGATTGATTCATTTACTTTTAACTTCCCTAAATTGCCAACTTCTTTGTGTGTTTCATACACTCACCGACTCATGTGGTAATGCAGGATATTACTCTCTCTCTCTCTCTCTCTCTCTCTCTCTCTCTCTCTCTCTCTCTCTCTCTCTCTCTAAGATAGAACTTTCCTCCAAAAATGTTAGCAAAACAAAATAGAAAAGAAACTTTCAATTAAGTTGGAATCCTATCTTTCTCAATCGTCCAAAACCATTCTTTAAATTCAGTACTCCAAAATTGGCAAAATAGTTAGCTGGGTATGGTTGTGAAGGTGATTGGTGATGGCATAACTAGCAAGTCATCAATTAGTAGGTAGATGGCGACCAATATACAAGTCCATACCCATCACCATTCACATGGCTTGTTCCCATCCCACTCCACTTAATGGGTTAGACAAACAATTGCATCAAGCTATAAAATACAAGACCAACAAGTGTACTATAATATAGGAATCTAATTACAAAACACCATTTTGATTTCAAGAATTAAAGAACTCATCAACAGATCGTCAAGGCATCAACAGATCATTAAGGCACAACATCAATAAACAATCTAGAGATACAAAAGTCTTTTGAGAACAAGTATTATTTGCTTCCTGTCCATAAACAATAAGATAAGATCACATTTGACATATTTACTGACATATGATGGATACAAATTAAGAACATCACAACACAGACACCCCCAAATCCGGGCGATCCAACTTACACGCCTCTTGTTGGCATTTGACTAAGTTCACAGATGAGCATGCCATGGATGTAGCAGGTCCCCCCCCCCCCCCCTTAGCTTCTGTTCTTGCATTTCTCCATGGCTCTTGGTGCTGTAAGTTGATGAGATTAGTTACTAAACAGTTAGAACACAAGTCACTTCTAGGTAATTAATTACCAGTAATTGATCAGATAACATACCTAGTCCAATGGCTTCTGAACCTTTCATTATGCGCAAGCGCTTGCATGATTCCACAAACATCCTGATTTTCATATAAAACATTAATTAGCGGTGCTTGACTTAGGTCGAGACAATATCGATTACATCCCAGAATTAGAGTCATCGGCCAGCTACTATCCTATATTTGTGATCATGGTTGGTGAAGCACTTACTCCCATGGGACATCTCCCACTAGCATCCAGTCGCCATCCTTATCTTCATATGTGGGGACGTACTCAGAACCATTCAAGAGATCCATCAGCTTGCTTTCATTCATGAAGTCCCTCCCATTCACTTGTGACCCACCTTCAATCCACCAATGCAAGAGATAATTAAACATTATTGTGAGAAAAAATGAATAAAACCATATCCACTTGCATTTTATTTCTCATGTAAATATATATAATTAGGTTTAAAACTCATAACAAAGGCATAGACGTACAGATATGTATGTATATATGAATCCAAAAGAGTACTACGTACCCACAGAATAATCCCCAGAACCAGACTATAATTCATCTGTAACCATGCCTACATGCATGAATACATTCAAGCTCATGCATGTGGGGGGCACAACATATGCCATTCCATGTGATCTCTGGCGAGAGAAGCATATATCCTACCATATATATATATATATAGGAACTATCAAAGATTATAATTTTTCAGGCTAAGTGGTGGAAGGGGATTAATAAGTACGTAGGGAACTAATTACCACTGGTGAAGGAGCTGAACATCTTCTCCAGGGCAGTGGAGAGCTCCTGGTAGCTCCTGTACATCTTCAGGTCCACCTTGCGGAGATAAGGCGCGCCGTCCATGCTCACCTTCACCAGTGATGCGGCTACACTGCCGGACTTCTCGCCGTCCTCTTTGCTTCCCTTATCGGATTGCACAGCCATGATGTTCTTCCTGAAGGATCGTACTGGTGGCCAGCCCACCACCTGTGCCCTGCGAATAAGATTGCTCTGAATGTTAATTAATGTTGTTCCCAAGAAACCATAGTTAGATAATTTTAATTAAATATATATGTAGGTAACATATATTTGCATGTAATAAAAACTTAATCTTTCCCTAGTGCTTTTAACAAATATTTTTCATTGTTGTGATCTTCGCTTGATAGACATTTCTTTCCTCTTAATTTAACATGAACAGATGAACTAGATCCAGTCCTGAGCTTTTATATTACTTTAGTATATATTTATATTTTTTTCTCCTTGTATTCTTTTCATCCTCATATTTTTTCCAATATTTAGTTTTTGTGGCTCCTTGTCCTCGCAAGAAGCAAACAAGACTATGCGTTTACATAGGATTTAGATCTAAATATAACATGTTAAAAGATCAAAGGCTGTATAATTTCTCAGATCTCTGAAGCTCTTTTAGCTAAGAAGTACGTAGTACAATTTTTTCTTCTAGAATATTAAGAACATATATAAGCAAGCAAATGAATCTAGATACATATTAAGAAGAGGCAAGTTAACAAGTGGAAGAGAACTCACTTGGTAGCAGGAGGCTTCTCAGGGTCGTTGGTGCATGCAAGAACGTTCTTCTGGCTCGCCGACCTCTTTATCTTCTCCGACGACGGTGCTCCCACCTCCTCCGAGTCCGCCGTCTTCAGCTTCAGTTTCAAGTCTATCGTCTCCGCAAACCCCCGCTTGCCGGAACCCTTCCCGGCCTCCACCTCTCCTCCACCACCACCAGGCAGGCCCAGGCGCAGCTCCGTCGCCTCCAACACAAGGCTGTACTCATTCTTCTCCGCCGCCACCGCCATGCTCTCCATCCTCACAACTCCTCCAATTCTATCACCTTCTCTTCTCTTCTTCCTTCAAAGATCTATAGTAAGAGGTCAAGAGAGACAGAGAGAGAAATAAGACAACGAGGGTTGGTTATGTGCAGTAATAGAAGGCTTTATTAGGGTGGTGTCTCTTGTGTGCGTGGAGATTAATAATGTACGACGGTTCGCACCGACCGGCGACCGCCACCCCGGTTACCCGACACGTGTCGTGTACGCCGGCGGGAAAGGCGGGTGACGTGAATTATTGGCGGCGACGGGGGGCAAAGAAAAGCTATTTCCCGGAAGCATTCGCCGCGCTGGCGTGGGCCCCGGGCTTCTCAAGGGATCCTCTGTCGACGTTGCACAGGAAACAGCATTGTCGGCCAACGGGAGAGCTTTACTCGGGTAGATCGGCGAATAGGAGGGCCACACGTTGACGGTTCGGTGCGGCAGTGGCGCAGGATTGGGTGCGGTGCTTGAGGGGTGGGGTCCAGTGGGCATGTGGGTGAGTGGGGGCCACGTAGCGGGAAGCACCCATGTGAGGAGTGTCGGCGTGTCGCCGGGGTGCGGCAAAGAGCCATTAAGGCAAAGGCCCATGTGGCCCCCCGGGATTCTTTGCCAACATATCTCCTTAACTACCTAATAAACTACGGAGTAATACATGATTAGGGAGGTGCTAATCCACTTCCTAATTGGCCATTGTGTTTTGATATAATTAAGTCTAGGTTCGTCAAGATAGATTCACAGGATAAACAAAAAAAGTGATTCTCTTGCGGGATTGTATCAGCAGCATCTTTCAATTTACATAGTATTAGTTTATTGTAATATGTGTTAATTAACTCAACTTAAGCTTTTGAATTGACGGGTGAAGTTAACATGATATCGGAGAAAATTTTCCGTATCCAGATTAAATAGATAAGTAGTGATATATGACTAATATGAGGTGGCTCATTGGATTACTGACACGTGACAATTAAAATTTAAACTTATTCCTACCGATTTATCCCATTATTTGTGTTTTGAGTTTGGGTTTAAATCCAATAACATGATAAGGATTTAAATGCCTCCTATGGCCTCTCTCGATACGTGCCATTTAAGGCATCCACCCCTCATGCTCCTCCATAGAAGAGAACGACTCCTCCTGATTCAAATCTTTGACTGCCACATATTAGCAATTTAGATCAGCCGTACATCTGATTGGCTACCAATCATTTTCCTAAATTGATTCGCCTTTCAGATAAGATCATGAGTCCTTCGAAAGTGTAATTAGGTGCGGTAAGACCCACCATTTCTTGACATGGCTCATGACAAGAGAGCTACATTTTACGAATCATTAAAAAACTTCAGTTGTCTTTGTAACTCTCATGTTTTGTGAATCTCTCATAAACAGGTGTGCTTTGATCGATCTTTCCATGCCTAATATGTTAAGTATCATTCGTAGAAATCTAGAAAGACATATAACCTTATCATGTGTTTTGTTGTCTTCTTATGTGCACAAAGTTTCTGATACAACATAGAAGCAATTATTGCATCCAAAATCATCTCTCTCCCGCTCTCTCTTTCTTCTCATGGGCATAAATAATGTTGCATACATATATTTATGTTTCATGAAAAAACAGGGAAACAATGCAGCGTGTGTTCGGGATGGGCACGTGATCGTCAGACACGTGAGGTGTGCCAATCATAGTGCAAGGAGAAGATTAGAAAGATGATGGGTTCTGTCGTGCTTCAATTAATAGGACTTTTAGAAGTTCTAAATCTAAGTCTATGTAATAGCCGCAAATACTCCTATGAGAGATTGAAGGCTACTCCTACTCCTAGGCAGATTAATGACTACTCCTATTGTCGCGCCCCGACCCGCGTAGGCTCAACCGGGCCGGCGACGCGAACCGGAACCTAACCTATTGCGGAAAATTTTGGTGAGGTTTCCCTCTAATCGTAGTGGTTACCCTAACAAGTCATAATCATCCTGTATTAACAACAATTACAAACCTCAAACACTGGAGCTGAAAAAGATACAAAACCTCAAACATGGAAAATATACATTTATCACTCCCGTTGGAGACTATCTATAACAAAAAGGGTAAAACGGTATGATTTCCACCTCTCAAGCACCGCCAGACGCCGTCACGTCACCAAACACCTGCCCGGTAGGGGCGACCGAAGAAGAGCTCGCGCCAGCACCTGCAAAACGCAGCCCGGGTAGGAGTGAGCACTAAGCTCAGCAGGGACACTACACTACGACACTCACAAGGGAGGGAACACAACAGTGTCGCCCCCAAGCAAAGCCTAGGTGTATCACAGGGGTCCCATAACCCCACCGGATGCCCCTGAGTGCCCCAGCCATGGTCTCCCAGCGAACTGGTCACATACTGGGTCACACCCAGTAAGGCAGGAAATGGTACTGCCAGCTCACGACAGGATCCTAGACACTGTCGGCGGATAGCACCGCTGGGTAGTTACACCTGCCACCCAAGAGTTCAAGAAGGACTGGGTACCGGCTACACCTTGACTTGGCTCGAGGCCGACACGACCTCTAAATATCAAGCACAACAGTATTCATGTCCAACTAACCCTATCATCGAAAAGACTGAATACTACAAATCGAATCCTGGACCAAGCTACCTGCACGGTCCTAAGAGATAGATCCGGGCTACCCGGAAGCCCCGGATCGGCAACGCCCTAAACAGATGCAACTAGTGCACAACACAATGCATGATAAGAACATGCACAGAATAATACATGTAAGCATGCAACAGGATGTGATGATATAAATACAAGGTCTGGGCACGGTACCCTGCCGGCCCGGGGTGGTGTACAAGTATTTAAGGTCTAGGGATTGCTGCAGTGGTACCACCACCAACTGCCAGCAGTCCACCCCAACGCCTGCACCGGGAAACAACCCCGCAAACAACAGCTCACAAACATAGCAGATAAAGCCCTCGGCGCACGCCGGCATGCAAGGCTATGGAAAGCTGTAGGGCTACCCGCCCGTTTATTCTACACAATCCCAGGAGTCATCACTCTCCCGGTTCACCACTGCCCTATTATAGGGCTAACATGCTTAATCATATGTACCATGTATTAAGACAGTAAAGAAAACTGTCATACAAAGCCCCGCGGGCAAAACCCACTTAGAAACACCCTTCAGCCACTAAAGGATCGATCCCTCTTCTCAAGAGGATCGATCTCTTTAGTACTTAGGGAAAACTCGTCCCTGTCAACCAAAGAGATCGATCCCTTCTTCAAGAAGGATCGATCTTCTTTGTAACCAGGGACCGTCATCACTCAACCCAGAAAGGATCGATCTCTTCCTCCAGAAGGATCGATCCCGCTCGGGCTGGGCATGACACACCAAAAGGGATCGATCCCTCCTCAAACGGGATCGATCCTGATGGGTTCTCGGGCGTACTTCCGGCGAGGAATATCGCCGAAAAACACATCCAAATTTCATGAAACTCTGGGATCTGATAGATCAGAACCCCACGAGTCTAAAACCGGTAAAAACACGAGAAACCAACAAGTATATTAACAGATCTAAGCTTAAAACACAATTCAAACCGAAAAAACTCAAAACCCCGAAAAGATGTAGGTAGGAATCCCTACCGGAGTAAGAGCGGCTTAAATCCAAGCAGCTAGGCCTTAGATCTTCCTCAAACGAGCTCAGATCCAGCAAGAACGCGGCTCAAATCTCGGAAAATCCAAAAAAATCAAAGGATAACGATCTCGTTTGCTTTATAGGCAAACAAACCGACATAAGGGAGATCGATCTCCCTATGAGAAGAGATCGATCTTCCTTGTCAGAACGGGTTTGACTTTTTGGCACAAGCACAAGGAGATCGATCTCTTAGCTAGAGAGGATCGATCCCACTTGCCCAGAAAGCTAGACTTGGGCCAAAACTCAAGCCCAAGCCCGGATCTTTCGATCCCGGATTCCACTAACCATTCTAAGCAAACATTACCACAAATATGGTCAGTGTGTGTACACACACGCAAGTGTGAAACAAGCCGACAAGGTGTAATTTACCAAATTGCCCTTGCGGTTCACAGCGAGCCACAGGAGGGGAGGGACGGGTCCTCACACCTACTTCTATGTAGAGTAAGGTTGTGCTACTCCTAGATAGTAAGAGTGCTGGTTATGCTACTCCTAGGTAGAAGAAGAGGTGTTATGCTACTCCTGGGTAGAAGAAACAGTAAGAAAAAGAGTTTTCATTGATGGGTTGTGTTCGTGTCACAATGCTCTTCTTTCACAAGCTATTTATATAACTCTCAAGAGAATAACTTCCCATGATCTCATTACCTCTGTTCGTGTTACAATGCTCTTCTTCCACAAGCTATTTATACAACTCTTAAGAGAATAACTTCCCATGTTCGTGTTAAAATGCTCTTCTTCCACAAGCTATTTATATAACTCTCAAGAGAATAACTTCCCATGATCTCATTACCTCTGTTTGTGTTACAATGCTTTTCTTCCACAAGCTATTTATACAACTCTTAAGAGAATAACTTCCCATGATCCCATGACCTCTGACGGTTGCTCTCCATGTTGCTCCTCATGATCTCCATGATTTTAATGGTCATCCTCCATGTCGCCTCCCATGATTTTATATGGTTAAGTCCCATCATGAGCCAATTTTGACCATCCTTTTGACCCAAAAATCTACCAATTTTTTACGATAACAACTTATTAGCCTCCATAAGCATGTGTTGGTTTTATCATATGTTATATATTAACACAATAATAGTGTTTCTAATAAGTAACTCTGATCAACTCAATCTAAAAATTTAAACCAGTAGATGGCGATGATTTTTTATTAATATAGACTATCAAGCGAGCATTGATGATGAGCCCTCGTACGTGAATATTTCGATTAAAAACCACAACGGGGTGCATGAAAGATCATGACATCTGTTCTAATAGAACGTTGACTAAGTCCAAAACCCCTACATATCCGGTACGCATATATACCCACCTTACTTGCAAGTTGCAACCCCACTTAGATATTCAACTGGATTTACTGATCTTCACGAATATATTTGAAGCAAGTCATGAAGCACACCAAGTATTATTCTTGGGCCTCGTGTATCACTAATAAGGTCGATAAAGAAGCACCATACATATCTATATGTTCATGCATGGCCCTAAGCATGGCAAACATGACACATAGCCATGGGCACACTACTACTAGTCCTCATCATCACCCTCCAAACACATCAATAATTCTTTTCTTTTCAAAGACAGCTATCATCTGAAGAAGACAGAGAAAGAGAAAGACGCACATATAATACATAGGCCCCCCTCCCTCTCCAGACTACGGTTGATGGGGACTTCCCTTCCGCTTCAAACGAAAGGAAGTTTTTGCCATCTTGAACCGCCACCGCCGTTTACTTTTGACACTTCCAAGGACCCCATTTTCTTTGCAAATCATGCCCCAAAGCCCCTTTTTCCTCGAACTGTCCCTTACTTTGTGTAATGGCATCAGCTATACTATATCATGTCACATGATACGGTGATATGTATGGCCATGCATCATCATGCAAGCTCATTTTTATATTAATATAAAATATCATTTAATTAAATATATATTATTTAAATAATATAAATTGTTATTTTTTGTAACATGACGCGGACCAATCATGTCATCGCATGTGGTATATGGATCCCACTGATATCAATATTTTTTTTTATAATAATATTAATATATTATTATTTAATACATTACATTTATGAAAAATATTTCTACGAGTGTGAAAAAAAAATTTCGCTCACAAACACACATGTAAATATTTTTATGAGCGTATAATTTTTTTTGCAAACATACTAATATTTTTTGTGCGAATTTGTTTTTTTACATGCAAATATTTCTACGAGTGCATACAAATTTTACGTACAAAAATATGTAAAAATTTATATGCACTCACAAATATTTATAAGTAGAAAAACAAATATATAAAAAATGTCATAACGTGAGTAAAAATTTTAAAGTTGAAAGATATCAGTGATTTTTTTTTAGGTGTCCCATTTTATAAGAAAACCGGCTTTGAAGTCTGAAAATGACAGAGGGGATGGCGGGCTCCCAAAATTCAAACGAGAAGGGAATGAATATAAGCGTAAATGGGTCCACATGAGAATGTATTGTCACGTCATGTGGCAGTCCACTGTGACATGTCACACCACCATATCAGTGTCATATGCACGTGACGACATGTAGATCATATCATCAAAAATAAAAGGTATCAATATTTTTTTAAAAAAAAATTACGTGTCATGTTTTATAAGAAAACAGACTTTTTAGAGGTCTCAATATGCCAAAGAAACATCGGGTCCCATTCGGAAAAAATTTAAAACAAGAAGGGAAGGGACACAAACAGGCCTCTGTCTCATCTCCTCTTATTAGTGGCAGTAGAGCTTCACATGGCACTCAGTGCCTCCCCCCCCCCCACCACCAGCCGTCCCATGCACTTATTGGAGAGGTTCCAAAGGACATCACTCGTGCATGTTGATGGGACGTCGCTACATGCCAGCCATGGCAACCCCACCCCTCGGCCGGTCCGGTGGTTGCCATTAGCTCATCTTGCTAGGGTTCTTCGGGTCTCACAATGCTCTCTGTACCGTACGTACGTACTCTCATCATCGATCACTGCCTCGACCTCATCTCTTTCGTCTTGGCCTGGTTCTGGTGGGGATCACTTGGTGCCACGTTGCATGGCCTCCCTGCTGGCATGTCCAACAATGGAGTAGAGATAGATGCGAAGGCCCATTAATATGTATATTACTTGTGGTACGTAGTATTCTGTTTCTTTGATGGCGAGAAGCGTGATGGAAAAGTGATAGCTAGTACGTAGTTACCTCCTCATCTTAACAAACTATATGATATAATACATCTTTATTATTCAATAAATGAATAATAAAAAGATGAGTGTAATTTAGAAAGCATTCTCATTTGCATCTCCAATCCAATGCTCCTGCATATATATATCCTATACATCGAAGAAGCTGTATTGATAACATGACTGCATGCGACAATGAGATGAATTGGCCGGACATGCATACACGTCTCTTCAAATTGAGTCCTTGGTTGTCCGCCAGGGATGCATGCATGATGCACTCGTGCATCCCATCGCTCTCTCCCTTTACGACCATACCACCGGCTTCGGGAGGCCTCAAGTACCTAAGTTACTTAAGGCCCTCTTGTAGCTAACATTTGTATGTTCATTTGAATGAACGGATATGATTTTAATGAGTGGGCTTAATAGCCTAGTTTAAACCAACTTCCCATATTTTGACGATATTCTATATAAAAGAAGAAGTTTTAAGTCCCCCATCCAACAAACTGAAGTCCATATCTTGCAAACAAACAAAAAGGGTTATTTATCAACTGGTTAAAGAACATTCATTAGCATAAATAAGCATAATACATTAACAATTTAATTTTTTAGCAGGCGATAGTAACGGTAATATGAAAAAATATGAGACTTGGCTCTAGTACCATGTTAAAGTAAGAACAGAAAAGATCTAGGGAATTTTGATGTATTTTCTGATGAAGTAAATGTACAATGGGCAGCTACGACACTAAGAGTATAATAGGTAAAACCCTCACGATCACGGCCTAAATTAGATAGATCGATATAAATACACTGACGTATATACTAATGAGATCGAGAGATCAACCGCTACCATGAATGAGGCTGGTGGCATGGAGTCATGGAGATAAGTAGGTGCCTTGTTTCAATGTATCATCGTCTAGCCACCATGAATGAGGCTGGTGGCATGGATCAGTCATGCAGATAAGGAGGTGTCTTGTTTCAATGTATCCTCGTCTAGGTGTGTATGAGCTGTACGGTTTGCCATGGTACGTTCGTACTTTATGTTTCAGATACTATTGTCGATCCTGATCTTGTTGTCTTGATGACATTGGAATAATTTGTAACCCCAAGTTTGATGCAGGTCCATAGTTTGCACACTGGCAAATTAACTCGATCCAATGTAATTGAATACTTGCGTAATTGCCTAGTTGGTGACCAGTGTCAATGTAGACTAAACCAGCTTCACCCTATATGTACGCTTTCAATGTAAAGATCCACTACCAAAACTATTTTGATCGTTTTTTCTTGAAACCAAAGGCAGAGAAGATTTGTTGGATTGTTGATGTATTGTGTGTCAATGTAGTGTACAAAGAACCATTCATTTATAAAATGGTAAATTACAGTATTGGATCATGTGATTTGCGTCAAGTTTCATTTAAGACCTTATAGTTTTTAAACTTTCAAATAAGATTCCGTCATTTGGATTTCGTTTCAAATAAAGTCTTTGACGTTGACACCGTTAGCGGGTTGACGGTAAATGAGTCACGTGACATCATGTGACCATAAAATTTAAAGGGTAAATTACTTTTTTTGGCCATGTGGTTTGAATCAAGGTTCATTTAAAGCCTTATGGTTTAGGTCAAGTTTCATGTAAGGTCTTGTGGTTTGGATCATGTGACGTCACGTGTCTCATTTGCTATCAATCCACAAACGGCATTGGTCATAGGGCCTTATTTGAAACGAAATCCAAATGTCATGACATTATTTAAAAGTTTTGAAACTATAAGAGCTAAATTGAAACTTGAGCTAAACCGCGAGACCCATAACTGTAATTTACCCTTTATAGAACAAGGGGGGACAAATACAAAAGATAAGGACTTAGATCTATCAATCACTAACTAAATTAGGTAGATAGAAATAGAAATATACTAACATGTATATTAACACATTGATAGTCCAACATGAGTGTATTGATCATTTTGACCCTTCAATGAGAGTAGACGTACGTGCACAAGGGATCGAAGCTAGCTAGTGACAAATACATGTGCATGGGTCTCCCTTGATTAAATGCGTGCATTATTGTTGTGGATTCTAATTAAGACAGACGACACGTGTAGGAAAATGGTGTGGATGCTTGGTTGATCTATGTTCGGTTGATGAGAGACTACTGAGGAAGAGGGTAGGAAATTTTTGGATCAAACATTTAGGTGGACGTACGTGTGCTCTTTAGCGAGCGAATAAGATGAATATATTGCATGGAAACAACGTAGCAATTTTGTTAGATATTTCACCATTCTCTCTAGGAGAATAGAAGGTACGTAGGATATTTCAGGACGTGATTCTTACTATTTTATGTTTGACTGTTGATAAAAATAGAAAACACCTGTAAAGGAAAGTATGCATTTTTTTAGAAAGAGCTAGTCATATATCCTAAATTTTGAAATTATAAGCTTCTAGGAAACTACTTTTTAAGGAAAATTTATTCTCTATTTTTCATTCGACTTTCTCCTGCATCGAACACCACTAGTATATATATATATATATATATATATATACTAGTGGTGCCCCTATCATCTGGTAGGGTAATCACCAACCTCACCCTAATAATCACCCAATAACTCCCTTCCATTGATCCCCTCAACTTAGAATTATCATGTCACATAGGCTCCACCTAGGACATTCTCCTGCCATGTAGGATAACATGATGGTTAAAACCATCCTGTCACATAACAATGATATAATACTTCATCATGTATATGTCACTGCCTCGGAGAGAATTAAGGTAATAATCTTTTAATTACATCTAACATTTGGCCTTATTGGAAAAATAAAGTGCTAGCTTCTTTTTTAATTACTAGCTTCTTTAACCAAATAAATAAGAAAACTCAGATCTCAAGCAAAGGGTGTTGCCTAGCTCCATTTGAACCTTATAATTATCTCCCACTTGTGCCTAAATTTCAGCATATATAAGAGAGGGTCAATGGTACACAAAGAATTACATATATTTTTCATCCCCAGCTAACTGCTCGTCCCCACTATCTTTATTATAACTTACGCCATATCAGCCCACTATTTTCTTTATTTAATTCCAATTTTATGCCACATGTATGCCATGTGTGTATAAGTTTATGACTCAGATGATGAGTCATAAAAGTAACTACCCTTGGATCTTATAAGGTAGATAAGGATGTATATTTAAAACTAACCTAGGGAATATGATGAAAATATACAAAGTTAACTTAGGAAAATATATATGTAAACAAACTAATAGAAGGAAAACGGTTGTAACCATTTTTGCTCCTTATAATAAGACTAGGTGGTGGGTCAGTGCCACCTGGCACGGCTAACTGCCCGCCCCCACTATCTCTATTATAACTTACGCCACATCAGCCACTATCTTTTTTTTTGTTTATTTAATTATAATTTTATACCACGTGTATGCCACGTATATGTCATGTGTGTATAAGTTTATGACTCAGATAATGAGTCATAAAAGTAACTACCTTGGATCTTACGTCACATCAGCCACTATCCTTTTTTTTGTTTATTTAATTATAATTTTATACCACGTGTATGCCATGTATATGTCATGTGTGTATAAGTTTACGACTCAGATGATGAGTCATAAAAGTAACTACCTTGGATCTTATAAGGTAGATAAGTATGTATATTTAAAACTAATCTCCTGGCTTATGATTATAAGGATGTATATTTAAAACTAACCTAGGAAAGATGATAAAAATATACAAAGTTAACTTAGAAAAATATACATGTAAACAAACTAATAGAAGGGAAACGATTGTAACCGTTATTGCTCCTTATAAGGTTGATATATATATATATACCTATTTATACTTAGCTTAATAATTAAAGTTACACCCCCAATAATCTACAAATTAGAAGAGTTAAAAGAAAAAAATTAAAGATGCGTGATGACTTGTTTAATCTTCGAATCAGTAGGCTAGGCTCTGATTAAGTGAACTGATTAATTAAATCTAAGAAGATGATGCCTTTGCATCAGTAAATAAGCATAAAAATTATTGGTCGGTGGATCCTAAACATTTATTCAAGTATTGATGTAACCACCCATAATTATTGTAACAAAAAAATATATGCATTTTGTCTCTCAGAATTTTCTATATGAACATGTAGCCACTTTGATTCTCATTCTCATGACTAGTTAGGTACCCCCAGTTGATTGATTTTTGTCAGTAAACATTCATCACCCTTAGATTGCCTAAATGATTAATTAATGTCAAATCATGACCAATAGAAAGGAAACACATGCCTTTGAAAAAAATACAATCTTGTTCTTAGTTGGTCCCCTGTATCATATGACAACATCATTATAAAACCCTTATATAGCTAGAGAACCATTTCCATTTTATGACCACCATTAGATAATTCCACCAAAATCTTGATTGAATTAATTACTTATAATAATGTTTCACAATTTTGATTAGTGCCATTCTCCATTTAATATATATTTCTTGCTACTATCACGGTATTAAAAAAATAAAATTATTCCACAAAAAAGATTTAAAATGACAAAAAAAAATACAGAAAAAAGAAAAGAAAAAACTCACAAATTATTCGAAATTCCATGATAAAATAAAAAATTTCTAATATTTTAGTTTTACTAATATCTATTTGTATATATAAGTGGCCGACCGGAGCCAAACCGGTCACATGGCCCTATTAAAGTCCGAACCGGCGGTGGCTCCCACCTTATCACATGCACGTGCTGGGCCCATTAGGCCCGGGCCGTTCCCACATGGCCCTGTCTCTTTCATCCAACGGCCGGTGATCTCCGTGGGGCGCCTCCCGAGAAATCTCCACCGCCCGATCCGGGGCGGGCGGTCCGGTTGGGCTGCTGGGTTCGGACCGGCATCGCACCCACAGCGCTGTCCCCGGGCTCACCGACCGGCCCAGCTGTGCATGCCCCCACCCAGCCCATCCATGCATCATGTGAGCAACCCTTGCCTCTCTACAAACTTATCGCCTTTTATAGACTATATATAACAACCACCATGCGTTAGCCACACCATCCCCATCACAACACCACAACCAACCAAGCCTCTACTACCATACTCTCTCTCTCTCTCTCTCATTGACATCGCCGGAGTTCTGACCGTTTAGTAACTGATGGAAGGCGGAGCGAGCTACGAGAAGGCGACCGAGCTGAGACTAGGGTTGCCGGGGACCGGTGAGCTGGAGAAGCCGGCGGTTATGGCTCCTAGGGGTAATAAAAGGGCGGTGCCAGAGGTCGATGAGGAGCGGCGGTCGAGGACAAACTCCCCTTCGGGGGGTGAGTCGACGGAGAGCGGACGAGAACCCTCGCCGGTGGCCAAGTGAGTTTGCATGCATACATGCATGGCTCATATATGTATCGTGACTTAAACTATATGTAGTGATTAATTCATTAAATTGAACGTTATCTGATGATGGATGTTGTACGTACCATGGATGGCAGGGCACAAGTCGTAGGATGGCCGCCTGTCCGGGCTTTCTGGAGGAATAGCTTTCAGGCAAGGAAGGCCGAGGCCGATCAGGCCGCCGGAATCTACGTGAAAGTTAGCATGGATGGAGCTCCTTACCTTAGAAAGCTAGATCTCAAGGTGTACAAGGGTTACAAGGAGCTTATAGAGGCGTTAGAGGGCATGTTTAAGTGCTTCTCCTTAGGTAAATCTAATTAACAATTAGGTTTATATTATTATATGAACCATAACCATGCACCATGAGATCGATAGAACAAGGATGCTAACAACTCTTTGTTATGGATGGGTTTCAGGAGAGCTTTCTGGGATGGAAGGGCACAATGGATCCGATTATGCCATCACTTATGAAGATAAGGATGGAGACTGGATGCTAGTTGGAGATGTTCCATGGGAGTAAGTATATATACTCGATCTATATATGATTTTATGAAGAATTTTGAGTGAAGATTAATTATTCTAATAATTAGTATGAATTTTTTAGCTAACTTGGATCTTGCCTTGTTTTTTTTATAGGATGTTCATCTCCTCCTGCAAGAGGTTGAGGATAATGAGGGGATCTGAAGCTAGAGGCTTTGCATCAAACCACTGAGACTAAGTCTTGCATGATAACATCTCAAACCTACACACAGAATGTTAAGAAATAAGAAGAGGCCCTTTTTTTTGCTTGGGTTCACCAAGTTCTTCAAAGGAGGAGAAGGGAGTTGTGCCTTGCATTTGGCATCCATCTCGCAACAAGGAAAATGGAGCAAAAGTGGTTTACAAAGAGAAAAGAAGAAGAAAAGCATGTATCTAGCTAGAGAAAAATCCTAGCTATGTTAGTTTTGATTTTTTTTTTATTTAACTTCTTTGTAATCCTATGGAAAAGAAAACTGCATATATATAGAGAAAGAGAGATCAGAGACCTTTCTTTTTGTGAAATTTTACAGAGGGAATTCAAATACCTTTCGTTTACGTAGAGAGGAAGATTAGTGTGTCTCCATTCTGATCAACAAGAACTACTAAACTATATCTCAGATCATAAGCATGGCTACATGAATTCATCATGCATGATGTCATGAAGAGTTAATTAATCTTGTTCTTGTGGCTATTTTTTAATTAAGTTCAACTACTATATATCATTTGTGACTAGAGTTTTTCTCTGTGATGATGATGCTCAATGATGAAAGCCAAGGAATATATAAATGGCAAACAGGGACTTTTAAAACAGTTGAACAAAGGAACTATATATCATATAGTTTTCTTCTACAAGTCATGTACTCATGTGACATGTGCTGTATTAAAATAGAATAAAAGTGCCTGTGGCAGTGAGTTTACAGGCTGACATGCAGCGTCCACATCCTTGATTTCAGTGTGCCCATCTGATCTGATCTGATCCACATAAAAAAGATAGATGATGTCCGACAACACATGTGATGCACATAGAAGATATCAAAGAAGAGAGAGAGAGAGAGAGAGAGAGCGCATCCAATGCTAAATTTACAATCTAAACACTGTTGGTAGTTGAATTTTTAACTATTGTAGTGGACTAGAGTAAGGCAGGGGATATGTCTTAAAAGAAGAGATTGCTAACTAGAGAGAAAATTTGCTGTGGAGGGTTTCTAAGTCCAAATTGGTTTAAAATGAGATTGTGAAACAGGCCTGCAAAAAGAAATCATGCTGTGGCTGTGCAGGGGTGTGATACAGTGTTGTCGTCCTCTTGACATCATGCACCCACAAGCACCTGTCAGTGTTTCACATTAAAAGACTGTCTATGAACAGACAAAGAGAATTTTTTTTTTCTTTTGTTGATGAGTTGAGCCCGAAGGGTCATAGGACCACAAAAAGATATTTTTGAATCGATTACATATTAGTATATTACTCCTTCAAAGACGTACTGCTCTCTCCTAGAATCTTGATAATTGCATATTTTCCTATAATTTCCCTCTAAAAAGTTACTTTCATTTGAAAAATATCCTTCCACCCACCACAATTGGCTTATCTAATCTAATCCAAACAACCCGACTATAAAAGATGACTTATATAGCAGTAGCTGGGTCAACTATCCTAACCCACCACAATCTTCAATATTTCTACTGTGTTCAAAAGACAAGAAATGGAGAAAGTGAAAGAAGAAATTAGAGTGATTTTTTATCTCTCTGATCTGTCAACAATATAAACTTACGTTCTAAAGGAGAAAAATATGATCATCAAGATCCTACGAGTGCGTAACATCGAGATTTCTGACGAGAAAGATGTAATTATGGAGAACAGTTTGAAAAGAGAGAATAAATCACAACTAGGCATACAAGCAATGAACAACTGTGCTGCTGTACATCCATCCAGGAGACTCAACTAAGCACACACAAACAGGAAAAAGAAAGAAAGAAAAATTCCAGGAGACATTTTGATGTTCACCTCACTGTGTTTGATAAACAACTTATACTCAAGAAGCTGATAAAGTGTTTTTAATCATATTAGGAGAAGCCATGGTTGATCTACATTGAACGGAGCAAAATTGGCATATGACTATTGTCCTCAGACACTCGTAATCTCGTGACGGCAAAACTAGAACTTTAAGTCATCCCCATACATAAAAGAGACGGAAGAACTTGATGTACTAGCTTGGAGTGAACCCATCCTAGTATCCAATATTGCGAGCTGTGACTTCACCCATGGAGGGTTATACTTGCCTTCAATCCATAGTGATTCTCCAGTGTCCTTGTGCTTGAAGTCCGGATATTTAGGGTTTCTCTGTAAGATTGTATAAGATGGACAATCATGAGGGGCAAGTATACATCTTACCTTTAAATGAAAACAAACATTTACTTGGAAAATAATCTTACATTTGAAAGGAAAAAGGAACAAATCTTCCTTATATGTGTCAAAATAAAGAGCACCACAAAGTATGAATTTTTTTTCCGGATATCGCGGCGTAATTCCGAAAATGTCTGCCTTTGATATCAGAATCCGAATGCCTTAATAAATAGATCCCAAAATCATTGAAAGCAGAATGGGGAGCTTTTTCTTTACATATGGAAATATTTGTCTCATATATGTCAAGATAAAGAGCAACACAACCTAGGCGCATAATCATCGAATATTGTGGTGTAACACTTAAAATGTCTGCTTTTGATATCAGAAACAGAATATCTGGATAAATAGAGCCTAAAACCATTAAAAGCAGAATGATGAGCTTTATCTTTACCAGCAGACATCCACTAAGGCGTTTGATATTTTGGAAGGAAAGGAAGCAATAGAATGTGAAAAATATCCAATTATTTAACTCTGTTGAGGAGTGAAAACAGATGAAAGAAACCTTTGTGGAAGTGGAAGTTCATGTACATGAGGACATAGGCATGTGCATCTACACAGTTTTCTGCAGGTTGTACAACGACGATAAGATTCTTGCCATACAGCGTTGATACAGGAAAAATAAGCTCATCTTATATTCATTTTTCAGTTAAGCAGTCTCTTATGGTTTAGAGGTTGAGAAAAGGCACAGGTATATGACATCATACTACAGAAAGAATGTATGCTATTGTCCTGACACACTGTTAAAAGAAAGAAACATAACCTTGTTCTTCCTATTATCCCACCAGTCCACTGGATTAGCAAAGAAGGCTTGCCAAAGCTCTTCAGTCGAACCTGCACCATTACCTGCATAATTCCCATGCTTTGCACCTTCAATACCAGAAAAAAACAGCAGTCAATTAGTACATACAAGAGATTTTGGTCTACTATCTAGAACCGAATTATGAATGTGCAGTACCTGAATTCACAGAATTTACTTCTTGCTCATATGATGACACCGCAGGAAAGCTCTTTTCAACAAAACTCAGCTGCTGGACCACAACCTGGAAAAGTATAACACTCAGAAACCTCATAAAAGGAGCAACTAAACACACAACAAAATTACAAGTAGGATCACAAGCAAAACCTTGTAGTAAACCTGGCGCTGCTTCTCATCCTCCCCTTCTACAGTATCCGAAACAAGTCGACCCAAAACATACACTTGGCAACCCTTCTCCACATGCTGGAAGGCTACATGGGCCAAATTATCCCAGAATGTCAGATTGATCCTGTGACACAATCCACATAGTATGTTTCAATTGAGAGAAAAATAACACCTAAATATCTTACCCTATGGGTGGCAAAGTCTTGCTCACATAATCTGCAATACCATCAAACCACCAGAAGATGCATCTGAACTTTCAAGATAACTTGAAACCCATAAACTTGCCATAGTACCTATGAAATTCCTGGAAGCAACACAATTTTTCTACCTTGACTCCTCATTGGCTATGTGGTGTTAATGAACAACAAAACTGTTCATCCACTGCACGTTTGGTTGCCCAAAAACGTTGGGAATGGAATGGTCAAGTCCTGAGTCAAACCCCATTCCATCATTTGGTTAGCACTTAACGTCGGGAATGGAATGGGTTATTCCTAACAAGTTGGTAATAGCCCAATCCCATCTAATACCTCGGACTGGCTCATTCCATTCAGGACGGTTTGGAGATTATGAAATAAAAAGACTAGACTACCCCTATAATCGCAAGATTAAAACAATACTGCGATTTCTCTGAGATGTGTTCTAGGGTTTTTGGTCGCTGGGAGCTTTTATCGTCAGTTATGTTCTCCCATGCCTATTGCTTTTGTCCTCTCTCTCGTGCACCTCCCTCCCTCTTACTGTCCTGTTTCTTTTGTCTTCTCAACCATAAACAGACAGAGCACCCAAAAGCAGACAGAACAAAGTGCACAAGAATCAAAATTTGCAGAGTCACTGGAATCAATGGAACCCATCCTTTTTCTGGAAATCTCAAGTTTCAGTGCTTGATTCTATTTTTCCATCGTTTAATAATTTCAGATAAACAAAGGTATATATGCAGCTCTGTTTTTTGGGAGGTTGATAGTTGAAATTTTTGGACCCTGCGCTGCCTTATATCCAGTATTATTTTATAGAGAACTGGTGGTTTGGAGCATATATCACTTCTGTTCAGAATCATCTTCTTCTAGAAAGTATTTAGCTTTGGATCTTGATCAGGCTATGAATAGACTGTAGAGGCTATCAAGAATAGACTGTAGATATAACGTTATGGATCTGCTTCCATGGCCGGCCAAGGTATGTCGGGACCGATGACTGTACCGGGATGAGACTAGCTGCTGCTGTGACTTTACACCCATCATGCATAGCCCCTGCATCATCTCCATCTCCATCCTATACAACCATCTCCTCCCCATTCCCATCTCCATCCTATACACCTTCCGGCTGGTGCCGCCGCCACCGCCAAAGAACGGGAGAGATTGGAATGGCTAATAGGCATTAGACATTGGCAAGTTCGAGTTTTCAAGTTTGCTGTAGGAAGTTCTATTAATCCCAGTGACAGGACATATAATGAAGAACTGATACACACAGGGATATTAATTATTGATGTCATGAACCCCATTGCTCAATTTAAAAGACCAAGGCTAGTTTGGTCATTTGTATTCCATTCCTATTCCATTCCTATTCCATTCCCATGCTTATGTTTGTATACAAAACACGTTCAAGCACCAATCCTATTCCGAATCCTGATATCACAAAATCACCTTGGTAATAGCTCATTCCACTCTTCATTGCGGCTTTCATTCCATTCCGGCTCCCACTCCCATTCCGTCCCCCCATTCCTTGTGCGAACCAAACGTGCCGTCAGTTCCACTGAAAAAGTGATCTTTCGTATCCAGTACCTAAAAGCTTAAATGATGTTGCTCCATTCAAAAGGAATGTGCTCAAATGCCACAGAAAAGCAACGAAGAATCCTCTCCCAACTAAGTGCCTACATAGTTATTATCAAGAATGCCAACTGTAAGGTCGAAACAACCAATGACGCTTCTCTAGTTCGTAGTTTACCATGCTTATAGAGAGACATCCACAATCGAAGAAGCATAATCAAAAGCAATCTAGAAACAGCCCAAGATACTTTTGACCAGATGGACAAAGAAGCCCAATATTTATAGAGCCAATTAACACCTCAAGACAACAGAAGATGATCTTTTCCTTTTGGAGAGCCGATCAGACAAAAAACCTTCAAGCAACTCAATGTATATAACATATGTCCACAAACTTAAAAGAAGTCCATGTTGTCCTAATCCTTCCCCGGATGGTAATAAAACCCACAGCAAGGAACCAAACAAGCACTTCAGAACCTCAAAACAGCATACTCCAAGCGATTAAAACTCCAAAAATTTTCAAAAATAAATGAAAAAAGATACTTCTTTTGACTAGCTAAAAGCCTCTAATACACCAATTGGTTAATTTATGGAAAAGCTTAGCTCACCAGGTGGTCTCGGAGGCTGACTTCTTGACCGCGAGGCGCGTCCAAGCAAGTACCTTGCCACTGCTGAGGTGCTTGATCTGGATGGGCGCGCCCACCACCCCGATCAGATGCACGGCATTGGCGAGGTCTTTACTCCACGGAACCTCCTGGGGACGAGGGTACACCACTCGCTCGTGCTCGAATCCACCAACGCCGTGCCCCTCCGCGGAGCACCTCACCGCCGGAGCCCTCTGGGAGGCGACGCTGCTCCCACCGCCGCATAGCCGTGGGCGGAGGGAGATGGAGCTCGATATAGCGCTAGGGTTAGGGTATTGGGCGGCGAGTGGAGACAGGCGGGGCTTAAGAATGTGGGTTTTTGGGTGGAAGAGAGCAGGAAGCGCCATTGGCTTCAGCCCTTCGGGTGCTACACTGTCTGCTGGCTGGCTGGCTGGTTCGCGCCCATTTAAGACGAGTCGATCGATCTGGACCGTTCAATTACCAAGATCACGTTTAGCGGACTACCGTCATCAGATACCTGATGAGATTTATGCTCACGGTGTCCATCTACAAAGATCACGCGCGTTTTGATAGTCCACCGCTAATGCTAATTCCACCACTGTCAGTCATCTACATTCGATAGTCCACTGCTAAACACAATGTTATCATGTTAAGTCAGTGGTCCACTACCGAACAAATCGGTGATTACACATTTCATGCAAATCTGTTTGGTTCGATGCTGATAGGAAGTGGTTATAGATCCTATCAGAATTAGTAGTTGCTGGAAGAAATTGTAGGAGAGGAAGAGAAGAAGAGACCAGAGAGGAGAAGATAGAAGATGACTCAGAGATAGAAGAAGATGTTTTTTTTCCATTCCTTGTAAAGATTATATGCTCAGCTTATAAAGATACTCATCCTCCAATTAGTCCTACTATAATTCAGACTACTTGTCCAGATTATTGTCTGCTAATAAGGATAGATTGCCAACTAACCTTCCTAATGCATGAAAAGAAACTAATTTGTCACCCGGCTTCCTAATACAATTAAGGAGCTAAATAAGAAACTGCTGCTGCCAAATGTAAAGGACTAAATAGGAAACTATTGCTGCCAATGGAATGATTTACTTCCTTTATTGCTGCTTGATTGCCTTCCTAACATTCCACCCCACTTGAAATCGACCTTGACCTCAAGGTCGAACTCGAGCCCGTTAAGTTGGGTCTAACGACTAGGTCTCAATAGGTCGAGTCCGCCAGGGTCGAAAACAACTCGGTATGCATGGAGGAGGTCACCACGGCGAAGGGAACCGTGACGGTGGTTGCCCGTAGCTGTAATGATCATGCTAGTGGAAGATCGACAACGCAGATGATATGGAGCCAAAAAACTCAGTTGATGGCCTTTGCTAAAGATAAGGACTGTTGGAGTAGGAGAAGGAGGAGCTTGTGGCGGAAATTGGGCTGGCGGATCTGGTGGTTTAGGAGGCTGCTGCGTCGGAGGTGAGGTTGACGGCAAAGGAAGAGGGAGATCGGGGAGCTTGGTTGGCGCGAGAGCAAGGCTCGGGCAGGAGAAGATGTTGACGACGAAGCATGGTGGCGATGACATCAAGAATAAAGGTGGTGGGGACGTAGCCGGTGAAGGAGGAGACGAGGTCAGGGTCCTCGGAGCCTTACTGGATGGCGGGATGGCACCGGTCGGGATGTGGGGCTCTACGGCAGCGAGGGGCAAGCTCGAGTCGTCGGGGTTGGGTTGAAGGATGGAGTCGGCAGGGTTGGCGATGTCGAGCTTGGGTGCGCCTGTAATGGAGTTGGCTGGAGTTGATGGAGAAGGCCGACGAGGTTTAGGTGGAGGTGATGGCGAAGGCGACAGAACGCTGGATGTCGGGAAGTTGGATGTCGGGAAAGACGGGTGGCGAGGTGAGGAGGGGGCGGCGGCAGTGCTTGCGTTGGGAAGGGATAAATTGGAAGGTGGAGATTTATTGATAATAGGTGGTAATGGATGAGGGTCTAAGGGTGAAACCGAAGGATGTGGAGCTAATGGTAGAGTGGGAAGTAGGTTAGCTTGCCTCCGCTGGATGCACTCCTCAACCATCGTCGTCACAATTATTGCATGTTGCAAGGTATGAGGACGCCACAACCTCACAACTTGGCCAATATCTTCACGTAAGCCGCCGATAAAATAATGTTGGAACACCGAATCTGGCCAGCATTCTTGTACTTGTGAAGCTAGCCGATCGAAGTGCGCGCAGTACTCCTTTAGGGATTCAGTTTGACGTAGATTGCCAAGTGCCAATGAGACTGCATAATCCCATCTAGATAACATCTCCTCCTTGTATTCTGTTGAAGAGGTTTTTGGCCCGGGGATCGAAAGTCTGATGCCAATTGATAGGAAGTGGTTATAGATCCTATCAGAATTAGTAGTTGCTAGAAGAAATTGTAGGAGAGGAAGAGAAGAAGAGACCAGAGAGGAGAAGATAGAAGAGGACTTAGAGATAGAAGAAGATGTTTTTTTTCCATTCCTTGTAAAGATTACATGCCTAGCTTATAAAGATACTCATCCTCCAATTAGTCCTACTATAATTCAGACTACTTGCCCAAATTATTGTCTGCTAATAAGGATAGATTGCCAACTAACCTTCCTAATGCATGAAAAGAAACTAATTTGTCACCCAGCTTCCTAATATAAATAAGGAGCTAAATAAGAAACTGCTGCTGCCAAATGTAAAGGACTAAAAAGGAAACTATTGCTGCCAATCCGGAATGATTTACTTCCTTTATTGCTGCTTGATTGCCTTCCTAACAGATGCATAGGGTGTTTTTGCATCATCGGTTTCTGCTGATGCAAGTAAATCCTTAATAAGGGTGTATGTGCCAATGCACCATCTACTCTTAGCATTTATAAGGGTGCATGGTCTGATGCACCATCACCAACCAAATATATGATTACATTTATTATTGTATTAGACAGTACATGCATCACTCAATACAGCCCAACCAAACACTCCCATCCCTACAGGATGTATGTAAGGAGTAAAAAGTTTGACGCATTTAGACAGACCCTTCACTGTCTCATGATAATTTACAAATACCAGAGACTCTTGAACATGTATAACAGCCTACATATAATTGCACCAACTACATGGGGAACAGATCCTATTGTTTGATCACCAATACAGTTTGCATTATTCCCCAAAAATTAGTATAGGATTGTTACTCATGTTAAGCCAATATGAACCTAATGGAGTGAACAGATTGTATAGTCTGTAATTTTACAATGATAAATAATTTTAAGGATTTAGCTCTCAAAAAATGTACATTTGCCGAGGCTCTATAAGTATTGAACAGCTGCCTTTGAAGTCTGCATTGTTCAACTTCACAACCGATGAGTTGCAAACTTAATTTAGCAAACCCTAGTGCCAATTTCACCTGTTAGTCTCTGGAAAGCTACAACATGAGAGCAGACAGCATTGGCCAGAAGACGCCACTTTTCATAGCTTTGATGCCAAAACGGAAGACCATGTTCATTGCACGTCGCTGCTTCATCCATTTAGTCATCTATTGTCACCATTCCAGTTGCTTTGTCAAAGTAACATAATTCTTTACAGAATTGGAATGATTCTGATGACAAATGGGACTATCACCAGGCGTGGGCCCAGTTGAACAACTGCTCAAAACTTCCGTCTTGAAGCCTTTGCATTTTTCTTTATCTGACATCATCAGCATCTTCATCATCTATGTGATCACTTCTTGAATTCTGGCTCACTTCTTGAATTTCTCTGCTTTGATTTCCGTCTGACTCTGTTGAATACTTTAGATTTGGTTCAGTGATTACAACCACAGAATGTCCTTGAGGTTCATCTGCAGAATTTGCTTCATGAAACTTTTGCGTTTCCACAACATAGGATATGCCAAATTTCTGCCCATGGGTCAGACGTGGGCAAAATCCCTGCACAAGGAGCAGTATCAGTACGTATTCAGAGAACATCCTCCTGAAGCTTTATTTTTGTGGTTTACTCGAGCGAGAGAAAAGGTATAAAGTTTGTATGATGCTCTTAGCTCACTTCAGATGAAAACAGTCTGAAGACATCAATTCAGATGAAGGTACTTCTATTCCATCTACAATTAATAAACCAAGAAGAAGGCCACGGACAATACTGCTTATACCCGTTTAGTACTTGTTGACATTCTTACACTCATAGGTGTTTTCGGCTATCCTCGCTGAAGAAAGAATCATATGGGAGTCATTTAAATTTGGATCCCGTCATTATTACTAATGTAAACCTTGATAATAATTTGAGAGTGCAGCACTTGGTTTTAGAAAAGACTGAAACAATTGTCTTAACCAACCAACAAGCATTTCAAGTTTTTTGACAAGCAGCGATCTGCTCAATTGCCTCAACCAAAGATATTGACAGCAATCCAAAGAGGCATCAAGTCGGCAGTCAATCCAAATATACATGTATTTTTCTTAGGAGCATGGAGAGAATGCCAGATGTTATACGGTCGAAATATGACAGGAATGGAACTGGGCGTCCAAGGCTGCATTTGCTATTGGACAGAATTTATGGTAAGACAGCCCTTGAGTAGCTAAAGTGGTTAGTACCTGGTAATGGGTTGGTCTTGTGGTCCAATCACGGAGCCCCCAAATTTGTTGAAATTTTGGAAAATATAGGGCATTTGTCCACTAAGTCAGAGTAAAAGGCTTAACTAATAATAATAAAAACAAAAATTCCACAGGTTGCCTCAAATCATTTATGATTCTCTACATGCTTTCTCTATGGTTCCAAAAAATCACATCATTCCTCAATCTTAATTATCCGGTATATCTTTTAATATTAAGATGCATAGGAATAATGATGTACAAAGGCTTACACTGTTTTAACAAGGAGAATGGAGAGCATCGTGTGTTTAACTGTGCCAAACTAAGTCCTAGAATGTAACGTCATACTGCTAGTGTTGACCTGAACAAGAATTCAGTAAATTTCATGACTCGTGTCATTCCCCTCAATAGATGCACAAGTATAGTTCTGATTATTTAGATACATCATGACGCTGATGTCACAGCCCTTGAGTAGCTGAAGTGGCTAGTACCCTATGGTGGTAATGGGTTGGTCTTGGGTTCTAATCCCCAAGCCTTCAAATTTGTTGGAATTGTAGGGCATTTGCCCCCCTAAGGCAGGGCAAAAGGCTTAACTAATCAAAAACAAAAAAAAATGACGCTGATGTCAGTGTAATTACCTTGATAGAACCTGTGGCTGAGAAAGAGTTGCGCATTTTGACATGCGGAGAAGAAATGAAGCTGCTATCTGGTTGGGTATCATTTGTTTCTTGATGATTGAATGATATGTCAGCAGTTTCATATTTTTCCGTCGTATGATTTTTGCAAAATGCCCCTAAGTAGGAACAATGTTCATTTACTAAAGATATTTCAGGAGAGGCAGGCAGTAAGTGACCTTCAGTGCTGAAAACATATCTGCAAAAATAACAGTCGAGAATTGAATGCATTAACTCGCTCTTGATGATGATGGAAACATGAACAGGTATCAGTATGTTTTTAAGAAATGTAAAATGCCAGTGATGTTCCATATAACTTACTTATAAGGCCCGTTCTCCACAATGTTATCTGGGCCAACAGCCAAATCAAAAAGCAACCAAAGATATTTAACCTGGAATGAACTGCTGCTGTTAGGCAAATAATGCAAAAGAGCTATATGACAACTTGCAAACTAGACCACTAGAATTAATTCAAAGATGGGTGATTTTGCACACCAATCACCCATCACCCATGCATCCATAGGTAGTCATCTTATCAAGGATCAGAAAGCTACCTAGATACCTTGAGATTATCTTAAGATTTCAAATCCCTATGAGGATATCAGGCAAATCTGTAACTAGGCAATAGATTTATGTTCAAACTCTGATACGTACTGTTTCAGCAAGGAAAAAACTCTCCATGTGGTCATCCTGCTTGTGCGACTCCACATCTGATATATGGCAATATCCACAAGGGCATCTTGCACCATACTGAAGGCTTGTGACCATATCCCGGCCAGCATTAAGGTACCTGCTCCCAACAGTTTATTAATAGATTTACTTGAGTGGTAAATATTTAAGTATATTACTCACAAATGAAAAAAGAGTGCGACTTCAAGTTATACATCCATGATTCACAGCATTTAATCAGCATAAAACGATTCAACTTTAGAAAGCAATTTCTTTACAGTCTTAGCTATCCACTGCCAGGGACCTAACACAGAGAAGAAAATTACAGTGTCGGATGGAAAGCTTTCATGTGTATTTCAATATCATTGAAATGAACCTTACGGATCCAGAGCAATTTATATTTTCACACTGATATATTCATGACTCAGTGTTAATCTTTAATAGTTTAGGAAGGGCGAGGCAACGATATTGCAATGCAACTATTGTTGATGAGCAGCATGTCTACATTTCTTCAAGTACTATCAAATGGCAGCATCTTTGGGACAAGTATACTCATCTTCCTCATGTGTTTTGCTTCACCCAACCTGTCTATTTCCTTGTGGACATCCACATGACATACTTATTTAAAACAACAAAGGGTCATGCGATGTGATATGAAATTATATGGGATAGCTATGGAGTGAAAAAAAGTGTATTTGGAATATCCTTTAGATGCATAAATCTGTTTTTTTTTCTCTTCATCAAATATAGTACAAATTCCCAAAAGGTAGACCAAGTATTCCAAAGTCTCAGTGATTTAAATGATGATAAAAGGAAGATGCTTCAACTAGCAAGTCAGCCTAATGAACTATACAAGCACTTATGAAAACTCATTCTTGGTTTTCTATATCATTCTGATAGCACCTGTTGCGGCGGAACTTGCTGAAAGCCCATTAAATCATTTTTACTAGACAGACTCATAAGATTGTACATAGATTCTAGAGAAGCATTTCCTTTGCATATCTTATTGCAGTCCATGCATTTCGTCTTAAGATGGGAATTATTGTATTTGCAATATCAATAGCCACATAGTGCCCTAAGTTCCTCAACAGTCATTGTACATCCATGATCATCCTTATGAAATGCTCATGAAATGCTTTTGTCCTGAGTCCATGAACTGAATTGATTTCCGTAAGAAAAGGCATTGATAGTATACCCGCAACTATAAGAAACTGAGCAACAAAAAAGGTCAGCATGAATTAATACCTGAGATATTAACTCTTAAGGAATCAACACAAGACGTTGGAACTTCCATTCTGTTTTGGGCCCCTCATAGTGTTAAAAAGGACCAAGGAGCCTGATTTTTTACTAAGTAAAAGTTACTAAAAGGATTATATTCCAGAAAGCAGCATAGATAAACCAGCCCAACTAGATTCCTAAAACTAAACCTAGCACAGAAGCTTCATACAACAGAAATGCAAAACATAGACTGTAAAATAAAAATCCGATGAATAGACGGACCTAGGATCCCTCGTAGCTTTGAATAGCCAATATGTACTTTCAATCAATTCTGGGCGCAGAGGATAACTTTTTTGACCATTCTGGAAAACCCAAAAATAGAGGTATATCATTATACTAAGATAGTTATTGGAAAGCATGTAACCCACTGTTTCTTGCTCTTGCACCAAATGAACAACAAAGTTGCCAAGTATACTTGACTAGCAAGAAATTACGTAGTCATAGCATTATGATCACTAATGACTAAACTATGTGGTTTTAGAATGGGAAAAGGTTACAGATGTAGCTATCCAGCATAAAAAAGCAAACAGCTTAGATACCTGAACGGTGTATGTAGCGAGATTAAATCCCTCTGGGGTGAAACCATATTTCTTCCAGACACTAAAGAAGGCAGCATGTGTCCGAACAGCAGGATCAATGTCCCCAGCTAAAACCTTCCACACAATAGCAGAATTAGTCTATCTTCAAAGAAATAAGGCACAAGACTTTAAGCTGAGTAAGCAAAGATAAACCTGAAGCCCAGGCCAAAATGCTTGCAAACTGTTAAACAACGGCCAGACTGTAGTAGCAGAGTTCATATTCACCTCCACGTACCTACAGAGTTTATTCAGCATGATGTCATCAACAAGCTGGAAGAGTTATTTGCTCAGATTAGTGTAGGTTCAAGTCAAGGATTACTGTGCCGATGGCACGCCTTATGCCAGTCAGCACGATACATGCCAATATTCGGCAAGGACTTCAAGCTGGTGGCATGAAGCTTTTCGAGCTGTGCCAATACATGTGCCGAAACATTACTGGCATGATACGTGCCATTCAGCACAGACCGCCATGAGAATTCTCGGTTCAAGCGAATAGTAAGTCAGTAGCCTGAAAAAATGGAAAAAAAATTCTGGAACTAATAGAAATCACTAGCGAACTTTACCAAGGATCCCGATGTAGATAATGCATTGCAGCCTTGTAAGCTTCTTGAAACATAAAGAGATACTCCTCTTCACCAAATAGCAAATAAGCCTGTGCAACATAGATTTGTGAAAAACTTCATATTATTGCTCCTTCAGGAAATATTGCTCCTTCAGGAAACCAGGATAATCAAAGAAGAGACACCGGTGTTTTTGAATTGTTATTACATGCCAGTCATGATCATTCTAAAAGCAACTAGTATATTTTTTCTAATGTACTCTTTCACACTGAAATTTTACCAACATAAGCATTATCCATTCAGAAACAAAACGATAAGAGCCCAAAACTGAATTAAGAGCTGCAAGAAATAGAGGTTCACTCCCTTGTTAAAAACTAAGTTTTCACAGAATAACCGCTTATCATTCAAATACCAAATATCATGGAAGTTGGTGCAATGTCTCCATCTGCACCAACCTCAGTCATGCAAGAAAATCAAACCAATTTTCACAAATTCAATTAAAAAATTAGCAGCTGACCAATTGCGACTGCGATAAAGTCTCGTACGAATAAATTCAGTTGAATATTTGCAGACTATAGGCAAACATTCTATAGGGTTTTGGTTAATAAATTCCCGCAGGAGTCGAACAAGTGCAGAAATCACTCTTAAGTTCCACATAGGGCTGATGCATAAATTGATCTTCACAGCAAAATCAGGTTTGACTATTACATAAAGGTTGACAACCAAGTGACTGCTTACATACCTTTAACAGATACTCATAGAAAGAGTCAATACTTGTGCCTATTCCAGCGTCCTGTAGGAAAAATTAGTTGATAATCGATAAGAACTATGTACAGAGGTGTAACCATCAAGCCTAGATCCAACTATTGGGCAAGCAATCAAGGACAATCACTAAATACATTGATAGCGTCAAAACAAAGAATCCAAAATTACTAGCACGAAGCAGATTTGGAAGCAGGAACAGATTGAAGCAAGGATTGCCGTGCCAACGGCACGCGCCGTGCCGGCAACCCACCGGTACGGTACGCGCCGGTGCCGGTCCAGATGAGTGAAATTCACTTGTTTTCAACATCTTCAATTGACCAAATATAATCTCTTATACCAGAGTAGAGTGAAAACATATCAAAATAGTATAATACAATACATGACACGTAATCAACAGCTCAAAAAATTAACATGAATAAGTCATAAAAAAAAACTAAACATCATCAGAAAGTAATATAATAACTAAAATGATTATTAACATAAAATTTTAAAATTTCATATGATACATTTAATTATTAGAAAGTTAGCATTATTAGCTAAAAAACAATGCTAAAAACAATAATTATTAAAAAAAAAGCTACTAATTACCATCATTAAATAAAAAAAAATAATAAATAGCATATTATATGAGGCTTATCAGTAACATCAGCAATTAACTAAAAAATTAACATGAATAAGTCATAAAAAAAACTAAATAGCATCAGAAAGTAATATAATAACTAAAATGATTATTAACATAAAATTTTAAAATTTCATATGATACATTTAATTATTAGAAAGTTACCATTATTAGCTAAAAAACAATGCTAAAAACAATAATTATTAAAAAAAAACTACTAATTACTGATTATTAAAAAATTACCTCGTCACTCTCTCCTCCCTCCTCCTACCTCTCTCTCTCTTCTCTTTCTCCCCAGGTGGCACTCCACTCCAGAGGCCCTCCTCTTTTTTTCTCTTCTTCCTCTCTCTCTCTCTCTCTCTCCTCTCTCTCTCTTTTTTCTTTCTCCCCATGCGCTCCACTCCCAAGGCCTCTTTTTTCTTTCTCCCGAGAGCCTCCTCCTCTCTTTCTTCTCCCGAGCGGTCCCGAGTGGCTCCTCCACTGCCGGCTCCTCCTCCGCCTCCGCCTCCGGCCCTCGCCTCCGCCTCGGCCTCCGGCTCCGGCCCCTCCCTCCGCCTCGTGCTCCCCCTCGCCTCCGTGGCTCCGCCTCCCCCTCGTGCTCCCCCCCCCCCCCTCCGGTTCTTCCCCTCTCTCTCTCCCTCCTCTTTCCCTCCTCTCCTCTCTCTTTTTCTCCTCTTTCCCTCCTTCCCCTCTCTTTCTCTCCTCTTTCCGGCTCCCCTGTTTCTCTCCTCTTCTCTCTCCTCCGGCTCCTCTGTTCCTCCCCTCTCTCTTTCTCTCCTCCCTCCTTAGGAATTTCTTCCCTCCTTCCCTCCCTCCCTCCTTCCCCTCCGGCTATAAATCAGTGAAGTGAAGCTGTCGGTGGCAAGTGGGAAGAATCAAGTGGGTGTCGGTGGCAAGTGGGTGTCGGTGGCAAGTGGGAAGAAGGTTGTCGGCGATACAGCTCCGGTACGGTACGTATCGTGTACGTACCGGGCAATATCGTATGTATCGCCCGGCACATATCCGGCACCCCCCCGATACCGATTCGGGGGGTTTTTTTGCCCCGGTTTGCAGCCGGTCCGGTACATACCGGGCGGCACGGCCGGTACGCGTCCGGCACGGCAATCCTTGGATTGAAATATCGACAGAAAAGCATTTAGAGGTATCACATAACACAGAAGTATTTTTAGTCAATAATCAGCACGATATTCCTTGATATTAGGATCTAATTCATCAAAATTACAATCATGTTTCAGTAGCCGGCATATGCAGTACACATTCTAGTTACTTAAATAAAAAAATCATGTAATTTAAGCAATTTTTTTTAAAAATATAATATGCTAAATTTAGAGTGCCCAGAATCAGCATTATACTATGAATTCTATTGGAAAAAGCTTTTACTACAGTGGTTAAAGAAAATTAGCAAACAATGAACAGGACATAAAAACTTTACACGACCGTCTCAACAAGCTGCACATTACCAGCTACCGCTGAAAGGCTACAGATGAAAAGGCAGCACATTTTGCATGAGGTACTGAGGGACAAATCCAAAGCAACAATAAATGTTTTATGCTCCACTACATCCGGAAAATGGAGCATGATGCAATCCCTCCACCGACTATATTGAAGATGTCCTAAAAATATGCAATCAACTGCCCTGGATCAAAGGACTCATAAGAAACTCAACAGTTCCAACTGAATTTTCATAAAATTCTATGTCACCATAAACGAATCCTAACATTTCCCAATCATTCAAATGAGTCATCTTCAAAGCCAATAGCTACTAATACTTAACATCAAGCTGCGAATGCACTTGATTCATAGTGACATAGAACTAGTACCCCAATTCTGAATCATCCTCCTATTTTGTGGTGACTGAAATGAAGATCTTCTGAAGCCATGGCTGAGAAAGATGTTCAGAATCTTCAGATAATGACAAGTTTCTCATTGCAAAAGCATACAACAAATCACTTATTTTTTAATGAAAAGCAAGTTAAAGGAAACCAGTCACGGGGAAAGAAAAAGGAATAAACACCACCATTTTACTTAGTGAAAGATATTCTGATTTATACGATGTAGATAAGAGTATGATCATATTACAGACTTAAAAACCATAGATGCTAACAAACGGGCTACAAGAACCTGAAGGTTACCTTTTGTGTCCATTCCCCAGTGAAAACATTAATGTGAGCTCCAACGAGGTTGAGTTTTGACCGCCGGGCCCAAATTCCATGCACTGCATTCTTAGTAACTTGCTCAAAAACTGCAAGACCATAAAGATTACAGAATTATCATCCATGGCATAAGCTTGAAACAAAATGATTTTACAGAATAGTCATTTGGTACTCCATTCAGCATAGAATACACATGACATTACCCAACTGCTATTAGGACGAAGCCTTATTATTAAATCTGGCCTCGATAAGAAAGCACATTACTTTGCCTAAAAGGCAAAGTTAGGATGCTGATATGTTTTGTTACATCTCTAGATATACAAGTTTAGGATTCAAACCCAATTTAACTAGAACTAAACTTGCCAAACAGATATGACCTGATGTAGATTAGAAGAAAGAATAAAATTGCACTACTTTACTTTATCTTCCCATCACCCCTGCACGCATTGCAATACAAGGTCCCATGGAGCCTCTGGGGCATATTGATAGTTATTTAAAAGAATTCAGAAGAAATAGAATCCAAAGTAATATTGCACAAAGCACCGCTTGAACACCATAGCTGGATACCGCAAGTATTGCTGGATTTCCATTACTTTAGATGTAAAATAAAATACATACATACTTGTGGATTATGCCGAGGTACAATCTCAAACAAATTGACCTGTTTAACCTCCTAATCCCAGATCTCATCAAGTCCTACATGTTCCATACGAACTAAAATTTCAAGACTAGAAGAGTGCACCTTAGATATCAATTCGAAAAGTAAGAGATGTTCCTCATTTGATCACACAGCAAAGAAGTAGAAGATGTTGCAATGTCGTCTACAGAATTAACACATTTAATTAACTTTTCTCTTTGTAGATATACTCAAATAGGAAATCCTGCATATGAACGGCAATGAGCTCATTACTGTAGCCAATAATATCTCAACTCTAAGCATTAATTTCAAGGGTTTCTGGATTAGACATAAATGATACATATAACCTGCGGAAGAAAGCAGCCTAAGTACACAAGAAAACCAACTGCAACACAATATAAAGGAAGATAAATTGAAACTAGAATGCCAACTTTACTCGGCCTTATGCCCCACTACATGCAATCCAGTAAGCTTTCAAATAGCATCTTGTGACGTTAAGGGAAAAGAATAATACACTTAAATTTTGACTCAAAAGTTTTCGATTCCTTACTTCCAAAAATCTGTTTGCTCTAAGTGCCTTATATTCGTAAGATTATCCATAATACTCTTATCAGCAGAAAGGTCAAGCATTTAAAGAAATAAGACATTGACGGAATGCAGGACATTAAGCATATTAAGGACAAGAAGCAAGCAGCTAGAACATGTACAGCTATCGAAGTAACTAAGCTCATTAACCAGTACGAGTGATAATTTTACTTACCAGGATTATTAGTCAACCGACTCAATATACCAAATTCTAGTGTCAAAGTACCACCGCCAGCTGTTGATGTTACCTAAAACCAGATTTACTGACTCATTAAAACCACGGTAAGAGACTGGAAACTGATTACAGAAGTATTAGACTCTCATATGCCTTTTCTTATGCATGACTCAAGCTTAGGACTACATGAATAACACATGCAGCCTATGCTACTCGTCGTAGAAGGAAAGGAGCTATGATAAAACTAGAATGGAAGATATCTTTGAACAACATCCTTGCAAATTTGCATATCCAAGAAAGAAACTTCCCCAACCAGACTTGCAATAAAATTGAGAACATGAAAGCATGAGCCCCTATTGTTTTGTTTCTGTATCTGTGGTATGGTTGTAACTTGCAAGTGCAAAAAATAAAAGAAACGAAGAGGGGCATGCAATATTTTTAAAATGGCAAGATCCTTGTAGATCATCACGGTTTTAATCCCTTATGTTGCTTACAGGTTATATTCTTTGGTGGAATCATTTTTATTATCTTCGGGTACAGATAAAGGCAAATTACTATATTTCTTTCTACACTCTCCCTTTTGCTTCTTTCTTTTAAAACCCTGATTGTCTTTGTCTACTCGTCTTTTTACATCATCCCAGGTCATTTCTAATTGTTTAAAAGAAATTTATCAACTTTTTGCAGCTCTTTAACACTCTGCAATTTATATCCACATTATCGATTTCCTATTTTCTATAAGCATACATGATTATGGATGTGTGCTTGTCGACAGCTTAATTAAAATTTCATCTTCTACTTATACTGTTTTTTGCGCTAATATAACTTCCTATATTATGACCATAGGAGATTATAGTAGCCTTTTGTTATTGCACAAATGCAAAAAAGAAGAAGTTAAGATACAACAAAGCCAAGGGTAAAACACAATCAACTTTTGCAATCTAAATCACAAACTCTCAGCCACAGTCTGCTGATCAAATAGTATAAAATAAACGGATTTTCAGACTTCTGCAGAAACGGAGTGTGTTTCCTTTTATATCAGCAGACATGAGACATGATAAATGATACAACCATATAATATGAGCAATACTTTAATGTCCAATGCAACAACTTTCTCCCTTATTTCTTACAATTGTTGTATGTAGCATTTATAGTGAAAGTGCATGTGAGTGCATGGCTAAGTGCTTTCATCATGTAGGCCCTTGAGTGAGTGATATACGTGCTATTCAGAAAAGAATATCAAAGATGTGTTCCACTTCAAGAAGCTAAAAAAAGAGGTAAATTTCAATTAGGATAAAACGATATTTAAGTGAACTGCTAGATGCAATGAGACTCCAATTTAACTTAGACAAGTACCACACTTTGATGAGGGTGAATAACCATTTGGAGTAAAATTGCAGCCAAAAAGTAAAAAGCTTGCCTTGCTTTCGTCTTCATCAACTCCATGCAATAGATTCACAGATCCAAATGGGATGCCTGCAGAATACCTTGAAATTTAATAAACACAATTAATATAATTTATCAAGGCCAAATAATTTATCAAATGATGTGCATAATAAATTGAGAATCATGTCCAGAAGAAAGTAAAGCTTTTCTTGAAGTGTTCCCACATAAGAAGCTCAATACTTACAGAGGCAAAAATCAGGAGCTGCTGGAATCATGTTCAACTCTATTAGACCAATAATGAGACCACAAGGGGTAATATATTACAATACTACAGTATTAAATAAGAAATCACTTCATGAATGCAAGTTAGCAATTAGGTGAGCTAAATGCAATTTTTAGCAACTAGGTTTCCTTTCCTTATTTTTCCACCAACAAAAGCTACTAGGACCATGAGCACACTTGTAAATTCCCCAAGACAACCAAAAAGACTGGAATGAAGGTATTAGCTACGAGAAATGAAGTGCAAACCCACAATATTAACCCACAAGATGTCGGCATTGACATTATTCTAGTTAGGTCATCCAAGATCACACATTAAGTTCCCTTGCCTAGATCTTGATGTTGCCAAAAATGTCAAGTTCCAGATGGTCCAGTATAAATACCCATCAGATTCTTACGATCTTCTAAGCTATAGATGATGTAGGTTCAATTTTCTTAAACAGGGTGGTGGATTGACGTGGTTCTAGGACCTTTCAAGGATCTCGTAGCGAGTTTTCTTTTTTCCATCGCCTTTGGCAACCACTCTTATAAGCTTTCAAATGAAAACAAAATAATTGGTACAAAATTGTCTACTCAACATGGAAAAATGTTTGATCGATTTCTATGCAATGTTTAAAGGATTGAATTTCAACTTCCATCATGATCTAGTGATGACTATGCAGTTGCCGCTGAATATTATCAAGAGTCTTGATGTCAATATATGCCATCAATCTACGAAATTGCAAACTAGAAGTTATCTTAATATTTTCATTTTCACAGTACTGAAGTACTTCTGGTTACATCACCCACTCAGACGAGTTCAAATGCGTTGCTCAGATGTCATAGAGCATTAACTCCTAGAACTAATCAAGATACACAACTTGTTGAAATTAACCAATGCCATTACCTGTAGGCGTGTCAAATGCAGGTAGCAACCGTTGAGCCAAATCCTCAGACAGATGAAGCAGTTCATCATCATAAGACGGGATCTTCATCCCCTGAAAATTTCATCCATTAAGAGCAATTATGAGATTCATAATGCAAAGATCTCCATAGATATAGGTATGCCATGATAGGACTATTAGTGCTTTCCGCCAAGAGTAGGTAAAAATAACAGAACCTTATAATCAGATGAATCACCACATGATTGAGCTAAATATATAGAAATTCTGAAACAGCAAAAGATGCGCAAAGATAAAATCATAAAACACTGGTACTTTTCATGCAATCAATGTTTAAGTGAATATCATATGACTGTATAAAACATTGTTACACCTAATAGATCTATTGACCCCAAACAATGATGCGTACAGATGGCACATGGTGGCATTGTATTCATAAGGTAGAGTCTACAGACTCATGGGTCCCAAACCCTTTAGGGTTGAAAGAAACATTTCAAAATTTAGAGAAAACTGCTACAAGGTTGCAATAAAAACACTTACAGTGGCATAATCACTGGCAAAAAGATGAGCAGAGAGTAAACCCCCAAGAACCCGAATTGTCGTCTCGAACACAGAGACTGTCTTATCCTGAGTGTGTGATGAGTAGACAAAGTACCAGTCAGAAAAACTCTCTATAATCCCTAAATAGGTGACAATCAATACTACAATGTGAAACTGGCCAGCAAGCTGGTGTCAAAAATTACATCATTATACCCCTGGAAATTGCTCCTTTTGCACGTTACCTATGTACCAAATAGTTATGGCATGTGCTAAACCATAAGTTAAACAAAATAATTGGTACGGATCATGTGTTTATGAAAGACAGATACATTGCAGAAAACTAATGGTTCACAAGTATTAAAGTATATTCCATGACACATCATTATATCACTTTGAGGGTAGCTTAATACTCACAATATCAAATCGAACATTTTTACCAACCCATTCCACGGCTGCAGCAAATTGCTCACGATCTCCTAACAAAGCCAATGTATCCAAGGAGTCAATCTGTGCAACGCGTGCATAACAAAAACAGAATTGGCTATTAGATCCACCGCATGAATACATAATATATATAGAGTTGAGCTATATATTATGCTTTTCTTACAAGAGTTAGGGCATAACCACCAAGTGTATCTTCTCCCTTGCAAGACAAGGGCCTTAGTTCATCAAGAGGAAATGCATGCTGCATATATCCATCATAAGCATGATAAAACATCTCCCGTACCTAAAACAAAAAACCGCTTACCGCTGTTGAAATCAAGAATGAGAGGTAAATCAAAGCAGATATGCCGGAAGCCTAAGATATTTGTTGTCATTTCAACAAATTTGACAGATTACCCAAAGTATGATGGGCAAGCATAAGCAAAATGTAATTGAAACCAATGTGGATGCAATATTAAGGTCTAAACCATAAAGCAAAGCAAAGGAGAACATTATGCTTAGAATCCAGATAAGCAACTGGTAAATTTATTATTCAATAGGGCTTCAAATACTGCTTTTCAGCTCCTCAAAGTATTATCATGGCTGATCACAGAACTTAATAAGATTCTTTGAATTCTCTAGACGCTTAAAGACAAACTCCTTCCAAGCACTATAATTCGATATCTATATGGGGTCAGTGAACTAATATCTCTTAACACATCCATAATAAAAAAAGCCTATCCTCACCCACAAATCTGATCCAGTTAATCTCCTCACCAGCAAGGAAAAAAAATCCCTTTGAGTCCTATCATCTGTAAACATAAATGAGAAACAACAGAGCCATAATCTGACAATCTCCCTTCATCTCTCATCTATAAGTTCAGCCAAGATACATTGGTTCCCTTTCCCCTTGAATCTTTGGATTTAGAATCTTAGATCTTCTGGCTCACAATCCTCCAAATAATTAAGCAACAACCACCTAAACCTAATTACACTCAGCTCCCAACTAAAATGATAGGCAAAAACAAATGCAACAAGCACAAAAATTTGTTATTTTAAACCATCACTATCAATTCGGTTATTAGTGATGGAATACAGATCTTGGGAAGGAGAAGCTGCCTAATTATGTTAAAATAAAGTGTTCAGAATCAGAATACTTCAGAACTGCAAGGTTTCTAGGAAGCTATTGATCTGCTTGTCTATGACAGCCCGAGTATAATTCAGGTATATCACCGACTCCCAAAATGTTCTGAATTATCCTAGTATGTTTCTATCAATCATCCGTGAAGATGTTCGTAACTGATCTTTTGAAGACAGTCCTCAGGAGGCGTTTAAGCAAGAAAGGTGCTTCTTAAAGAAATTTATGAATGCAGAGCGATCAGTTTTTCTCGATAACAAGCAGTCATCAGGCATTTTATGCATACTTGATAACAAGACTTCTTCTGAACCCGTTATGCATCACAGATTCACAGGCACTACCATGGCTCCCTTAAATCCCGTATACTTAACACCAAACATTACATTGCCCACTATTTATCAAATCTCCACCAAATAAATCTCCAACCAACCCAAAACCAAAAGCACTCCTCTAAGATTGCTTGCTCAATGGTCCCAAGAACACCATTGCAATCCATCCGCCATAAAACGAAAACTAAAAGTACTCCTCCAAGATAGCTTATCCAATGATCCCAATAACACCACAAGAACGCATCCACCAAAAACCCATCATTCATCCTTCCTAGGAACGGCACTTCAACCCAATTCCCCTCCAAATCTGATCATCTTATCCAATGATCCCAAGAACACCACAAGAACGCATCCGCCAAAAACCCATCATTCGTCCTTCCTAGGAACGGCACTTCAACCCAATTCCCCTCCAAATCTGTTCATCTTAAACCCGGCCAGAAAGAAAAAACGGTCCGCAGCTTTTCTTGACCCTATAAAACCAGAAAATGAACCACTCTTTCCCTTTTAGCGAATGAACTGATCACAACGGCGTACCTCGTCTCTGAGCTCTTTAGCCTCCGCGGGCCCGACCCCATCCGCAAGAATTCCAACAGGAAAGACGGCGGAGAAGACCACCAAGTAAACGGCGATCAACGCCACCTCTCCCCTCCCCATCCCGCCCTCCTCTAGATCTCCAGAGATCCCTCTCGCCGTAGATAAACAACAGTCTTTGGTGAAGATCTTTAGCAATTAGCATTAGAGCAGCGCTAAATCCTTGGCGCGCGGCGATGCAATGCCGGCGGCGAGCCGAATTAAAGACTCCGCTATGGGTTGGGTTTCTTCACCATGTGCATGCGCGCATTTAAAATTTGGACACAAGATTTGGGTGAAACGAGAGCCATTTTAATAGGTTAGATTAGAAATTAAGGGAACTATTCAATTAAGCCAGCAATTGGGCGGCTATAGTATGCCATCTATGGTCTAGCTCCCTGCCTCATCCATATGCCGCCACGTGTGCTGGCTGATTCATGAAGAAATATTATTTTGGACTCGTTTGTTTCATGATAATATAAATGGGATCGGACTAGTAATCATGTGAATCTCATTTTATCCTATATTTGATGTGATCTAGGGGAAATGAGATACGTAATCCCATGAGATAAGATCTATTAAATTAAAAAATTAAAATAAATATTTAATTAAATCTTCTCTCATCTTACCTTTGTCTTACCAAAAGAGAAAAAGAAGAGTTTAGAGTTTTACATCTCGCATCATCTCCCATTAGTATATGTCACAAGATTATATCCACTCATATCTACGTGGCCTTAGAGTGCTAATTAATCACAAGGCTGCAAAAATTTGGCTTCACGAATCATTCGTGCCTTGTCCCAAGATTCACCCTTTTTTTTTTGTTTAATTTCCTTTACTTCAAGAACCAGCAATTTATCATTTAATGAACAATTTGCAAATAGTTCACAAAACTTGCTAAATTTACCAGCTAATAGCATATCGTCACGTTGAAAAGACTTGTAGATAGTAATGTGGCATTTTAATGCCCTGACAAGAATACATTTCAGCAATTTTATGCACATCTTTCACAGATTAAAATAAGCTTTGCAGGCAATCCACTTCTTATGTTCTCGACTCTTGAGAACCAAGAACTAAGGTAACCTTTGCCGACCTAAGTAACAGGCCTAGAAAAAAGCCCATACACCACAAACACCTTCCCCCAAAATTTCCCTGTCGAAAGCTGGTAATGTTTTGTCTGCAATCTCTTCTACATAGTATCCCCAAATACGCTGCCTCGCAATCCACAATCCAAACCTACATACTTTCCTACAAGGAGGAAGGAGAGGTTCTTACAAAGCATTTCCTCCAATGATTTAAGATTAGCATCACCTTCTGTTTGAGGAGAAAGGATGTCATATGGCACAGGAATATCAAATTTATGAAGACTGGAGATTATCAATGCACATAAATGAGTTGAGCAAAAAAGTCAGCTACATGAAGTATATTGGCGAAAAATAGCACAGCCAACAGTTTATCTGCATCAGAAAATAAGCAGACACTTGAGCATGAATGTTATGATCAATCTCCTAAAGCTGATCAAACAGGCTTTGCGCATCAGCTAGATAATTGTTTGTTCAGTCACCCTTGTGTCTGCAAAGAGAGAGTGAGATATCAGTCGCAATTCAATGAGAGCATGAATAAAGTGGCATCAATGGATCAAGCATGTCACTAAGGATGCGTACCCTGAAGGAAACTCTCGGAGAGGGTCTCTACACAGGCAACAATACCATATAATACTCAAAATTCAAAACATATGAGCACTTTCATGCTGTGTTTTTAGTTTACACAGCAATATGCATTTATGGAAGTGATAGAACGTCTCCAATCAAAGAATACCCTTCACTATTTTTTACTACCCGGGAGGCTTTACTCTATGCCTTGGCATTTGTTCAACTTCAAACCTTTAGAGGCTTTTCATTCATCTCGGTGCTCTATATCGTCCTATTTTTCTGTAGTCAGATAAAAAATCATGTCCTTCACCGAACCATGCAGCCTAATTTAGAATGCATACAACTTGTGTTAAACATATGATCTCAGATTCTTATAACCCACTTGGGAGATGGATCGTTGATCTAACTAATAAGGACTGAATCGAAATGAAATACCTGCTTTTTCTTCTTTGGTCTCCTTTTACGATGCGGTTTATGAGCATCAGAATTGGAACTCAAGTTGCTATTATGACCTCCTTGTGCATTTAAGGCTCCCCTATTTCTGGATGGAGGGCCACTTCTGCTATGTGATGTGTTGCTGGATGATAGCTCAGCTCTCTTAACAGTTCTGCTGCTATGTGAGGTGTTGCTTGATGATAGCTCAGCTCTTTCAACAGTCCTGCTGCTATGTGAGGTGTTGCTGGATGATAGCTCAATTCTCTCAACAGTCCTGCTGCTGTGTGATGTGTTGCTGGAAGATAGCTTAACCCTCTCAACAGACCGGTTCCTGCTTGATGACAATGCCCGAGGAGGTGGCATGAGAGCTCGTGCAGATATCTGTCTCTGCAGAATAAAAGAGCAATAAGCATCAGACAGGTGCTTAATAGCGGAAAATCTGGTTCCAGACTATCTAGCAAAAAAACACCTGATTCTTCTCATCACTAGACATCCCAGAAGCTGCTTTACCGGAAGCACTTGAAGCTTGCTCTCTGTAGAAATAAATGTAAATTTAAGCCACATTTTAACACTCTTTCCACAGTCACTAGAAATGATAGCACTAGAGAGATAAGTTTGATTAAGAAAGTGAAACCAAGTGACCTTCCACATTAGGTGCAGGTTACCATCTAGAGGGCTTCTATCACGGTGGCTAGCCTCATATTTATTCCCGCTTTCTGAAGTATCCTATTGTACCACCACAAACTTCTAGTTCCTTACCCCAACTAATACCTACTTCTTTCGAGATCAGTGCCGTTGCATGCCCTTACTTGCTTAACCCTTATGAAATGAAAAATGGATTGTTGTCAAATACCATCACACACTACATTCTTAGTAGCCTTGCTGGGCCACATACATGGGTTCCACACTTCACCCACAACTTAATGACACCTCCAACCACCAAGTGATTGATAAGAGTTCTACTTATCTACACCCACAGCATGACTGAAAGATAGAACCACATTAAGGGTTAAGAAGTTGGTAGCTTAGACTTTATACACCCGTCAAATAAAGAGCCCTGAGCAGTAGAAGAAAGACAGGTTCAACATGTTCTATCAATTTTGTGTAAAATAGATGAGATTATTGTTGAATGAAGTTGAAAACCAAGTCCTCGTTTCAAAGTTTTAGTTCATTGTCACATCACAACTCTCATTATGCTTGGACCAGGAATTGTCGTCCCGAGGCACATGCCGTTCCGGCCTCCGGCCGGCACGACATTTGCCGCCGACAACGGCAGTCCCAATCCCAACCCTATTTGCCGGCGGCACCGATCGCCATCGAGAGTGAGAGAGAGCATCGTGCGGTCGCAAGTGAGAGCGAGAGACGGATGATTTGGGGATTATGGTTTACATTCTTTAAAGTTTTAAGCGTTAAGTAATGGGTTTATACCCGAAACCCGTTATCTATAAGGTAACGGACCCATTAATAGTTAAGCATCGGACCCTAAGCCTGACGCCCTTACCTTTCACAGCCTCCTCCTTCGGCCAGATCAAGCCTATGGTACGCCGTCACCGTCCTTCTCTCTCCTTCCTCTCCTCCTTTCTTTTTTACTCCTCTTTTCTCTCTTTCCCCTCCTCATCTGTAACCCTCATCTTCCTCTCTTTTTTTTCCTTTTTCACCTTCACTTCTCCCTCTTTCTTTGTGCCAGAGCCAGACCCCAAGCCGGTGCCGGTCAGCCACCAGCTCGAGAATTGCCGGCCGGCACCAAGGTTGCCGGTCAGCTCGGAAATCCTTGGCTTGGACTCTCAATCTTTGCATCTCATGTCCAAATAAACTACTGAACACGGTCGTCTTATCGTGTCTTTTGTCCAATCTATCAAAATATACGTGACCAAATTTTTCAAATGCATAGCAAGTACCTATCTGTTTAGCAACCATGGAAGCGAATTTTTTATCCAAAAAATTGACCAAATTAGATAAGAATATACCTTGCACTTTTATCTGTCCATTCATCATCCGCCTCTGCTTCATCAGTGGAACTTCGACTCGAGAAGAATTCATCATCTGTTAGATCTAAGGCGTCATCGTCACTGGCTGTTTCTGTCGTTAAGAAGAAGATGAAGGACCATCTAAATCAATATCGAACATCAACACATTAACAACAAGACATGATAAAATTGCCATGAAGAAATCTCCTCCTTGTTATCATTATTCCACAAGCTGGAAGAAAAGCACTTCACAATAATCCATGATGAAAGAAGTTCCTAGCTAATGCTAGAGATGCAGGATTAAGAGTGCAAATCAATTTCAAATCCTATCTCAACAACATGAAGCAACTTACTACCTTCTAAATCTTTTCCTTTCGCAGCAGCTGCTGCAACATTGGCTATGATCTGTCTTCGCAACTTGTTTATCTTCTCAACATTATCTGGCTTATCTCGTCCAACAAATAGGGAAACATATTTCTCTGTCTTGGGGAAAAACTACACCAGGAAACAAGTTACTTGATTTAAATTACCTGCTGTATTAATGCGAGAGAATTCAGCTTGAAAGCTAATGCCAATGTACATGTTAGAGTGCAAGCATTGCTTGTTATAATCACAGAAAAGACTTCCACAATACAAATACTTAAAAAGAGAAATTTGGCGTCAAGCAGTTGCAGGTAAGAGGTAATCAAAATGTGATCAAGAGAGTTCTCGAAAGAAATTTATCCATTAAAGTTTGACAAGGAAAATACTGGGACAATTTTTACTTGTTCTCTAATCTTTGTCAGTGAAGCCAAAGATTTATAATTGCCTTTTAATATAGACAAGCAAGGAGCAAGCTGTGTTCACTAGAATGCGGTAAATATGCCTCACCCTAACATATTCGAGATCTTCTTTCAACTTGAAAAGTTGATCAGAGATTTTCCCCTCTGAGATCTGATCAGATGATGAACGCTGCTGTTTCTCCAAGCGCCTTATCATCCTTTCAATCTTTCTTCTCTCTGTTTTACACCAAAAACAAGGTGAAAAATTAAAGCCAACTCAAAGTGCATGGGGACTAACAAAAGAACATAAGACTTGCAACAATGATGGATTTCGTAATGAGTATAAAGAATCCATACCAAAAAACTTTACTTTTCGATCTCTCAACTGTATTTTATGCTCTATAGCCAAGCGAGTTTGCAGCTCCTGCTGCTTCTTGAGATCATCCAATTTCTTCTCCTGAGCCTCCCTGACTTCGTGAGGAAGGTCCTTCAAACAATCAAGAAGTTGGCGCAATAAAATCAGGACATAGGAATACGGAAGGAACAAACCATAAAAATAACAACCCAAGACAACCAATTTACTTTTCCAAAGGAACGATGATATATTGCCAATATAGATCAACTAAAATAGAACTATATGGAGCATAAATGAGATCAAATTTGTTGTTTCCACTTAGGGTGTAAATCAGCTAAAAACTAAAGGCTTGTATGATGAATTACTAATATAACAATAGAAAGCAAAACTCGCCAAACATATGGTAATAACGTGCATATGTCTTATAAGCGACCCTTAGAGATGACTGGTTATGAGAAAAATTATATTGTTTTACCTATTTTATGGTGATGAAAAAACAATAAGGGATCCTGAACAGAACAGGTTGTGCTGCCTAAGTGCTCCATTTTCTAAGAATCGAAAGTTGCTTCTATAGCTGATCATCATTTGCTGATAGAAATTTTAGTAGTCCTTATTTGGGCTTACAAAAAAGCAATTAACTACAAGATGGACTTTGTCAGAATCTAAACTTTGGTTACTTGAAAAACTCAGGTCAAGATGGTTCTTCATAACAATCAAAATTGCTGAAATAATGCTGCATTAAGATTAGCTACGAATTGTCTTCCTATTTCTACTTCTTTGTATGATGTGCTGCTTCGTAGCACAAGATGCCAAGACTTCTCTTATCCACACTTCTCTCATCTTAAACATCTTTGGTAAGTAGCGCGCTTGAAATTTGTGATTCTGCAAGGATTCATTGCTAGACATCGACATCCAACTGGAAGGAGCCATCTAAGCGACATTATTCACTCAATATCTAGTATTAACAGAACTAATCTCAAATATGAGGGATGCATCATCCTAGACCGCTTGGTCGGAACTAATTCAGCATCCCGGCCAGTAATACCACTCGAACTGATCTCTATTTAGATAACGATGCACCAAACTTCCCAAGTTTTCATGCGCAGCCCTAAGCAGCAGTTGTCAATCTTCTAAGCCATAACGTTGGTGAAGCATAAGATCGACATACAACAAATGAACACGAACAAAACAGCACCAAGAGACGATGGAAGCAAAAAAATATTTAAACTCAAAAGCGAAGAAAGAGGTATTTCTTAGAAGCAATATCAAAGTAGTAAGGGGCACCCAAAACCTTGCGAAGCAGCCGCTCGGTGGAGCGGATCTGATTCTTGAGGGAGACAGACTTTCCCTTCTTCCGCTTCTTATCAGCCCCCAAGCCCTTCGAGCGTCGCCCGAGGGGTCGCCGGTCCTCCGTCCGCCGGCGGACGTACCCGCCGTGCGCCATCTCCGTCAACGGCGAATCTGGAGTAGAAAAAGCGAGGCAGAGAAGTACCTGTACAAAGAAATTAGGGTTTTCTAAGGTTTCTCTCGTCGGCGGGAGTCCTACCCAGCGGCGGTGGTCCGTATGGTTCTACCCGTTGCCAGCGCTCGCTTTCTTGGTAATGACTCGGGAATAGTAGAAGGGAACGGGCGGCGGATGGCTTACTATACTTTTGTGGCCTTGATGGGCCATCCAACACCTTAATGGACCCCATCTCAAACTCCCAATCGACAGCCGCCACGTGGCCAGAGAAGGGTGGGACTGTGGGACACCTATCAAATTTTCTCTCTTTTTTGGGTCGATTTGTTGAGCCTCTTCTTTTTATTTTTTGATTAGATAAACTCAAACACCGGGTAGTACACGAACAAGAAGCAAAAACAGAGAAAACAGGGGAATTAGTTGAGCCTCTTCAGGCCAATGCCCTACACCTTAACTTCATCTCATAAGATACGCCTTTTGATTTCAAGGCTTTTGGGATCAGATCCCTACCCTGTGCAATAATGATACACCAAACATACAACAACTCTCATATATTTCATTCAGAGACTACACTCCCTCCCTCATTGTGTACAAAAACTGAAAGTTCCAAGGAAATAGAATTTTCACCTGCATTGCCCAGAGGCCTAGTAACAAACCAAGTTTGATTGTCATCTGTTTAGATGGAACATGTCTCAGTTTCCCAGTCATATGATGATACACTTCAATACAAGTGCTTGAGAGTCAGTTTCAAGCAGGCCACCTGATTAGAAGGGTAATGTAACTTAGCATTGCACATCGGTTCCTGGTATTCGAGCACCACAAATAAGAAGGTTCAGAATGCCTATGGCACGATACAGACAGAACCCAAAACTGGCGCTAATTTTTTTTTTTTTTTCCACATTCCACAACTCTAAATCAGTACTCTGCCCTCACGGTTTATCAAACTCCCAGACAACGCCACCATCCTCTGCACAAATCACTCAGTTAGACTTTACACAAAATAACAATTTTTTAACAAGAATTTGACATGTTAGCCTGATATAACTTATTTATTGCTAACATTCATTCTGCTACCAGAAACTGAAGGCAAACCATCAAGATAAAATCCAACAAAATTATCCGCCTCATTAAAGGGATTAAGAGGCCTGATAGTGGAAAGTTATCTAAATAACTTGTCATGTGCTTCATCAGCTGTTCAGTTTAAAATCTCAAATTTATGGTATGCAGGGACTACAATCCATTGCACACTGGCCAATGACAACCTCATAAGTTAAATGAGATACGAATGGCACCGAGTTCATAGGAATCACCTTGTATCTTTTTGTTTATCCAAACCTCTACAAGCATTCCAGCACCAACTCCAGCAGCAATGATAGCACCATATACGGCAATAGCTGATGGAATCGACCGCCTTGGAAGAAAATAGTAGTCCGGAACTTGTCTAATCTTCCTAGGAAGTCGCTTCTTTATGACTGGTCCACTTGAGTCATCAGTACCGGCATTTCCAACTGTTCTCCAGTCCACGTTTTTCAACAAGTCTTTGGAGTCTTCAGACCCCATGATAAACTTGTGCTGGTAACTGCAGAATAAACCAACAACAATTCCAATTATAATATCGGCAGGTTTGACAAATAAGATACCTCTTTTCAAGATCATTAAAAGGATCAACAGAAAATACGCAATTCTAAACAATCCTAAGCTTTATATTAGCAATTTAACTTTATCCATCAAGTAAAAGTCACAAGGAGGGTAAAATCATTATGAAGTTGAGTTCCACATGGCATATATTCTAACAAGTTCATGCAAAACTCATTTGTGATTCTTGACTCCAGTGGTGTCGAACTTCTAATCTGTCACATCTAAACCATCTGTCAACAGATCAAAACTAGGCAAAGCATCCGATTTTGACAAGCAGCACATATTTTCAGTGGCGGTGGAGGAATATAGACACGGGGAAGATCATCGGAAATGCTCTCCACTGACTAGTAAATGTAAATTATCACTTGTCTCTACCACCCTGTTCATACACAATCTCCATGGATATTCTGAAAGAAAATCCTCAGACTCAGCAGTACCTTTACTGGGTTTCAAATATGTGGCTAACATGTCCGACACATCTCATGCTCGTCACGAGGTCAAGGTGAGCTCCAGGATAACAGGGAGGGCAAACATGTAATCTGAATTTTCTTGGGTTTAGATAAAGGGTAGTTTTAAATGCAATACAACATTTGATTTGTGCACCACACTGATTTTTTTTTTCGGTGGCTTGCCACCGAATTTTTTGATAAAATTCGATAAAATGACACCGAACCATGTAGTTCGGTGGTATTCCACCGAATTTTATCAAAAAATTCGGTGGCTTGCCACCGAATTTGTATCAAAAATTCGGTGATTAATCACCGAATTTTCTGAGTGTGGTGCACAAATCAAATCTTGTATTGCATATATAACCACCCTTAGATAAATGCTATTTGAAGCATTTACGTAAGTGAAACCCCTTATTCCTAAACGAAAGGGACTACATGACTCTCAGTCTCCTAGAACGCCAAGTGCTCCACCTCTCATCCTAGTGTGTGCAATACACAAGCCACAAGCCCAAGCGCCACAAGCCCAAGCTATCACGATCTCATTACACTGGGCCCGTTGGATTGAGGTTAGCATAAGTTTGCATAGTGGATAAAGTAAAAGTTATGCAAGTATCAAAGGTAGTTATGTAGGATTTAGAAAAAGTGTTTGGATGTATAAACGAGGTTTCGGGGTTTATGCATATTTATCCTCAATCCAAATGAGCTTTTAGAACATATATATGAGAACTCGAGAAACTGTTAATCCAGAAAGAACACATACAAAAAGTCATCAAAGGAACTGAAATCTGATTAACAAAAGAAGACTAACTATTATGGTGCAAACTTCACATTGTCCTCTCTCAGAGACAATCTCTCAAGCATTACAACTACACTCCAAGCACATAGCCACCAAATACATAAATGTCCCAATTGTAATCAATTTCTGGTCAAGAAGAACCAAGAATCTATCGAACATATAGCAATGGCTTAGAACTGGCACTAAAGCTCATGAAATATGCATACCTATGAATTGTACGAAATGGGACAAAAATTGATGCAAATTAATGTGTAAATCCAAACAAAAGCTTCAGAGATGTAAAGAAGAAAACTCAATTTAGTTACATGGCGATCGAATTCTTATAAGGGCCAAAAGAAGAGATATATCGATGAACCTTAGCTTTGAGACGGCTCCGCCCTAGTGAGCGTCTCCGGAGAGAAGAATAGGCGAAAGGAAGACGATGATGGGCCGTCGGCGAACGCTTATTAGCGGAATGCATCAACGGCGATCAGTCGTGCCACGTCATGCCACGTGGCAACTTATCGTTTGCCGGATACGGTGTTCCCCGTTCTGGTATCAGTCGATGGATTTTAAAGACAGAAAACTCTCGCACCCTCTTCTTTCTCGCTCTAGGCTATATACCTCCGCCGCTGGAGCTCGGCCACTGCCGTCATCATCGCCGTCGCCACGATGTTCTCTCCGGCGGCCAAGCGGCTACTCGAGATTGGGCGTGCGATCCGCTGGTCCACTCAGGTGTTGGATCCTCTAGTTATCTTTCGTCTCCGCACCTTGCCCCTCTCGAGATCGATCTCAAGAACAATCTCACCCAATCCGATTCCATCTTGTAGGTCGCGTCTCCTGCTGCCGTCATTTCCTCCAGGAGATCCTTCTCCACAGCTCTGAACTATGTGGGTGCCCTTCCTTTGATCTTACTCTACTTGTCTTTCTTGTTCTTGTTTGGGTTTCGATTTGAGATGTGTCTTTCCTGTGCCTAAAAATTTTCAGCATCTCGATTCGCCGGATAATAATCCGGATATGCCGTGGGAGTTCAGTGAGGCAAATAAGGAGAGGGTATGTTGACTCTTCTTTTTTCGTTGTAATGTGAGAAGTTTGGATATTAGATGTGTTTTGCATGCTGCTCATAGAAGGGATTTTCCATGGCACTTCATTGTTTAAAGATTCTGTTGTTAGGATCCCGATATTTGAAGTATTTATGCAATTGGAGTCAATGTGATGAAATGATTCCAATTTAAGTTATCATAGGGTAAACCTCATGGTATTTTGCCGGCTCTGTTTGTAATTCTGTGTCATATAACTAAATCTGGATTTGGGAGAATTTGAAAGTGAATTTTTTTCATGGGTCTGTGTTGAGTAGTTGCTTATAGCCCAATACCCCCGTCGTTGGGAGCTTTTACAGCGGTAGAATTTATGAGATTGAGGTAGTCCTGTTTCAAATGTTACCAAATACTAATTAGTAACTTCAAGAATGTGTATGTAAAGGTATACACAAAAACATCAATAGGTTCATTTGCAATGATGGTCTACTGATGATGGCCTGGAAGCGTTCAGTGTGGCAATTGATTGTCCCTTTCAAATGTTGGATTGTAATAGACTGGACAAGAAGAAAACTGCAGAAGAATTTGAAACCAAGGAATTTAGACTGGACCATTCTGGCATGTTGTTAACAGGAATAGTTCATCATATGTTATTCTGTTTATGCGTGACCGTTGTTGATGGTATATTTGCACAAGCGGCGTCTTGCTCTTTTTTATTATTGAAATTATCAAACTCGTCTTTAAAGTGTAAGATACTCATCAGACTACTTTGTGAATGGATGGAACAATTCTGCACATGATAAACTAAGATAATTTTTTTTAAAATGAGAAGATGTGCCTTCTGACAGTTGTCTATGGTTTCCTTGTCTTTTGGCTTAGACTAGGATATATATCTGTTTGTTTAGTTTTAGTTAACATTTTCCATAATCATACAAATAAGTAATATAGTTTGGTGCCTTGATTTTTGCTCAACATTCCTTCTAAAATTTGGATACTTATAACTCTGATCAGAGGCCTTCTTTACATCAGAAAACAATTGCATTTATTGTTGTCCATAGGCTCATAATTTTGTGAATTTCAACAAGCTCTCTGCTATCTATTTTCGAAGTGTGTTAGCTTGTAGTGGTGAACATGTCCTTTCAAATCTTGGAAGGCTATCTCTGGGAAAATTAGGAATGAAAAATTCTTTTCTCTCATCATGTGAATGAAGTTTCTCCTCAATCAGTAAAACAGAAGAATATTTTTGCACTCAAAAGTTTGATACTAAATCACACCTAGATCTCATGAAGGGCAGGAAGACTAAGGAGAAAGAAAGATAAATCCTTCTCGAAGAGGAGGGCCCAGTGAAGGCCTTGATGAAAAAAAGTTTTTTCTATAGGATTTATATAGTACCCTAAATTAGGATAAAAGATAATTTAGATGTTGTGCTATCAAAGATAATTCCTCAAATATTAATTGCGCAAGACAGATAAGGGTCATTGTCAAAAGACATTATGTAGGGTCTAACATGGGGTAATAATGCTGCTTATGTTACTAGACTATTATCACAGTATATAGTCAAGTTTAGAAGACTGTCCACAACCAGATTTATTTTTCTCCATGAGTATAAAGTGGTCATGTGACTTTATCTATATTAAGTACGTGGGCATTTGGTAACTGTGATCTTTGTGAAATCTGTCCTCTTTTTGCATGTTAAAAGAAATTATTGGGAGAATGATTTTTGCTTAAAAATGGATTTATATTTGCAAATTATTAGTGTTGAGTAGGAATGAGACACCTTGATCAATTAGGTGTTTTATTAAAATTTAAAATTTAGAAATGATAACATCGTGCTTTGAACACCTTCTGAACATTGATACTGTACTTTTCTTTTTCCATTTTTATCTTATGTTGTTGAATGCTAAGAATCTTACACTGTTATAAATTTCTAAAATATTCATGCATCATTTGTAATAAAATAGGTTATGGTCCTTAAGTGGCGTATTTGGTTTTGTTTTGGAGGTCTATGTATGCATGCACATCAATCTACTTTGATTGTAGAATGTCTCTTCTCTTTCGTGATAGTCATTCTTGACTTGAAGGGTATGATTCTCCTCTTATACGTATCTTTAGATATTCTTATGATTATTCGTTCTTTTAAAAGTTGGTAGTTGGCACCACATGATATGTTCTTCCTTCTTTACATGAGATTCGATTGACACAACCATGAATTTGATGTCAGTGATGTCTCACTTCATGTTTTCATGCTTTTCAAATCCACTTTATATAATCTTGGTTTAGCTCTTCAGTGGATTCAATGTCATTCATAGAAGAAAAATCGAAAAGCATACTTTTTCATAAATTAGAATAAGATATTTGATTTATCATTATTAGTCCGTTGCACCTTTGGCCCTGGCAAGGACCTTATTAATGATGCTTGAACCTGGTAGAGCTACAGTTCAAAATATATTCAGATACCCTGGTTTACCATAGAAGCCAGTACTAATTTCTTTGATAGTACTTTTGCTTGGAACCACATCCCCCATCCTTAAAAGTTGGCCATAGGGAGACAATTCGAGAGGGATGATTTTAAAAGCCTCATTAACAAGAACTCACACATGTAAGCCGTACAAAATGGCAACCCTTTCATTGAAAAACCTACTTGTGCAGTTATTTTTCGTTCTCCTGCAACTTGCCAATGGTTCGTATATCCTAACTAGATGTATTGTTGTGCATGTATTTTCAGGTCAAGGAGATAATATCCCACTATCCTTCAAACTACAAGCAATCTGCTGTTATTCCTCTATTGGATCTTGCACAGCAACAGCATGGTGGATGGTTACCAGTTTCTGCAATGAATGCTGTATGTTTAGGATGACTGGGTACTTGCTTATTCGTGTGTTAGTGTCTTCAAAATTGCCTGAACATAAAGGACAATGTTTGTGGATTGTGCTTGTAAGCTTTTTGACACTACCTGATTATGGTTCTCAGAATTGGGGGAAAAGATTATTCTGGTTAGTGACACTTTTGTTATAAAGTATGTGACTTTACTTGCAATCGCAGCTATTCATCTTTAGAATTCACATGTCATTCCTGCAAATTGACATGTCCTTAGTTATGGAGTGCAAGTGTTGTCAGTCATGTACAAGTACAACTTGTACCTTGTCTTTGTGCATTTTCCTTATGTCCATATGCTTTAATATTTCTTGATTAAGGTTGCTATGCTGTGGACAGGTCGCTAAGGCCATAGAAGTTGCTCCTATTCGCGTGTACGAAGTGGCTACATTTTATTCAATGTTCAACCGGACAAAGGTGGTTTTAATTGGATTTTATGTGGTTTTCAGTTGTCTTATGCTGTTGGATATTTATTTTAGCACTTCACATAGAAAAATGTTTGACATATTTACCCTTCGTGCATTTGTTTAGGTTGGTAAATACCACCTATTAGTTTGTGGCACGACACCGTGTATGATACGTGGTTCACGTGATATTGAAGCAGCTTTGCTAAAACACCTCGGAGTGAAGCGCAATGGTGAATTTTCTTATATGCCGCTCTCACTCTCATAAAGTATCATGGGATATATCGTCGTAGAAACCTATTTCTAGAAGGTATGCTATGTTCAAGCATGTTTCCTACTTGTATGCAGAAGTGACGAAAGATGGCATGTTCTCTGTTGGTGAAATGGAATGCATGGTAAGATGTCCTCTTTGCCTTTATATATTGGCATTTTTATGCTGTGAGGATTGCAGTAATGTCCATCCACTGTGTTTGCATTAGCTCTTGATTTTAATACAAGCTGGAAAGTTGATGATCCTTTTTTTCAGACCTATTATCAGCTGAAAATGTGCTAGCTTTATGTTAACTAGCCGGGCTTCATGCCAACTTAATCTAGGAACATCCCATATTGATCATTGACTTGTGCAGGGTTGCTGTGTAAATGCTCCAATGATCACTGTTGCTGACTACTCCAAAGGTTCAGAAGGATACACGTATAACTATTATGTCAGTTCTCATAATCTTTACCTTTTTTGAATCTATTGCTTGAATGTTTTCTTATTGATATTTTGAAAATCTAACATGGGCTTTCGAAGGAAATCCCTAGCTTGTTAGCCTTCAAATGACTGGTTGGTTGGAGGTTTTGAGAATGGAGCCAGGTAGACTAGCCTTGGGAATAGAATAAGAGTAGCTTCAAAGGCATATGTTTGTGCTGAAGAGTAAGACAAGAATGTCAGCACTAGCCTTGGGAATAGAATAAGAGTAGCTTCAAAGGCATATGTTTGTGCTGAAGAGTAAGACAAGAATGTCAGCACAAGTCTTGGATTGTAAACGCTTTGTTAGGAGATCATGTAAAATCTTTGATCAATTTCATGAGGATGTATTCATAAAGCATGATTATTTGGCAACTTACATAGGATCTGGGTTAGTAGTTGTGGCCATAGAACCTATGCAAATGGTATATGATGCAAATGATGCTTCTTTAAGTGTGACTCTATTGACAGAATAATTGTTGCAAAGATGAACAAAGGCCTTCCTGTTATCCATCTGTCCAGGAATAGATCAGAACTGACACTAGTAAGTATCAATGTGGAGGCTTAGGTCGCGTGTCTAAATAGAATATAAGAAGTCAGTCATTGAATCCATTAGCATTTGAGGCCTAGGCCCTAGATTGAGTGATAGTATAAGAGGGAAGTGATGATATTAAGTGGCATCTGAAAGCTGGTTTAATGAGCTTTCATATGTCATCCGTTTTCAGCAGTTTACACATATATGCCTTCTTTACAGAATGATATTCGTTTGTCTTTGCTCGTCTTTGTTCAGGAGGATGTCACTCCCGAGCGAGTTATCGAGATTGTTGAGATTTTAAGAAGGGGAGAAGCTCCGCCTGTAATTATTTAGCCCAACTGCTCAGTTCTTTGAAAATTCCAACACCCGTTTTTTAATATATCGGTTGCTTCTCTTGCAGGTTGGCACACAAAATCCACTTCGAACTAAGAGTGGACCTGAAGGGGGGAATACCTCCTTGCTTGGGGAACCAAAACCTCCACCATGCAGAGATCTCGACGCGTGCTGAATCTCAGCTGAATTGTACCATCAATAAGTTATTGATGTCTTGGGTTTCACCTGGAAGCATCATTGATGTATTTGCCTCTCTTCACATTCATTGGATCGAGAGATCTGGATGATTCATCTTTTGTCAATTTCAGGTTCTATTGTTGTTGATTTACTTGCTCAACTGTGATTTAATTCTGCTGGCTGGCAGTGCCACCAACATGCTGAAGTCATTCCATTTTTGGATCAGTATATTAACCTATCATCAAAATCTGCCTTGGAATAAACCATACTTTTCTAGTTGTTGACCACTCGCATTTCTTGGATTTCTTCTTCTCCTCGGTTTCAAATACTCTAGACACTTTTCCTGTTCTTTGAACATGCTTTGAGAGTGGATTGCTAGAAACCTCGAGTGCATTTGAGCTTACCAACATTGGTTTTGTTTAAGTTTTAATGAACTCTGTATGAGCTTTTGGCTGCAATGGGGTCGCCCAAATATGCATACTAACAAATAAAAAGCAAGTTCATGGAGCAGCTGTTTCTGGATAGGCATTATTAGATTCTCAAGCACTTTCTTTATAGGAAAGTTTTGTGTATATGATCACATGGCATTTGTAATGCACATGTTCTCTAATCGGTAGTGAGATACGATTGATTTATTTATTTCATTGGTATTGTTTTACCGATGAATTAGATCAATCAATCGGTACTTCATTATTATGTATCAATCGGTATCTCATTGATTTAACCCATCAATATTGTTCTACTGATAGGCTATACCGATCGGTTGATATAATGCATTAGTAGAACAATTTCGATATGCTAAATCAATTAATCTACATCTCATTGCCGATTCGAGCATATTATTGTCATGTACATAAATCAGGGGTTTTTTATTTATGGGTTTTTATCCGCAGCGAGCCAATGTAAAAAAGGATTGTTTTTTTTAAGAAAAAAAATCCCACACTACTAGTTTAATTTCATCTAACCGTCATAGTTGGGATGACGTGGTCCTACTTTTCTCAACGCTACTACGCCATTCACCAATAAGTCCACTTTTGATCTGTAAACCTTAGCCCTTTTGGCTCAACGCCGAAAAAAAAAAGAAAAAAAAAAAAGAGAGAAAAACTTTAGAATATTCTCCCATCGCCAATGCCTAAATGGTAGTTTCTCTGGGTTTTTTTTCATCCCTCATCAACTTCCAACATGGAATCTTTCCATCATATAAAATGGTGACATGCTACAGGGCATTCTCACAGAAGCATGAATACAACACCAAGCTGCTAAATATGGACAACAAGCTTCAAAGGTTCTTAGTCAGAGCAAGAGGCTGCTTTAATACTACAGAGGCAAAGTAACCAGTCCTTTCTTCATTGAAATTTATAGCCAGTCAGAACTTAAAAAGATACGAGATCGAATTCGGCCCCACGATGAGATATTTATAGGGTTATTCCATCCTCACATAGGGCACAGTGGCTTTAATCTACCAAGGAAGACAAAGGCTTTACGCTTTCGCCCAATGCTGCATAGGAGACTAAAGTGAACAACTAGAACCCAATTTAGAGACACACACCACTATAGCAAAGCCATCTGAGTGCACAGTCAGCACCCTTTGACTCAACTCTCCAACATCAGAGCTTTAAAAAAAATTGACCAGTTATATGACATGGACATCATCATCCATCCATCTTTACTTTTCACTTAAATTTTCTATATAAATAGTGTCTGATATACACCCCATACATCATCATACCTTTCAATGGGATCCACAATGCACTACAAAAAGCTATGAGCCCCCTACACCCACCACAAAGTGCTTGGCTAGTGCACTACAGCCCCCACTTCCATAACAATATAAGAGGAGGCAAGACCTCTAGCAACCTTCTTCACTGAAAAGAAAAGTTATGGAAAGATGTTGAGATAAGAGTGGACCTTTGCTTGCCAGGCCTGGCAATCACCACCACCTTTGACAAAAAGAAGAAAAAAGAAGGTGAGATAGCGATGGCATCATTAACAATCCGTGCAATTCGGGGGATCTACCTAGATTTGTCTGAAAAAACTGCTGATGTGGTTAGAATGCAGGCATTGCAAAAGTATGGGGTCTATGATGGAGTCAATTGATTCGCATGTGGAGATGATTATTTAGGACTATGATGAGGCGTTCGGTTCAGGCTTGACGACTGTGGGAGATTCTGGCTGGTGGTGGGAATGGTAGATGGCGGTGGCAAGCGAGATTGGCATGATGCAGAGGGCCTTGGACTGGAGGAATTGCATAGCCGCCCCCATGTCTTCTTCCATGAGCTTTGCCACTTGGCGCTCCGTGCCATCGGTGGACCACTTGTCCCACACTTGCTGTTTGCTTCCACCCTCGCTCGTGTCTCCCTGCTAAAATATGAGAGCAGAAGATATGAAGTAAAGCACATGAGGCTTCATAATGTCAAGCGCATGCTCATGCTCAAAAGACAACGCACTCAAACAAGTGCTAATCCTACATGCAGCTGCACACAGCAGAGGAAATAAAAAATCATGGACCTAAATTAATAGATTGAAGAAGACCCATTCCATAAATATCTTACACGTTGCAATAAAATATCTAAAGAGAATGGATACTATTATAACTTGAGTGCGTCCAAAATGAAAGAACCTTATCAGTTTGGACAAGCTTCAGATACTATTATACGAAACTACAAGTGGCAACAAGACACTTGCATCAAAGCATGAATATAGCCAACACGAGCACAGGCAGCTGGTCAAAACTAACCACAAATTTGGGAGTCATCACTTTAGCTAGGCGCTATAACTACCATCGATTTCTCACTGCCACTATGAGTCATCTAGAAAGGTGCAGAAAATGTGTGAATGTAATGCTAAGGTATATTGCGATCTTGCAGTCATTGAAGATACAAATTAGGGTTAAGGGCTTAGGCAAGAGACAGTAATTTGTTTGCACTCCTCCCTTGTACATTAAATCAGGGAAAGGAAAGGAATCCGACCTTTTCCACTGGAAGGCTAAAGTGACGTCTCATGAACTTATAGAAAAAAAAACATTAGATGGGAGATCTGACGTGCAGGAGAGAAACATAAAAAGCATCAAGAAGCAAACCACAAGCAAATCAAATGATGAGGCATATGAATTCTTAGATTGCAAACTTTGCACCTATGAACCTAAAAGTATGCCTTACTATCCACAAAAGAAGGAGCATAGTCATTGCATCTTACGCACTGCTAAATCCTGCACACTTGAGGCCTAATTCTTTTTAAATCAGTTACAACATATGGAATACGGGATTCATGGAATACTAAAAAGGAAGAACATAAATAAATATTGGCAGGCATTGGAGATGACAATAGTTGTCACATTTGAATTAATTCCAGATAGCTGATAATCTAGCCATGTGTTTTCTAGTACCTCAACTGATGATAGTGGGATATCAGCCACCAGCTTAGCCACCGCACCAGCACCACCAAGCCTGCTCATACTCAGGACCTACCATTAGTAGATAAGTGAGATATAAAGATTTGACTTCAAGCAGATAGAACTATGAAATAAACAGCTCAGAATTAGAAGGAATCATCATTCTCATGCTACGTTCAGATTGAAAGTTAAATTTGACATGGAAGTCCCAAACTTAAGCCTTAGTGGTAACGAATACGAGAGGATATACTTCACACTTCTGGCTCATGGCAAAGACAGCCTATTGACAGATCCAACCTTCTAAGTTGTACCCAGGGAAAGAAGGTGAAACGACCAGATATACTCAAACTCAACTCTCTCATGTTAAAGCAATCAAGAAAGAACGTTATGAGCCAAGTCACCATCGGCTCTTTCCTGCTACAACAAGTTGACAGTATTCAGGGGAAACCATATCTACAGAGGATTAAATATTCGGATGTCAATCGTACTTCAAGAACCTCCCCTAAACCAACTTGTGAGGAACTACAAATGTGTGACAATTCACCATTTACAGGAAGACACATCTGATCCTAGATTTTAAACCTCATATGTGTCCTAAGAACTTGAATAGAAACATGGAAGAAGTTCCTTTGGAAGAGAGTAGTGCTTCCCAGTAGTGATAGGTCATGTTGGCTCTGAAATGACAAAGCTATGAACTGCATCAAGAATTCTCACCATATAACAATTTGCACTGAATTATCTGACCATGTAGTGAAAAAAGGAAACGTGATGAGCAATCCTTTTATCAGCATATAGATTTTTTGACACATATTTCTATGTCGTTCACATTTAAATTCTTTGAAGAAATTCAACATCTGTGATCATATGTTTCCGAGGTGTAAAATGTTAATCATATGCGAAATGGAAGATAATTTGCTCTGTGCATGGTATCACGATACAATCTCAACATGGTTTGACTTAAAGGAAGGAAATTTTCTGACTTTAATGAGAGCATCGATAGGTTCCTCATCAAGCAAAACAGAACAAAAGACTTACCTTGACTTGGAGCCTCAAAAACTTCACATAATCTAGAATTTCATCAAGCATGGCTGCTCTATCTGTCTGCAAAGGTAACAAGACCTAATTAGTTGGCATATGGCAGCATAAAATGCTCATCTCATTTCCGTCAAAAACCAAGGGAAAATTTCAGACATGAAGCAATCATCAGGTAGTATAGACTTGTAGTCTTGCTTGCTTGCTTGTAGGATAAGAGCAGTAATTTATCTGAACATATTAATAAAGCTCATACACCCGTTACAGATGCATCTATTAAAGAGGAAGGACAATCTTGCAGGTGTTCTCTGTCCGCAGAAGCTAAGTGATCAAAGAATAAACACTCAGCTAGAATGAAGTTAGGATGAGTAACAAAGAAGCTTTTCACTGTCGGCTAATTAGATTGAAGACTATCCAGTCTAAAGTTTGATATGAGACTACCTTATATCCATCATGCTATTTCTACTGGAATGAAATATACCATAACATAAAACTGCCTATAGCAGAATATCTTATGAGAACAGCAAGAAATAAGCAAATATATGTTAGGTGAAAATTAGTAGCGACAACTGCAGTTGTTGCATTTTTGCTTAATAGGAGCTAATAATGTATTCATACAACAACCATAGTTCATATAGTAGAGATCAGTCGCTTGGCCAGTCTCAATCTCGTATTAGAAGCAAGTTGCTTCTACATTGAGGTTAAAGTTTCAGTTTGCTGCCATTATCAATTAAAGTTCTCAAGTACATTGTGGTAATATCTATAGTTTGTAACACTAAGGAGTGCACCAAGCAGAATAAGAGTAGCAGATTAGTTTGGGAAAAGAAAATAAAATATGGCTCAATGCAGATGACCTCATCGGTTGGACCAGAATTGCGAACTTTGTAACCATTTGCAAGATAAAAGGCATGAGAGACAGTAAATACTCTGTTCAGGAAACATAGTTTATGTTGGTTACTTCACAGGAAACTATCAACCAATTTTTGACCATGTGAAATTACTGACCAATTTCTAACTATTCTGGATGCCACATTATGACAAACTACATTAGACCTAAAACCTTAAGAACTCGACAATTCCTTCTTTCACAGACTTGTAAAAATAAAACACCATTAAGATTATCTTGGCAATTATTTACATGAGCTATTCTCAGCTCCTCTAGGAAAACTTTCCATCATGAGATCAATGATAACCCTCCCAAAATGTTCCTCGTTTCTTGAGGAAATGATATCATTTATGTCCATAGCAAAACTACAACACGAAACTGCATGATCTAGTTCGGTTTTCGACCCAAAGTCTGTCAGTTTTTCTCATAGTACCAAATTAGGACTTAGCAATCACATTAAATGGGTTAGAAAGCCAGTTCACGTTAAAGGTTTTCCGACCATATCAACCTCCTTGAGAGCTTAAGAGAAGCCAGCAAACTTTCAAAAGTACTAATCTGAGATGCTATCACACGAAGCAAATAAGTCCACCACAATGGTTTCATGCATGTTGGCATCAAATAAGTCTCTACTGGTCAGTTTTTTGTTGAAGACAGGATGGTGACCAAATATTTGTGCTATAGCAATTGGTGGGACAAAACCTATCTTCTGCATTCAAGATGACGATAAATGGAAGATAATTTGAGTTGTTCTTTTTTTTTTACCAACAAAAACCAACAGATCATTGAGTTTCAATTTCCAATTGACAATGACACACAACAACAAATAGATCTGCACTATTCAGATTGCTCCTTTTTCCCAGATATACAAAAGATTCCCATATTAGAACCAAATTTCACTTTCATACGGCTTTGTTACACAAACAAATGCACAAACAAAATTTTTGAAGAAAATCTCAGGCTCGTTATGTTGCTTATGTCTCACATGCGCAAAATTTCAAGGAATTATCAAAGAAACTCTTAATAATGTTCAAAGCACTAAAAGTGACCATAATTCATGCTTAAACATAAGGAATATGAAGTTTAATGTTTTCCGAAGATGACAACTTTTGCTTGATGATTCTGAGAGCATCCCTTGAGTGCATGCCCAAAGTTTGGTTCACTGGCAATGTGATGTCAGCTACTGAGTAAAAAATACCCAACATAGGTCATTTACATACATATGTACTTATCAGAACTTTGCGAGGAATTTCACATTTCTAAGCAAAGAAAGTCTTCTAGCTTGCCACATATCTTTTTGTATGTGTTGCTAATATTTTCTTCAGTGGGCTCACATTTTTATGTTTGATATCCTGAGGAACATTTGATGAAGAAAAGAATGAATATACTACCAAATACACTGACCTTATTAGAATTTGGTAGCAATTCCTGCAAAGCCCTCATCCTTTCTGCGATTCTTTCCCTGCGCAACTGCAACCGTAAATCAAGATGTTAAGAATCCTCTTATGCTGCACAGATATCAAATATCCCTTATTTGCAGCTTCAAATACACTAGTCAGCATAACTCCAATAAGTTCTGCATACTCTGGAAAGTTTTATAAGGGTCAGAATGAAAGAGTTTATCTCTTTTGTTGTTTTGTTATCAACGTCTTTGACTTTTCAAATGCATTCATCAAGATCTCCTATAAATTTCATTGCAACATCGAGGCAGTAAAACCTAATTCACCTTCAACACTGCCTTCCAAGGAGATATTAAGATTTGCTTCCTACTTCCAATCAATGAAGTTAGAGTACATGAATAGGGGAACTTCCTTACGAGGCTAACATTGTAGCATGCTTCTACCTCTTCCTTCCAAGTCTTCCTATGGTGATTTCCAGTTCTTTAAATTCAATTCAACATCCTATACCTTGTTTGAATCTCAATCTTATGCATGAAATCTCTAACAGTCTCACATAAAAAAGCCTTCAATTTTCTGCCTTCCAATTCAAGGTAGCATATGATTGATATTATCAAGATTCTTTCTGACAATTCCACCCCTCCATTAAAACCAAACTGATACCATGTCCACCTTCTTGCTTATAGAACTACTTACCCGCTCGGCAATGCTATGGGGATCGGTGGCCTGTCCCCGCCTCGCCCTCACCCTTGGGCGTGGCGCCGGTGGTTGCAGTGCCACCGCCACGCCACTCTGCGCCACTTGCCCATGAAAAGCCTTCACCAAGAAATCAGCAGACAGTCCGACTTCAAGATTCGACATAAACAACTCATGGATAGAATAATTCAAAGCCACACCAATTTAAGACTCCAAAATTATACAACAAAAAACAAGAAACAATCACCGATATTCCGCGGTGCAAACGGACCTGGGTAGGAGGACTGGGCCGGATTTGACGCCCCTGGACATGCCCGAACGCCGGGAATAAACTCGCCAGCTGAACTTGGTCCCTTTCCTGCAAGAAAGCAAAGAACCCAGTGAGCTTCTAATAACAAAACCAACCACATCTTCTTGTCTAAAGACACGGACACGCCTCTATAGACACGAAAGCCATTCTAACAAATAGAAGGGGGTGAAATGGAATTTCCGTAAACATCTCTACCCTCTAACGCTCACCTGTTTTGCTGAAGCTTTCTCCGGCGGGTCGTCCCGGAACCGCTTTCCACCGGCGCCGTGGCCCTCCTCCGCCGCCACCGGCGGAAAACACCCCCTCCCCTGGTCTAAGCTCAACCCGAGAGGGAAAATCGGGAACCCCCCGCCACCACCGCCGGCGGAGGGGCCCTCGCCGGAGCTCAGCTGGAGCCCCATGCCGGCGAGGTGGTGATGATGATGGTGTTGCTCCTCGCCGCCGCCACCGCCTCCCCCTCCGGTGGCAGCCGAGAAAGACGTCGGCATGGAGAAGATCTGCTCGAAGAAGTCGTCCGCTATCCCCTCCGGCGTCGGCTGCGGCGGGTTCGCCATCCCTGCTCTCCCGCTACCCTCTCCGGCGATGTTCCCCGCTCTTCCCGGGGACAAAAGAGCATCGAAGGGGAGGCTTCACGAGGCTGCCGGGCTAGCGGGAAGCTCGAAGCACTTTACTATGACACCAAGAGAGAGAGAGAGGAGGAAGTGGTTGGGATTCCAAGAAAGAAAGGGGAGAGGAGCTCTACTACTGCTCTCTTCTAGATGTCTACCGCTGCTGCTGCTCTCTCTAGTGTTTGGCTCTCTGGAAGGTGTGGAGTGTGAGAGAGAGTTGGCCGGGGGAACGGTTTGTCTGCCATGGCCATGGGTGGACGAGCTTTTTATATAAAAAGGAAGATAGAGGAGAGAGAGCGGGGTTTAAAAGAAGGTTAAAGTTGGCTGTGGGGAAAAAAAAAAAGATAAAAAAAGGATTCCAAAAGCTTCGGTTTTTGTTCTTTCTTTTTTCTTTTTCTGTTTTTTTCTTTTTTTCTTTTTTCTTTTTTTTTTCAGAAATGATTTGTGCACATGTGCATTTTCACATGTATATGAATCGGTAGCACATATACATACCTATTGGTAGTAGGCTATCGAGGTAGTGGGATACCAATAGGCATGTACAACCTATCGGTAGCACAGGCATGTATGGGGTCGTTTGGATACACGGGATCCGTCGGATTGGGCGGATTCCAATTTCGGCTCGAGGGAGGTATCTACCTCCCCGCGGTATATCCCACGGTATCCAAACGCGTCCTATATGAATCGACAACGAACCTATCGGTAGTGGGGTACCGATAGTTTGTATCGATAGGCACCAATCAGCGCTTTTTTTTTTTTTCCTTTTTTTCTTTTCAATCTTCCATGTCTCCGTTTCGACTTGGGTCCAGCAATTTGGGTCCAGTCTGAAAAAAAAATAAAACCATTTTAGCTTCAATACGGTTGAGTCCATTTGTAGGCTAGTCTCAATTTGAGTGATTCGAGGCCACACACCAATGGGACATGTTGGAATATCATTTAAAATGTTTTTTTTATAGCCTGTAGGGACTTTTAATTTATATATACCCTTTAAAAAGCCTAGCGATTGTATTAATACCTTAGAAAATTAGATTTTTCTTATGTATCCTTCCAATTTGTTTTTTTATTTTCTTTTGGGTGCATGTAACCTTTTTGTGCATAAGATAGTTTAATCGAATTCTGACATGGTTAATATGAAATCCAAGATGATAAAAAAAGACATTTTTGTTTTTCGATTTTTGGTTGTCATGCGTTTAAATTCAATGTGAGAGTTTCGAATTTTAGAAACAAATTAAAGATAAATATTATCTTCTTATGATTTTAGATTCCATATTGATCGAATTCGAATCAGTCATATAAATAGCAATGGTATATGCACGGATGCACCAAGAGAGACATTTGGAGAGAGGTATGCACACAAATTTAGATTTCATGAGATGATAATGGTATTAACATCTTTTGAAAAATATATATAAAAATACCATCTCTACGTGTTTTACATTATGTCAAAACATATATAAGGAGAGTTCAAATCATTAACTCAGGACTCGTTTGGTATGAGATTAGCTTATTTCGAAATAAAAAATTTTGAATTAAGAAAAGTGAAAAAATAATAATAATGATTATTTGAAAGAAAAAAAAATAGAGTGATAGATGGAATGATCAATAATTATTTAGAATAGAAAAAAATGTTTGAAAATAAATATAGGACGTAACAAACAAGGTCTCGTGAGTATATACTTCTTAGATGAGCTATCATAAATAAATGCTAGGATTTGTTAGTGGCCGGATCGCCTGATGTAAGCAAGAGTGGCACGAGGCCCTTAATTCCAGGAATGGCCAGATGATGTGCTTTGATTAAATCCAAAGTGAAGGTTAAATGGTGAATTACAAAGGGGATTATGATGATGTCTCTTTCACCACTTGAGGGATTATATTTGAATGGTGGACCCTGGTTTAGTAGCATCAAATAAATAATGAGGATCTATGTATTCAAATCAGACAAAGCAATCCCAGCAGCAGTAGATGGAGCATTCAAACTCATCATCCCCCTACAATAATTTAGCATCACAGACGAAGATTCACACTAATCTTTGCTCTAATCGGCCATGGACAACAACAAGACATCCACAATAAAAAAAAGAAAAGAGTGGTTTTCGATACACTACTAGACGAGCTGTATCTGTTTACAATCCAATCTTTAGTACATAAGGGAAGACGATTCATACATGCTAGGTACTGAGGAATGAATGATCTCAGGAGCTTTCTTTTGTTACTGTAGCTTCAAGCTCCTTGTTTTCGCCTTCATTGCCGACGACGGCTTGGGGGCTCTCAGGTGGAGGGTTGATAGTATCACCGGGCTCCTTTTTCAACTCCGTCTCAAACTCTTTAGCTGCCTGAAACATAAGAATTACACTACTCACCCTGTCGGCAAATCTCGCATCCAATGAAGTATAAATTATAAGGTCTTCCGGGAAATACGCTTCACACATTGAGTCCCGTGGATATGTAATTGATTGAATGCAAACCATCGTTATCAAGAAAACAGTGCAGAGATTCTAGATAAACTATTCTAGAGTCAGACACATGCCATCACCATCAATTAAACAGTGTGGAGATCTCTAGATGTACTATTATGAAGTCAGATCACATTTTAGCTGCCAAGAGTTGAAATGGCAACAGAATCTGAAGCAGCATCAAAAGCATTACAGAACCAAATCAAACAGCCAAACTTTGTCTGAAAGGGTTCAAGTAGATATGGAGACATGATATACAAGAATGACCAGAGATATGCGTGCAACCTACAAATAATTGGAGGCTTAATGGTTAAGACTTTGGATGTTAAGTCAAGAGGTGAACAGTGCAAAGAGGAAAAAGTTTAATTGCTGAAAACTAATATCAGCAAGGACAATATACACTAAGTTACAATGTTGTAACTCCTTACAACTTCTTTAATCAGGCTCGTAAATGCGTGGGTGAGAAACAACTGAAGATTGAATCAAGAAACATGATGCTGTGATTTTCATATATAACTGCAGATAGAACATAGCTTTTGCCGGCAGACAGAACATAGCTTTTGCCTGCAGATAGAACGTAGCTTTTACCATGACTTCTTGGTTCATTATAGAAACATGAAAAGGCAATTTGAAAAACATAATTTCACCTCTCAGTGAGAATGGAAAAAAGCAGAAGTCTGTATTTCACTTGAAAGTACAGGTCTTAATCCCATGCTGCTATTGGTTTGTGTAAATCACTGGAAATACTCGTAAGAGTACAGGGGAGCTCATGCTCTGGCATCTTAGAGAAGGATAGTAAATCATGTGTTTGGACACATCATGCTCCACATAGGGCAACTATCGATGCAGAGATTTGTGCATTGAGGCCATCACCTATCCAGCCACCAGACGATACCGATGAGTATTTGTGCTCCTCTCCATAACCAATCAGCTCTATTACATCCAATCCACTAATAATTTTTGTAGTACATGGACCGTCCCCAAGTATAACCCTTTAGTCCAATCCAACAGTAGCAACTAGGACCTTAACGATGTACACTTAGCATTTGCACGAGAGAGTCTCATTAGCAAGATAATTAGTTGCACACTGGCCTAAAGCCAATAAGCCAAGAAAACCTGTATCGTATTGGGAAAATTCTTGCTGCTGAAGTCTACTTGCCACTGATTTCAGCTCCCCTTTGTGGAACACTTCCGTCATATTCCATAGCTGGCAACTAAGCTGGCAACTATTAAAGAGTTTCAGCTTATTGCATACAACCTTGGCGCGCTCACAACACTTAAAACCTCACAGGGACACCCAAGTAGTACACACAGTCATGCACACATTATGTAATATCCGCTTGGAGTCATAGCAGTACCCCTTGAACCCCACATTAATAATTTTCTTGATGTCCCATAGCATTCATTTCATGATACCTACTTCATAAATAAGGATCTACCAGCTCACTCCGCATTGCATCTGAGGCTTCTTGCAAAAGACAATTTTCCTTCCTTTAGTGATATCTAGTAATCAATACCTTTTCAGTGTATCTCCATTGACCATAATTCAACAACATTTAAATCAACCCAAAGATCTTGTGCATGTGATACTCATAATCACTATGCATACTTGATACTCCATAAAACCACATAATATAGGATCTAAGTGCCTAGTTATCCTACTGATGATGAAAAAGTTTTTTTTTAAAACCTTTTTTGTTCAATTGTCCTTGCATGGAGTTAAAAAAGTACAATTTATCTATGGCAAACTTCCTTTCCCCTCTATCGTTAGAACCCTTCCTCTCAAAGTGGAACAATAGAGGAATTAGTTTCACAATCTCAAGCAAAGCAGTAAACTACACATGCTAGAGCTCCTAAATCACAAACAAAAAAGAAAAAACAAACCCTAAAATTCCAATTTTTCTGGAGAACGGAGAAGATATACAACCTGCTGGAAGCTCTTGACGGTCTTGCCGATGGAGCGGCCGATTTCCGGGAGCTGCTTGGGGCCAAAGACGAGGGCGGCGACGCCGGCGATAACTGCGAGCTCCGGAACGCCCAGCCCGAACAGGCACTTGACCGCCAAACCCCTCGACGCGGGACTCCCGTCAGCGCCGCCGCCGCCAGCTACCCGTCGCCTCCTTGAGGCAAAACTCAGCCTCGTCTTAGGCAGAGCGGTGCTGCTGCCGTTGGTGAAGAAGAGAGAGCTGCGGGAGGCGAGGGAGGAGTAGGGATTGGTCGGGCGATAGTACGAGGCCATGAGAGACGAACAGCAAGATATCTCCATCTCTCTCTCTCTCGCTCGCTCTATCTGTTTCCCTCACTGGCTTCGGATCTTTTTAGTTTGTAAAAATTAGTTGAATTTTGCTTCCCTTCAAATGATTTTTTTATTACTGTTTTTGTGTTTATGTGTGTGTAATTTTTGAATAAAAACCAAGGAGTGTACAAAATATTATCATATTTTTCTGGCATGAAAAAATCTAAAATATATTTATTTTCCTTCAAAGTAACCATCCATCACCGCTACTGACCACCCACCCACAGTTCACACTGTCCTAACTCTAATCTCACTCGACTGTCAGTCTGTCACATGTCCGCTCTCTCCTCCTCTCTCGATGATAACTCAGCTGCCTGAAAATACATTCATTATATTATAACTCATAAGGCATGATCTTATAATACTAGGTGGGTCCATGCCACATTGCACGGCTAATTGTCCGCCCCCACTATCTCTATTATAACTTACGCCACATCAGCCATTATCCTTTTTTTATTTATTTAATTATAATTTTATACCACGTGTATGTCACGTATATGTCATGTATGTATAAGTTTATGACTCAGATGATGAGTCATAAAAGTAACTACCCTTAGATCTTATAAGGTAGATGTGAGGACCCGTCCCTCTACTCCTGTGGCTCGTCGTGGACCGCAAGGGCAATTTGGTAAATTACGCCTTGTCGGCTTGTTTCACACTCGCGTGCGCACAAACTGACCATGTTTGTGGTAATGTTTGGCTAAAATGGTTAGTGGGACCCGGGATCGAAAGATACGAGCTTGGGTTTAAGTTTTAACCCAAGTCCAGCTTCCTGCGAGAGACGGATCGATCCTTCCTTGCTAGAGGGATCGATCGGTCTTTGATAGGAACGTGGATCATTGAGAAGGATCGATCGGTCTCTTGGGACGAATCGATCGGACTCGGAGAAGGATCGATCGGTCTCTTGGTTGGATCGATCGTTCCCTTGGCTGGATCGATCGGTCTCATTGGCTGGATCGATCGGTCTCTTGGCTGGATCGATCGGTCTCCTTGGACGGATCGATCCTGCTAAGTCGGTTCGTTTGCCTATAAAGCAGACAGAACCTTCTTCCTTGAATCTCTTTGGAAATCCGAGTTCTTGGCTGAGATTTTCTCTGGATTTCGAAGAGGTTGCGGACGATCCTAGGCATAGCAGCTGGGATTGAAGCTGCTCTTGCTCCGGTAGGGATTCCTAGCTCCGGTAGGGATTCCTACCTATCTTCTTCGGGTTTTTGGAGTTTTTCCTGGCTGTCGATGTTCTTATGCTTAGAACTTATTGTATACATGTTAGATTGTAGTATTTTCCGTCGGTTTTGGATTCGTGATGCTTCGTATTACTATATCCCAGGATTTGGTGGAGTTTTCCGACGGTATTTCTCGCCGTCGGCTTACCGGAGAACCCAACGCGATCGATCCGTCTGTGAGACGGATCGATCCCTCCTTGTTGGTCATGCTGACCCGAGCAGGATCGATCGGCCCCTGGTGAGGGCGATCGATCCTGGTGCCTCGGATAGCATGGGATCCCCTCGTCGCGAGTGGGATCGATCCGTCCCGAACCGGATCGATCAGCCCGGGTGTGGCCGATCGATCCCGGTGCCTCGGATAGCATGGGACGTTCCCTATCGCGAGTCGGATCGATCGTCCTAGGAGGACGGATCGATCGGACTCGGCGCGATAGGGAGAGTTGCTCTATGCCATTAGAGGGATCGATCGTTCCCTTGGGAAGGGATCGATCCGACTATGACAGAGAGAGCAATTTATCTGGTTTTGCTCGCGGGGCTTTGTATGACGGCTTTTCTTTACTGTCTAAATACCTTGTACATATGTTTAAGCATGTTAGCCCTATAATAGGGCAGTGGTGAACCGGGGGAGTGATGACTCCCGGGATGTTTAGAATAAGCGGGCGGGTAGCCCTACAACTTTCCTTAACCTTGCATGTCGGCGTGTGCCGAGAGCTTTATCTGTTATATTTGTAAGCTGTTGTTTGCGGGGCTGCTTCCCGGTGCAGGTGTTGTGGTGGACTGTTGGCAGTTGGTGGTGGTACCATTGCAGCAGCTCCCTAGACCTTATTTTCATGTTCACCACCCTGGGCCGGCAGGATGCCGTGCCCAGACCATGTTTGATATATCATCACATACTGTTGCATGTTTATCTGTATTATACTGCGCATGTTCATAACATGCATTGTGTTGCGCACTAGTTGCATCTGTGTAGGGCGTTGCCGATCCGGGGCTTTCGGGTAGCCCGGATCTAGCTCTAGGACCGTTGCGGGTAGCTTGGTCCAGGACTCGATTTGTAGTATTTAGTCGTTTTCGATAATAGGGTTAGTTTGACCTGAATACATATTGTTTGATGTTTAGAGGTCGTGTCGGCCTCGAGCCAGACGTTGTGGGTGCAAACCGGTGTCTGGGTCATTGTCTCATGGGTAGAGGAGGTGCCTACTCAGCGGTGTGGTTGCCCGCCTAGCAGAGTCGGGTGCCTGCTAGTGAGACGGCAGTATGGTTTCCTGCCTCGCTGAGGGCAACTCAGCATGTGACCAGTTCGGCTGGAAGACCATGACTGAGGCCTCCCTTCAGGGACACCGACGAAGGGTTATGGGACCCTTGCTACACACCCAAGTCTTGCTTAAGGGTGACACTGTTGTGTTCCCTCCCTTGTGAGTGTCATAGTGTAGTGTCCCTGCTGAGCTTAGTGCTCACTCCTACCCGGGCTGCGTTTTGCAGGTGCTGGCGCTAGCTCTTCTTCGGTCGCCCCTACCGGGGCGGTGTTTGGTGACGTGGTGGCGTCTGGCGGTGCTTGAGAGGTGGCGATCTTCCAGTTTTACACCTTTTGTTATAGATAGTCTCCTACGGGAGTGATAAATGTATAATTTCCCTGTTTGAGTATTGTATATAAATATTCAGTTTCAGTCTTTGGGTTTGTAATATTTGTATAATACATGATGATTATGATTTGCTAGGGTAACCACTACGAATAGAGGGAAACATTGTCAAAATTTTCGCAGTAGGTTAGGTTCCGCTTCGCGTCGCCCGGCCCGGTTGGGCCTACGCGGGTCGGGGCGCGACAGTAGATAAGTATGTATATTTAAAACTAATCTTCTGCCTTATGATTATAAGGATGTATATTTAAAACTAATTTAGGAAAGATTATAAAAATATACAAATTTAACTTAGGAAAATATACATGTAAATAAACTAATAGAAGGTAAACTGTTGTAACCGTTTTTACTCCTTATAAGGTTGATAATAATAATATAATATATTAAATCACTTATTTTATTCTACCTTCTTTGGTAATGGTAAAAAGTACCAGGAATTGAAGTTTCGGAATAAATATATGTTGTACTCTAATAATGAATGGTGATAGGTGGATCCGTGGATGGGAGGCCCGGCTAATTGGGTCAAGTTTGGACCAGGCCCAGCCCATGCCCCCCCACCTGACCTTGTCTGCAGGCCGGCCTATTCGATACTTCTGTTTACCCACTATTGGGCGTACATATACAAATGTACCCTCACACAACAATCACCTTTAATTTTGTCATCATGGAATCTAAAATCATGAAAATAAGTTTTACCCTTGATTTTTTTTAGAATTCCAAAGTCTCAACTGAATTCAAATCGAATAATACCTAGAAATCAAGAATAAAAACATCTTTCAATGACTCTGGATTCCAAGTCAATCAAGTGAGAATTGAATTAAATTAACAATATGAATGACAAACGTAAAAATATTAGATTAAATCTTTGAAAGTATATATACTACTAGGTGGGACCCGGAAACCTGACAGATAACCACCACCCCCACTACTCCACTTTCTCTCTCCTAATTATCCGATAACCATCACCTCCACTGCACCCTTTCATGTGGTTTTACCTCAATCTATTCGAGCGTAACTTAGATCATGCATCTTCAGCCGCGTGATGGAATGCATATGATCTCATACGATAGATTTGAATTTTACAATGTTATTAATACTGTCGCGCCCCGACCCGCGAAAGCCCAACCGGGGCGGGCGACGCGAACCGGAACCTACAAAACGCGGAAAACAAAGCTGGCGAGGGTTCCCTCTAACCTATTGGTCTCCTTAGCAAATCATCAAAAAACCCCAATTAGAAGTTACAATAATTAACAAAACCTCGAAACACAGATTTAAAACTCAAAGTGTTAATATACAAATCCTCGGAGAGGGGAAGATTCAAATACAACATCACTCCCGTAGGAGACTATCTAACATAGGTATAAAAGCAGTAAAGATCGCCACCTCTCAAAGTCCACCAGGCGCCGCCGCACCGCCGACCAACTGCCCCGATGGGGGCCACAGAGGAAGAACTGATGCCTGCACCTGCAAAACGCAGCCCGGGTAGGTGTGAGCACTAAGCTCAGTAGGGATCTACACTACGACACACAGAAGGAAGAGGGAAACGCAACAGTGTCGCCCTCAAGTAGGACCTGGGTGTATACAGGGGACCCATAACCCCACCGCGTGTCCCTGAGGCCTAGGAGCAGCCATCAATAGTAGGAACAACACTGGCGACACGCAAGCTGAGTAGGCAACTTCACTACTCCCCCCGGTCAGCACAGTGGGACACCGGCTACACCTTAGCATCCGACTCAAGGCCGACACGACCTTTACAAACATCAAGCCACAAGTGCACCAGTCATCTAATCCTATCATCGAATCGACTGGGCACCACAATTCAAACCGGGTCCAAACAGCCCAACCCCGGTCCTAGGGCTAAGTCCGAACTTCCAGCCTCGGGACAGCGACCCAAAGATCACCCACGCCCTAACCAATGCAACTAATGCACACAACAACAATGCATGCTATGATATACACAGATAAGAAGCAGAGCATGCAACAGTATGTCAAGTATCATATAAGTCTACTGGATCGCTGCAGCGGTACTACCAGCCGCTGCCAACCGATCCGCAGCGGGTCCCGGCATTACGACGGTACCACGACGGTCAACCGCGAACTCCTGCAACGGGAAGCAACCCCGAAAACGATGATGAACAGTAAACAATATAATATTATATTCCGAAATATAATATTATAATCAAAACACTCAAAGCCTCTACTTAGGGGCTAATTGATCCCGTCGATCCGACGTCCAAACGACGTTGGATTCAAGATCCAACTTAACCACCAGTAGGTGTATATACCAGGATCAACATATCCAAATTCATAATCATCCAACGGTTGGATTAACGGGAAAACGCTAATCAAAATCGTTAATCAAACTAACTTACCCATTAATTGCTGCAACGCAGCCCTCCAGCAAACAATTTATAAGAAATCGTAGAAAACTCGGCAAATTACAAAACAAGATGGAATGGAAAGCTAACGAATAGATCTACAACTCTTATATTTATCAAAAGCCAAGATCATATACACGCCGGCTGGAAAACTCGCCGCAAGCTGGCTGTTTCTCAAGAACAGCAGAAAACCAGAAATCCGAGACTAATCATGTAATAAACCTACTCAAATCTCAACCAAATAATATGAAACTCATATCAGTAATTCTAACAGGTATAAGGAATCTAACAAAACAAGGATCAATAAGATCCAACGGCTAGATCTAGAGAAAACCCGAAATAAACATCAGTAGGTATAACCCTACCTAGCTGCGCTTTCCTCGGCTGATTCCCCGCGATTTGATCACCAACAAGCCTCTAAACCACTTCAGGGATCTTCCTCTTGTTGTCACGAATCCAACGAGCCTTAAAACGCCGAAAAAGATGGTCGGAGGAGGGAGAACGGAGGAGATGAAGCTTGCTGCCGGAAACAGGGGAAGAGAAGCAGAGCTTCGGGAGAGAAAGAAAGGAGGAAGAAGAAAGGAGGAGAAGGAGGAAGAGAAGGGGAAGAAAAGAAGGGGAAAGGGGGAGGGGACAGCCGGGAAAGAGGGGAAAAAGTGAGGGAAGAGGAGGGGAAGTCTTCCCTCTCTGACAGGAGAGAGCGACGGCCAACGGCTGCCGTCCTCGCGAAGCAGAAAAAGCCACCGACTCGAAACCGATCGATCGCTCCCGAGCCGCCAACAGCCCAAAGACATTATGCGCTAAGAGATCGATCTCCAAAGCATGTCAGATCGATCTGGCTAGCAAGGCCAGATCGATCTCCTTAGCAATCCAGATCGATCTCTTTCGCCCAGAAAGGCAAACTTGGGTTAAAACACAAGCCCAAGCTCAGATCTTCCGATCTCGGGTTCACCTAGCCATTCTAAACAAACACGAACACAGACAAGGCCAGTGTGTGCACACGCGGGTGTGAAACAAACCAACAAGGTGCAATTTACCAAATTGCCCTTGCGGTCTACCACGAGCCACAGGGGTAGAGGGACAGGTCCTCACAAATACACTCCATATAAAGGTGTTTTTTAAATTAAATCTGAGATCCACCAAATTAGGGATGGCATCGTGACGGGTTTGGGGCGGGCTAACATAATCCTAGACCCATCCCATATATAAAAAACACACCCCAAATATGTCCCAAACCCATGCAGGTTTATATACCCCATCATATCCTCGTTTAAAAACCAACCCACATAACCCATTCCCGCCCAACCCCATATAATGTCATTGGAAACACGACAAAATGTAATATAAAAATTGAAAAATCACATATTATAAAAAAAAAAATATCCTCCTCTTCGTCTCCCACATGTAGATAGAGTTTTAATTTTAATAAAAGAAACATAAGTATAATCTAAAAGGGAAAGGGATTAGGAAGTCGGAGTGTTTATATGATGCATTCATATAATACTTATTTGTACATATATATATCACAAGTATTTAAGTAAAATATATATATAATCGGGGTGGGTTTGGCTTTTTTTTAAGCTTAAATCCAAATCCGTTCCAAATCCATTCGGATTTAACTTGACTTTTCCGTACCGTTTCAAACCCATTTAAACCCATACTATTAGGTCGGGGCGGAAACCCACTTAACCCGTTCCATTACCATCTCTGCACCAAATCCAAAAATTACTGGAAATGTCCCAATGAAGTTCATGCGTACATACTTAAAACTAGAAACCCTCCAAAAACCTACCAATTAAAATACTCTCACCGAGATGTCCTTATATGCGCCAGCGTTCTCCCAACGGGCGCAACCATGGCTGCTCTGTCCTCGCTCGTCTCTGGTTCTATTCTCGCTTCGCCGAAGCCCAAAAACCTCTCACTTCTCCACCAAACCACCATTAGGCCCATCTCTCGTTCTAGGTCAGTCGTGCCTATGGCTGCTCTTAGCGTCACCCCGACCCTGGGGATATCCCAGACCTTCGTCAAATTGAGAAAAGAGGGGAAGGCAAGCACATCTGTTTCTTTGCTTTTGATTCTTGTTTGGCTGTGGAATAATGGGTATCTCGGCGCATTCGTCGACATATCCTGATGATATTTGGTTATTGTAATCTTTAACGGGCATTTATCTTTCTTGTCATTTGGGCTCGCTTTAAAGGGTTTTGGCATCTTATCTTTGAATTCCGAAGTGGTTTTCTTGCAATTTTGTTTCTGGTAGTGTCAAGATGTCATCTTGGCGATTTTTACTACATTTTGGCGTTCCTCATTCCGTTGGCCTTTTTTCTTTTGCGTTATGATTTCTTCTAACCATTTTCCCATTTGTGCTCTTTTTCTTTCTTTTTTAACTTTATTGCGAAATGTTCGATTCCCTCTTTTTATACTGCAAAATGAACTCTTGATGCAAGCTGATTGCTACCAGCGTTGTACGCTGATTTTACCTCTGATGAGATTTGGTCATTTGCTCCATCTGCAACACTTTCTTATTTGCGTTTTGGTTTCCGTGATTTATCTTAGAAATTCTAGTTGTATGCTTTGTCCAATATGGTTGAATTTGGTGCTGATCAAATTGGGATGTATTGTGGGAAGGTTTGATTGCATTGTGCACTCCATATTGTTTTCATTTATCTTTATTTATGGATATTGTTTCTTTGCTGCTTGGGTGCCCCTTTTTTTTCTTTGTTTGTTCTGATTCTGGATTCTAAGAATAACTTGTTGCAATTAGGCATTTTATTTGGTCCTTTAGCAAAAGCAGAGCTTTTCTTCTGTTGAAGGAGCATGGAAACCAGTTGATTATTTGGATGCCATGATTCTGTCTTCTTGGCTTTTTGGCCTGAAGAAGCATGGGAGCTTAATATTTTACACTGTTCTTGATAAAATGACATTTTTTTCTCTCTTTTGCGTCAGATGCCTATGAATTAGGAGCTTTCTTCTAATCTTTCTTTCAATATGAGAAAACCTCTTTTCCCGTGTTACCTAACTGTTTCGTTCGGTTTAGGTCGGACTCATACCTTATATTACTGCCGGTGACCCTGATATCTCTACAACCTCGGAAGCATTGAAAGTTCTTGATGCTTGTGGTTCTGACATAATAGAACTGGGGATGCCCTACTCTGATCCATTAGCTGATGGACCAGTTATCCAGGTTTAGTAGCGTTATTCTTTGTTCTTGCTTTAAATTTTATTTATCTTATATGCCCTTTTCAAGTGAGTTCTCATGATTTGTAGGCTGCTGCTACACGAGCACTGGCTAAAGGAACCAACTTTGATGTAATTATTTCCATGTTGAAGGAGGTATCCTTGTTACGATCTTTGTTGAACAATCTTGCATTTTCCCTATTATACTAGGAAAATTTATATCTAACTTGATAATAAGCTGGGGGTGATGTGTAATTAAGCAAATGTTCAGTTGGGTGTATTTCAAAAACCTTTGATGCAACAAATTCTTGTTTGGTTATCCTGCTTCCATATCTCTGTCCTTGAATTCATTCATTTTCCTTTTCATGCAACCAGAGGTCATATCACCACAGTAAATGTTTGCTAAGTGTGTTTAGAGGTGGTGTTAAGAGGGCTAGATTGTAATGGATTGTATAGATGTGTTGGTTTAATAATTTGCCGTAATTTGCTGTATATTTGTGCAAGATGCTATCATGCCATGTAATTGTTTTTTTGTAAAACTGTTGCCTTCTGTATGAACTACTTATATCGGACTATCCTTGGTTAGATTGTGATGGATTTAGATGTGTTGGTTTAATAATATGCTGTAATTTGTTCTATATTTATGCGATATGCTAATCTTCCGTGTAATGGCTATTCTAAAACCGTCGTCTGCTGTATGAACTACTCATATTGGGCTATCCTTTCCCTGGGCCATTCCTCGGACACATCTACAGGCGTAAAGTAGGAAGAAAGGAAACCTATCTCAAAGTAGATAATTTTGCTTATTTGTGGTGTAAAACACTATTATTGTCATGTCCAGATATTTTAACAGGCAAATCATAATTGGAAAATAAAAATATACTTGTCACATTCTGCAGTCTTTGCACACATGCCAACTTGGGTGAATTTGACATTTTCATTTTATGCTGATAAGAGCATCCTTGTTTTTGCGTTCGTTCAACTATGCATTTTACTGAACTGCCATATAATTCTGATCTCTATGCATATTTTGACGTTTGTGTTAAGAGAAATCTTGATCAATTTGTTTATAGACTTTAACTTATATGGCCGTCATTGGCTGTCACTTTCATAAGATTTATTTCTTGAAACATGCAAGAATCGTTCTATTAGTTTCTAATGTCATGTTGCCATGCTACTCAAACCAGGTAATACCTCAAATCTCCTGCCCAGTTGCATTGTTTACATATTACAACCCAATTCTGAAGCGTGGAGTGGAGAATTTCATGTCCACTATAAAGAACATTGGAGTACATGGTAACTGCTTTACCTTTTGACTTAATAAGCTTTAGTGAGTGTAATGAAGAATTTTGTAGTGCATGTTAATATTACAAGCTCCCTTTTTCATTTTGATTTTGATGATGATTTTATCAACTTTCCTCCAATTATTTTTAAGTCATTTCTGGTCTAGGCATATAGAGTGATATAGCCGACCAAGGATGGCAGTGCCATAGGCCTGGCCGGCACGGCAAATACCGACAGCACCGGCCATGCCGACCCACTGTGCTGGCGGTGCCATTGAACAAAGCCAACACCTGGAGGGAGGGGAGGAGGGAGGAGAGGAGGAAGAATAGGAGGGAGGCGGAGAGGAGGGTGGAGAGGAGTACTTGGGAGGGAGCCACCGAGAAGCTGCCGGGGTCCATCAAGGTAGAGAGGGATACGGGGAGACGTGAAATTGATTAGGGTTTGTGCAAAAACCTATCATGTTATAACCCTTTAACATGCCGTTTTATAAGCTTTAACAGGTTTGAATGAGCGAATCCATTAAGCGCTTATTTCAGTAGGTCTGAATTGTGTTTATTTCGGTTTAGAGGCAAAATCGATTAGGGTTTCTACGAAAACCTATCATGTTATAAGCCTTTTCAAAGTAATTCCAAAGTACATTGGGTCAGTCTATGAGAAGGGAGCTTCGTAACGATCTCATTGGGAAGGTGAATTGGAAATTGTTGAAAATACATAAATGCTAGATAATTTAGCATCACAATGACCATCTCTAAATTGAGTTCATAATATGTACCTACAACTTATGTTGAAGAAATATATGCATCACCGTTCATCTTTGTTAGAGCCTTAAAATTTGGTATAAAGATAATAGGCATAACATTACCTAATTATTATGTCCTCTGATGATTTTCCTTTTGATTAATTGAAATGGGAAGTTTTATTGTCGTAGGACTTGTGGTGCCTGATGTTCCCTTAGAAGAGACTGAAGTCTTGAGGAATGAAGCTGCTAAACAAGGCATTGAGTTAGTATGTTCCTTCTTTGTCTCACTTTCTGTAAAAACTTGAGTTTTGAATGTTTTTGCATACAGACTGTTGTGATAGAAAAGGCTTTCTATTGATGAAGTTTGACATAGGACTCAGACCATTAGTATAAAAATTCAGGTTGCTTCAGCTATGGGCTATTTATTCTGTTTTATAAAGTTTATCTCCATAGTCTTCATCAGTTGGCTGCAAATAACCATCTTGTTTGTGTTGATGTAGAAACCTATTCTTGAGATAAGAGCACCATGCAGTGTTGGTGTTCACTAAGTTTATTTTCAAGTAAAACAGACATATCTGGTTTCTATTGTTGAAATAGTCTATAATCAAGCTTGTCAAAAAGTTTCTTGTGGCTTATCTTATTTTTCCGTTATATTAAAGGTGCTCCTTACAACACCCACTACGCCAACAGAGAGAATGAAGGCCATTGTTGAAGCTTCAGAAGGATTTGTGTACCTCGTAAGTTTCCACCACTGGAAGAGAAACCTAAGAAACTTCTCTTTTAACATCAACCATATCTGGCAAAAATGAAAATCAGAGATATACTAGGGGAACCTGATGAAATTTGTTACTTGTAGATCTTTTTGTTAGTTTTGTACAATTACTGGAAATGATTGTGTCGTCGATATATTCGTACTTGCTATTCCAAGTTCCTATTTCTTATTGAATTTCTACATTGCTTATGTGAGTATATGCCTTGTGGTCATGTTATGACACCACTTAATGTCAACAGTTTACTTGAAGACTTTACTGGTATAAGCTGCCTTGTGGTTTAAGCTTGAGTCAGGCACATACGATACGTTGACAAGTTTCTGTGTATACTTTTTTTACGAGGGCACTCAGATGTAAAAGGTTTTGTAGGGATATCTGCTTTGTACACTTTCATATGTAGATGTCAAGGCAAATGTTTGTTAAGGTGGAAATCAACTTTATATGTGTTACATCGACATTTCAACAAATAGAGGGTCTTATATACAGCGCTTTCCATGTTGTTCAGTTTTTAAGCCTTAACTTGCAAGACCTGACCCAGAAATCTTGTCCTACAGCTCGAACCAAGATTGATAGCAACAGGCTGATATGTTGGAGAACCACTAATCACTTCTTTTGTGTTTAGTTTTTGCTCATGCTAAGATTTCTAAGTACACCATGCAATGCAACACTTTGCTACTGTTTAGCATCCCATACATCATTTTTCGGCTACACTGGAGATTGTGCTGCTTTAACTGCTTTACTGATTGTAGTTGTGTGCGATTGGGACATAGGTGAGCTCTGTTGGAGTTACCGGTGCTCGTTCTTCTGTGAGTTTGCGTGTGGAAACTTTGATACGTGATATTAAAAAGGTAAGTCTCTTACTGTTTTTTCCTATATAATCCTTTCTCATATGAAGTGGAGTGGCTTCTCTCACGCCTTCATCAAATTTCCTCACCTGATGAACAATTGCCACATGTATGTGTAGGTTTTAGTGTTATACTGCTCTGATCAACCAACTACTTTTCCATAAAGTTCTCAATCCTTTTTGCCATGGCCTTTTTCTTCGTCTCTGTGCCATTTCTTGGTTTGCTGCCTTTACCATCTACTCAGGTCCCTGGCCACCAACCAATTCTATACTGCCATTGTTCATGTGATTTGATAGCATTGCCCTTGCCCAAGTTAAGGTTTCGTCTGAAGATTGTTTTATTCTCCCTTAAAAGATATTTGATTAGATCTAGGGAGACATGTGGTTTGATGGTAATGGGTGGTGCTGCCAGGGGAGGAGTGTTTGAGCTGAATGCGAGCCTTGTCATGAATCGGGCCGTGGCAGGTGACTTGTGTCTGGACAGGGTAGAACATCCAAATTTAGTGCAGTGCAGTGGGAAATGAGGTCATAGAGTAGTGAGTGGTGTTTTACATCTGGTCGTCGACGCATGATGTTGGGTTCCAGGCAGTTTGAAAGATGCTGAAGGGAGAGTGGGATGGATGGGCAGTAGGGAGGAGGCTCAAGTTCCAAGGTGATCTATCAATTGCTGCTGTTGGGTTCTCTGTTTACAGTAGTAATTAGTTACTGCAATCTGAGCAGTATATGATCCATGTTTATCAGGATAAGCTTGGTTCTGCCTTACTCCATTTAACACTGGCAGGAAGAACTTGCTAGTTTACACTTTTACTATCTAAATTGCTTGCCTTCCAACTTGCCAGTTGAAAAGATGTATTCAAAACTTACCAACCATGCAATAGATTCTTAAAGCAATGTCAGCTCCTTGGATAATGAGTTTTAGTAATGACATGATTTATGGTGTCCACACAATGAATTCCAAGACATGGAAATTATGACCAAGTGTTAATATCACGATGGATGCCTTAATGAACAGCCTCGTAGATTGACATTAGTAATTATGCATACATAAGATGGTGGGACTCCATTTATCCCATGAACTGCGGAATAAACCACACCATGTTCATTAGAATATATTATTCCTACTGAAAAGTAGGTTCACTCCACTTTTGTAACATCACTGCTGAGCATCTAATAGCATGAAACATAACTGGTGAACATGTAATAGCATGTGCGCCTGCTGTGTCTTAGCATGAAATTCCTGACATGTCTCTTCCAGACCTCCGCTTCTGTGTCCTGAGTTCATCATTGATCTAACATTTCAATTTGGGGAATTGATGTTTGCCTCCTATATCCTTCTTGGTCCTACACAACAGCTATGAAACTTCAGAAGGCTAAGCATGCAGGATTAATGAGTTCCAAGCCATAGAGATCTAAAACTATGCAGTTTCCTGAGCTATCTACTCATGCATTTTACTTTTCAGTGAAAGGTCAACTTTTGTGTTTTCTTTACTTGTGATTAACATGCTGATAACATGATATATTGGAATATCATTCATAGAGTAGTAGAATCAAGATTCAGAATTTTGGCATCATTCTTCCTTTCATCTACAAATGATAATCATTAAGATTCAGAAATGTTGCAACAGGTGTCAACAAAACCTGTCGCGGTTGGCTTTGGCATATCGGAACCAGAGCATGTGAAGCAGGTGGGTTATAACAAATGAATCTGTTCGGTTTTGGCTTCTGCTATACCACGGACTCATTAAAAACATTTGCAAATGCTCCAGGTAGCAGGTTGGGGAGCAGATGGCGTGATCGTCGGTAGTGCTATGGTAAAAATTCTTGCTGAAGCAAAATCTCCTGAAGAAGGGTTGAAGAAACTGGAGATCTTCACGAAATCCTTGAAGGCCGCGCTCCCCTAGACAACTTAAATCAATCCATCGTCCGGTGAAATCATAAGATGCTACAAGCGTGTGCCCTCCTTAGCAGAGTCTCGCAGTTGTGAATTGTGATCATGAAGCAGGAACTGAATTTCCGGAGTTTAGGCTTGTTGTATGTTATCATTCTATTGTCTCCTTAATCCAATAATCTCAAAGCTGACAAAGCATTTATCCTTTGTCTAAACACCCTTTTTTTTTTAAAAACCAAATTGAGCCAAGAGGCTAGGTCTAAACACCCAATTGCAAGAAACATTGTGATTGAGAATTTATTAGAGTAGTTCTGCTGATGCAGTTTCCTGGAATATAGTGGCTTGGATCGAAACTAAGGTGTTCTAGTTTTTCCGAAAACCTTCTGTTCTTGTCCATTCAATCCATTCTGAAAATGAAAAGACGGTATTCTCATGTTATTCTCGTGTGATGAACAAAAAAACGAGGAAAAGAGAAAAATAGAACCAACTTTGACTTGGCCTTTTTAATAACTGGTGTTTGATATTCTTGTTGTTTCTTTGTTTTGGAAGGTATCTTGACTCAGGTGCAATCAAAAGGTAACTCTTTTTAATTAGACTCCGAGAGGTTATGCTTTGGTTAAACACCTAATTACATATAAGTTTACAACAAACCATTCTAGATCTATCCTCGTCCAAGTACGTTTAATTTTAGAGTTCTTATGGCATGTGGTTCCCGTGATGGCAGGGTCACAACCCCGGAACTTAAAGCTACATAAGAAGTTCTCTTACGTTGTATGTGTTGGACGTGAAACATGCCAACAGCGGCGACATCGACGACAATGACCTGATCCGTTTAAAACGTGTGGAATCCACCCTGAGCTCTGTTGTAGTCTTCTGTGTGTGTATATATATACATGCAGAGGGGATTGTCATCAGCTATCTGAGCTGTGCCAACTCTCCTGCTTGCCTTCTGTTATAATTACCATCATGGCTTTCGCTCTCAAGAACTATTCGTCTTCTAGTTCTCAATCTTTGGATAGATCCATCAAGCCTCGAACACCACTGCCGCCGTGCCGGAGAGCCGCGTTCTTGCCATCGCAGTGTGCAGCGATTCCTAAGGCAACTCTTGCTGTGGGGCCGCCGCCGCCTCTTACTGCTGCTTCGGCGACGGGCGGCATATCGGAGACCTTTGCAAAGCTGAAGAAGAAAGGGAAGGTGAATGTACATGCTTACATATTAAGTTTTAATCTTGATCATGAATGCTGCATTTGCTAAGCAATCGTTGTATCTATCTATGATATCTTTTAATATTTTTTCGGGTGTATTTAATTTAAGCATCTTTGATTCATAGGAAGAATCCAAAATTGCTGTTCTCTTCACAAGTTTAATTTTCTTACTTCATGAGTATATATGTGTTTAAAAACTTTTCAGGTGGCTTTCATACCTTATATCACGGCTGGCGATCCTGATTTATCGACTACATCAAGAATTCTGAAACTTCTTGATTATTGTGGTGCTGATGTGATCGAATTGGGCCTTCCATTCTCCGATCCATATTTAGACGGTCCCGTAATACAGGTTTTTGAATATTTTCCATTAATTTTTTTTTGAACATTTTAAACCCCACTACTTCTCGTTTGTCATTAATTTTTTTTTTTTTTTCGATCCCCCTTCTTTTCTTAGGCATCAGCTAAACGTGCCCTGAAGAATGGCACCAAATTTGGAGGGATTATGTCTATGTTAGAAGAGGTAATTAAGAGTGGGCTATAATATCGCTTCCAAATGACATTTATATATGGATGTCTAGCCTTGAAGGTTTATTCCAGCTTGCTAAGCTCTTTAAGGCTATTAATTTACAGGTGGTTCCTCAACTATCTTGTCCAATAGCTCTGTTCTCATACTTCAATCCAATCCTAAAATATGATGTCAGGATGTTCATGTCCACCATAAGGAACAGTGGTGTCAGTGGTAATTTATTCTTCCAAATATCAGGAATATGTGGAGTATATCATCTTCTTTATCTTCTTCTGGTTGTGGGATGTATAATGTATTAACTTGAAACTAGCAAACTTGCATGCAGGACTGATTGTCCCAGATCTTTCATTTGAAGAAAGTGCAAGTGTGAGAAGGAAGGCCGCTGAAAACAACATCAAAATGGTAGCTTTTCTTCTCTCACTTCTTCTCTCACTGTTTTCCACTTCTGAATCACGTTATTGGATCTGGGCCATAAAACATAAGAATGCCTTGATTTCCTTGAAGAGTACTGTTTTCATAGCACTATGTTTCATTCTTAAAAGAGCTAGCATTCCTTGTGAGACATATATAGCAGGATGTGTAATTTTCAAGAAAGCCATGATATGGAAAAGACTCAAGATCATGTGTCACAGTTTATGATCCTAAGAGGCGCAATTGTGTCATCTGTGGCTTTGATCCTACTGTAAAACCCAATACCTGAGAGCTATAAAAGAGTATTCAGTACTGATTGCATTTCTCATCATCCTGCATATTTTCTTCAGCAGAAAAATTCCAAATCATCCTGCATATTTTCTGAATTCTGTATTAGTAATTGCATCATTTGCCAGAGTTGATACAACAAGAAATATTCAGCAAATTCTGATCTTCAGTCACCTTTATGATTATACCCCTTTTAATTTCTGATGTTTCATTGAAGGTGATGTTTACTTCCCCTACTACTCAATCACAAAAAATGAGAGCCATAGCCAATGCTTCAGAAGGATTCATATACCTTGTAAGTTCTTCTTTGCAATAATTTCAGGAAGAACTACTGAAATAGATTGTCATGTTGGCATCTACTGTCAGAAGCTTGTGCATTTGCCAATCTTATACGTCTTTCTTTCGACATGAACAAAAGCTCATGCTGGCATGTTTTGTGTTTGTCTTAGGAATCCTAGCTAGTTCTGAGTTTAAGTGATGTAAAGTCTATTACTGCGATTGTGTTTACCTCTAAAAAAATCTTCTTACTTGACAACATTTGCATTAAAACAGATGAGTTCCGTCGGAGTTACTGGCATTCGTTCATCCTTGAATCCACAGTTACAAAATATTTTAAAGGAAATTAAAGAGGTATGCCATCCTTCTTTATTCCTTGATCTATATGCCGATATCCGAATCAATAATTTTCTCAGCTCTTCACTCTTACTAGTAATATCTTTAATTCTTTGTGCTCATTCCAGGTGACAACCAAACCTGTAGCAGTTGGCTTTGGCATATCGAAACCAGATCATGTCCTACAGGTGAGCCATACCTTCTAGTGATGAGCTCCCTTTCATTCTATCAATCTTTCCCCCCCTGAAATCTAAAGTAGCAAAACATTGCAGATATCAAGATGGGGAGCAGATGGTGTGATTATAGGAAGTGCGATCGTTAAGCTGCTGGCCGAAGCGAAATCAACAGAAGAAGGATTGAGGAATGTAGAAACTTATGTGAAATCAATGATAGCTGCACTTCCATGAGAAAAACATCAATTCTGGTGTACTATAAGAATAGTTACATATACTTCTGTTCTTATATGCTTCTCTTCAAAATTAGTGAAGAGATCTACCTGTAGTCTGATAGGATTTTAGTATTTTGTACTTGAAAAGGATAGTACTGTGTTGTATTTTATACTGTGTAATGATCTTTGTAAATAAAAATCTTCGATTCTGTGCAATATGAATCGAAAATAGGATCATTGGATTAGCATGAGGGATTCCTAAAAGCCCATCAAATTGAAATCCAGTCTACGAATGCTTGAATCGAACAATTAAGTTAGTTCTTGACACATCAGCTACATATATATATCTATTCATGAGCTCATCTACCTACTTGAAAATTAATTTTATAGCCATTGATGTGTTGACCTTGTTGCTTTGCAATTACCTAAAGTCTTTAAAAAAACACCTGAAAGTGATGTTGATTCTATCCTTCCAAAACATAAAAGGACCAGATTGGCTGTTGTTTTGTTCTCAGTAGGAGCCACTTGTTTGAAATGATCTCTATAATTTACACCCCTGGCAGTACAAATGGAATCATTTTCTTATGCAGTACAAATGGAATCTTTTTATTATTATTATGTAACTTGTTTTATGTAATTGAACTAATGAAATTATGAATATTATGACCATATGTGGAAAAAAAAACATATTTGTCTCCATAATTCCTTAGACTCTACAAAAAAAACAAATCAATCAAAAACTTGAATTTCTGATTCTTTACCCAAAATTCTAATAGTTTTTCCTCCAAGTTACAACTTGGTTGAGCCATATTGTCTGGTTCTCTCTTATTAAAAGGTACTCATTGTCCATAGACGTAGTTGGATTCATGTAGAACCTATGGTGGCAAACAAGGTCTGGTCCTACCAAGAATAGAGACCAAAATTTTGAGCCACCAACTAGATTTGAATGCCCAAAAGAAAACAAGAACAAAACATTGATCTCCAATTGGAAATTGGAAAAATATCAGCCTTGAACTAAATATCCAATGTGGATAGATAGGTCTTCATGGAATTTCCAAAATACCCCTTTTGATGAAATCTCGGGGAAGTTTAGAAATTTTCATGGCCAAGAATGCTTGTGAACATATTCCCTTTTGGTGTGACTTGAGCCCACTTGAGATATTGTCTCTTTTGAGGGTTCTATATGGCAGCTGTGCTGTTGGAGAGGTATTGGTTGCATTTATTAGATTTTGCGTCAAATAATTAGTGTTCATATACTGGTAATCCTATCATTAAGAAATTTGCGACCCCGGATCCCGCGTGATGTAATCTCTGACCGATGATCGCGATGCAACAAACAGATGTATTAGGTTTGTTTTTAAAAATAAATGGGAGTGCATCATACACTTATTTCGAGTTAAGAGATTTTATTTTAAATTTTAGAAATAATTTTATAATAATTACTTCGAATAAGAGAAATAATTACTTCAAATAAGAGTATTCTCGAAATTTATTTTCATACCATACGGAACTTTAATGCAGCACGCCAAATAAGCCCAAGACAAGTTTAAAAAAACACTTAATGTCATTAAATGTGTTAGAGCAAGGGTCCTATAACCTATTTTGAATCCAATTATCCCAGAAAATGTTTTATAAAGCTCATCATGTTAATTCTATGGCATTAGTTTTTCATAAGAAAATTTAATGAACAATAATATGCTTCTTTTCAATCATATGCATGGACTAATTCTGCCAGATTATCAACGTGACGTGCAAATCTTAAAGCACGTTCTTGATATCATTTTAAATAGGTTTCATCCAAGCATGAACGTATCCATATCGCATTCCTTTTCCTTGATGACATGTTTAAGGATACCCCTAAACTTGCCAACTTTCTTCTTCAATGGACAATCTTAGCACGCTATCTCACGAGATAGGCTGCTGCACGCTAGTTTAATACAGAGACGTGCCGATATCACCACTAATTTATTACATAGCTCCTCATTCTTCATACATTGGCCAATTTTTTTTTTTATTTTTTTAAAGTACATCAAAACATCCATAGACCATAGGGTTTCTATCCATGAGTTTAGATTAAAGACTTATTTAATATTAAAAAAAAACCCTCGACCCCTCTAATCCTGGCTTAGATAACGTGTTTGGTTTGAAGAAAACAGAGGAAAAAAAGGGGAGACATGTATCAAAGACTTAAAATTTGAACTCAGTGATCTATTTTTACATAAATATTAAATAGATGAAACAATAAATGGCTACTTAAAAGGTGTATAAAAAAGTTGTAATTTGGTCCCAGGAAGATCCTCCGTCCTTTTTGAGACCAGAACAGAAAAGGGACATAATTAGAATTCAAAAAACTAAAAGCCCAGAAAGCAAATAATAAATAAATCCATGGGTGTTTTGGGAAAGTGCCAGCTCGTCTGAAGACTTATATATGAACACCAAAGGGGCGAAGAAGACGGCATCTAAATCCCATTTCTCCTTCCATTTATTTAGGAATACGGCGGACGAACAGCCGGAGATATCCGGATTTGAGTAGGGTCGTCGGAGTAGTAGTTAGATAGAGATCCGTCCGGTAATGGAGAGGGTGTTCTCGGTGGAGGAGATCTCGGATCCCTTCTGGGCTTCCTCGCCGGCGACGGCGGCCGCGGGGGATGGGGGGGCGGGCGCCGCCGGCGTATTGATGAATCGGAGCCCGTCGGAGTGGTTCTTTGAGAAGTTCCTCGAGGAGGTAGCGGTTCCACCGGTGAATCCTAATCCTAATTCGAATGGTGCTGCTTCTGTTGGTTCCTCGAGCATTCGTGGGAGGAAGGATAGGGGAGGGGATGATGAGTTGGTGGCGATCAAGGGGCCGTCCTCTTCCTCACCCGCCGCCGCCGCCCTGCGGCCGCCGGAGCTGGCTGGGGGGATCGACGCCATGGACTACGCGGTTCTTAAACAGAAGCTTGATATGTACTGCGCCGCCGTGGCGATGTCCCGGGTATGAATCGAGTGCTTTTGAGCCGCTTGTTACGTTTGGCCATTGTATTTGTATCTTTGATTCTCTGTGGGTTATAGGTTGTAGGTTGTTTTGGATCATTCCCCTTTTTTTTCTGACATGGAACTGAACTTTGTAGGTTGATGTTTCAATATTCTTGCTTCATTTGCTCTCTTTTTTATTGTTGAATTTATTTGGATTTCTTGGCTTGATCATGTTTTTCCTTTTGGGTGCTTCGTCTTTCTGATATGATTTCTGATATTAGTCGATTTGGATGGGTTTATTGAATCTTGGTGTAATTGGTATTCATATTATTTGTGATCACTGGGATGTGCCTTCTACAGTTTATTGAGCTTTAGTTGCGCTTCAACATTCATCGAAAGTTAGAGTAAAGAATCTATTTTCTTGAATAGGATCATGAATTCATGAGCGAGATTTGAAAACTGAGAATCATGCTTGTAGAATGGGTACCTTCATTTTTAGTGACCATTCCCTAGCTTAGATCCATGCAACATTGTACGAGATCAGAATATCTCATGTGAAAGGACCTTAGGTTGAGACTAAGATGGACCAAAAGCAAGATTCATAAGAAGTGCTTATGACCAAAGGAGTTATACTTAGATACAAAGTGTTCAGGAAAAGACCAAAATCTGATATTTTGTATGCCGGAATGTTTGTGGTGTTGAGAGGTTCTAAGGATATATGATATTCACCATACTGGTAAATGCATGTATAATCTTCTCTTTCATCGTTATACTATTTGCTCCAAGGGGCGTCGATCCTCAATCAGGCATTCTATGAGCATTAGAAATCCATGTTATGGAAAGCACATGAATCTTGGGTGCATTTTGACTATTCTTTGATTTTAAGATGCTGCTGATGAAGGATTTCTTGGATGGTTACCCCCCTATAGCAATCCTTCCACATTTGATTCTTGTTGCTGGTGGAGATTGATTCCTTTGATTAATCGGAACTTTCCGCATGTACATAATCCACCATAACTTTCTGATGGACATATTCCTGCTGAAATCCACATATCAGTAACTGTAGAACGAAAGTTATTTTATAGTTTGCATGGAAATTATTGTGCTTGGTTAACTTGGACAGTATTTTTGTTATTCGCAGGGTTCAGGTGTCAAACCTCCAGATTCATCTTTAACTGATACCAAGTCACAGTCTTCAGACAATCCTCAAATGGGATCGCAAGCTTCTAGTGGTATGGGTTTTACTTTTCCTTCAATTAATGGGAATGATTTGGCCCGCTTGTTAGAACATGCAAATATTTGCCAATTTGTTTAGTCGTTCGGCTTCGACTTATGATGCATAGTCTAGGAGGTTTTCAAGAACCTCTTTTTTCCAATCATTAACAGATTTTAGCACTTATGTTTGTATATGTTTTCTTTCTAAACCCTTGGAAGTTATAACGGCTGCAGTCTAATTTCTTGCCGAGAAAGTTTTTAGACATGGCTGATATTTTGCAACAATATCCACATGTTACTTGTGAAATCACCAATAAATAACCAGGAGAGTAAGATGTTATAAACTAATACAAAAAATGCATAAGATGGTCAACATTATCTATATGGCGATGTGGTAATTCTTCATCAAGAAAGACTAGACAAGGGGAATTCAGTTCAGACGCCCGCGTGTGCACACACACATATGTATATGTATGTACATTTGTATATCATTATGTGTATGTATACACACATATATATATGTTTGTGTATGTGCATGTGTGTGTGCATCTATATACATATGTATGTTTGTACATGTTTGAGTGTGTGTCTACAAGCATTTATACATATATGTTTATATGCATGTGGTGTATGAATATGTGTGTGTGCGTGTATGTATGTATGCCTGTGTGTGCACACACACACATATATATAGAATTTCTTACATATTAAATCCATTTCCTTTTGAATTTGCAGAATTGGGTCGTTTTGCTTTTCTTTTACATGTCAGGCCAAAACCAAAATATCGAGATCAAACTATCCTCATTTAATTCCCAGCCTACTACTGTATTCTCTCTCACCGCTGCATTGCATTTAATGCAGTTCATTATTTGTGGTGCATTAAATGCACGCAAGCTTTATTCTCTCCTAGCGGCTTCTCTCCCTTTCTCTCTCCCCTCTCTTTACCCTCTTTCTCTCCCGTCTATATACATGTATTTGTAAATATGATGAATATACATATATAAATATATGCACAAACACACACAAACATATATAAAGCACCTTCAAACCACAATATTGGATCGTCACACTAATCACACACACACATATGAAGCACCTTCAACCACAATATTGGATTGCCACACTAATCAAATTCAACTCTGCCAACTTGTTGCCTGCTTTTTCTCTTTTCGCTAGAATATGGGTTTGGATCCTCTACACATCTTGCCTATCTGACAAGAGTGAACAAAGAAATTAACATCGAAAGGTATTACAACAATATTGCATACAAAATTTTGATAAGGTCTTAATAAAGAGTTTTTGTTACCAAGCAGCTTTGGCCCACGCAATATACTTCAACAAAAAATGCTTTAAATTGTCGGCATTATTGGAAATTTCTTGCGAGTCCGCTCTTTACGCTTCTATATCCTAGTTTAATTTGATCCCATTTGGCCTTGTGATGCAGGCTGTCAGCTAGAACTGGTTAGGAAGATGGGAGGAGAGGGAAGAGGGAAGAGGGAAGAGGGAAGAGGGGAAGGAGGGGAAGGGAGGAGGAGGAGAAGGCAGGGAAAACCAGGAGAGAGAGATTTAGAGGGAACCAAATGTTTTCTTCATCAATAATGATCCCTCAAGACATAACTAGGTCCCTTTTTATAGAGTATTGGAACCGACTCAACCAATACAAACTCAAATGGACTCAACTCAAATAACAACAAGACTCAAACTTAAATAAAAAGACTAATAAAAGGGGACTAGGACTCAAAATAGATGGTGTCCGCACATATGAGACTAACAATAGCATCATTCATTTTTTAATCTATTTAAGCTGCATATAGTCCAGATATGTTGTAGATATTTCTGAGCCATATTGGGTACATCTAAGATCTTTACTCGAACAGAGTTTCATTTTGTACTGGTTCCTCCAATTGGTTTTGTAGTTTTATTCTATCAACACATATGAGAGCTATGTGCAGCTTGTGTCTTCATCATAGACCATATTATAGCATGATTCACATTGTAATAGCCATCTTTTCAGCTAAGCTGAGAAATACTGCTGTCAGTATGGCTTTTGAGGAATGTTCTCAATGTGTAAGTTGGGGGGTGTGGATTTGTCATCTTAAAGGTCAGTGTTTTCTTATGGGAGGGAGATCCAAAGAGTCCTTTGTTGGTGGAGTCTTATCTCGATGATTCGTAAGTATTTTTTGGAGGGATTGCATCTTGGTTTTGAGATTAATATGCAATGATACTGGTTGATCTTGACGACAGAGTAGTATTCTTGTTCTGTGTTGGATATTAAGTATCATGTTGTGTATTACATGTCGTGCTGTGATATCAAGAGATTATGCGACAGATTAAGCCTTAAGATGTACATACCTACACACATACATGTATATCTGTGTGTGTGTATATATGTATATGTTGTATGTAATTATGCGTATTTTTTAGCATTTTTAGGAGTATTATGGTATTTATCCGTTTTTCACAAGGAAATGAAACTAAGGAGTTCACTTGCAAAATAAGCTGAGAATTAACAAAAGATTTTGCTAAATGGGCTTCATTAATTTTTTTGTGTAGTATTGGTCTGTCCTTTTACTACAGGTAACAGGTTTTAGGATCTTTATATGAACATTATCTTGCCAAATTGCTTTTTATGCACTGGAAAATCTGTGGTTTTGACATGCTGTACAAGCATACCTAGATGCATAGCTGATATTACTTTAGATACTGTGAGTGTTACTTTTCCATTCACCATATATTATATTCTGATTCGCAAGATAAGGCAGGTGGGGGACCCATTGGCGTTCCAACAGTACCTGTTGTGCTGAGTCCAGGGGTTCAGAGTAGGCAAGCTAACAGTGGTTCATCAAGGGACCAATCGGATGATGATGATTTTGAGGGAGATGCAGAAACAACTGAAAATATGGACCCTGCTGATGTAAAACGTGTAAGGAGGTAAAAGTGGCAATTGATGCAGAGATGTATGAAAACTTCTTGCGCCTTGTTTTTTGCTTTTCTGTTAAATATAGCGTCGATTGCCCCGTGAGTAAGGAAGGTTATTAAATTGGTATTTTACCTGAACACTGCTGCTAGTTCAAAATTGCAGGATGATATCTGCTTTGGTTTGAATCAGATAAGACAATTAATAGGCATAAGCAGAGGATAAGGCATGTGTCCAGGGCCAGGGCTCCAGGGTATATCAAATCCATGTAATCACGAATTATTACATTTTGCCCAGAAAGAATCCAGGATAGTAGGGCCATGCCTTGATATTAGCATGTATAAAGCTAGTCATAGCCTCTTATTGTCGTTGTCATTGGCCCAGTCTAGAAGAAGCAAGTTAAGAAGAGTGAAATACTAATTCTACATCATAAACAGCATGTGCTCGTAGTACCTAACTGGCGTACATGTGATATATGCATGAGCAAGTGCTAGTAGGTTATGAAAATGAAGTTGGTCCGTTTCTGTTGCTTTTTACCTTTTCTCTTCTCTGTTATTGCAGCAGGGATAGGTGCCTTTTTAAGCATATGTCTGTTTGAAATTTGGAGTTTTAGATTGATAGAGATCTTTCCTACTGATTGTGAGCATTCTTTGCATTGGACATGGCATGAAGTATTCTATTTGTCAACCAGGATGCTCTCAAATCGCGAGTCCGCAAGGCGTTCACGGAGAAGAAAGCAAGCACATTTAAGTGAGCTTGAGACGCAGGTTTAGCTTTATCTAATTTTTGCGTCCTTTCACTGATTTCTTGGCTTCATAATGACCATCTCTTTTAGCAAGGGCATTTACGCAACTGTTTTACAGGTTTCACAACTGAGAGTTGAAAATTCTTCATTATTAAAGCGCCTAACTGATATAAATTCGAAGTACAGTGAAGCTGCAGTGGACAATAGAGTTTTAAAAGCAGATGTGGAAACTTTGAGAGCTAAGGTATGACGTTGAGGCGAGTTCAGGCAAATTTCGTAGTAAATAGTTCAGCATGGATCTTGCCAGAATAGTTTTTGCATTGAGAAATTGTTCTCCATGTCTTATATTACTTTGCTTGATAAACTACATGAATCCAAATCCTGAATAACCATCCTATCAGTATTTTGCGAATCAGTTTCTTATCTACTATATTTGTTTTCAGGTGAAGATGGCGGAGGACACGGTGAAAAGGGTAACTGGTGTGAATCCTATGTACCCAAACATGTCTGACATTTCCTCACTCACCATGCCCTTTGCTGGAAGCCCATCAGATGCAACTTCTGATGCTGCTGTGCCTGTCCAAGACGACCCAAGTCACTTCTTCCAGTCCACCCCACAAGACCGAGGGATCAATTCCTCCCTTCCTGATGTTGCCCATGCTGCCCCACTAGCTGAGGATGTTCAGGGTGCCACGTCTGGGGGGAAGATGGGCAGGACTGCTTCCCTCCAACGGGTTGCCAGCTTGGAGCACCTGCAGAAGCGGATTCGTGGCGGGGTTGGCTCATGTGCTTCTGGAGAATGGGATGCTGCTGCTAGATGGGATCCTGAGACCCCCGTCAACAACAAATAGAACCAGGTGTGAACTAGATTATTGTGGCATTGTTAGGTGGTTTGTATACCGAGGGTTAATTATCCTCTTCGTCTATATTCTGGATGGTGTATGTGACATCAAGTTTCCCATGCTACTCAAATCAATTATAATTCAAGGAAGTCCATTAATATTTGTGCAACTTTGTTTATGGTGTTCCTCTTATACCATTTAGGGTGGGTTTTTTTTTATTGCAAAGTTGAGCCAAAGGCTAAAACCGCCGAGGGACGGTTACAAAATAGATAGAACAGGAGGTCCACCAGTAAAGATGGCCTCGTTACTACCCATATTAGTATCAACTCGCATAGCTCTACCATTCCTAGCTAAGTCATCAGCTAACTGATTACATTCTCTTGGAATATATATGAAAGAAATGGCATAAAAGTTGCCAGCAGCCCATAGTATTTCCTGTAAGAAGTTGATACAACTCTCACCTGGTGGGAAGCTTCCATTGATCATACTGACAGCAAATTTGGCATCACTTTCTATGATTAGATGAGTCAGATTTCGCCTTCTATTTTCATTAAGCGCAAGTAGTATGGCTTGGAGCTCAGCTTGTAGAACAGAGTCTGCTATAGAGATTGAAGACTCTTCCCATTCCACCTCTTCTTTATCGTTCCTGCAACAAACTCCTAAGCCAGCAATTCTACCCTGAGGACCCATTTAGGGTGGGTTTGGTTACTCGAATTGTTGGTGTAGAGATCATGGAATGCATGTATCATGTGGTACATGCATCGGGTAATAGATGCATTTGTTTGGTTTGTCTTTTGAATCAGTCGATGCACCCTGATCATTTGCGTGTGTGTGTCTATATATATATATATATATATATATAAAATTCATATAATATTCACATAATGATGATATAATAAAGTTAAATTTTATAATATATATATATATACTAGTACTCACCTGTGCCCCTGGCACAGTTTTTAGTTATTGTTAATATAAAATTTTAACAAACTCTCTATAGTTTGTCTGGTTAGACGGCTGTGTTGACCCGTAGGTGGTCCAGGTTCGAAGGTTGGTCATAGCTTTTTGTTCCCTGCCACCATAAAACATAGCCAATAAAATATAAAATATAAAATAAAATATTATAAGTCTAACTTAAGGTATATAAAATAAATATAAGTCTTTGCATATTGCATAAGATAATATTAATAGAACTTAGGTTGATATGAATTAATGCAGGTTTATATAAAGCAAACTTAGAGAATATATATAAAGAAACTTAGGGGATATGAATTAATGCAGGTTAACCGTTATTGCTCCTTATAAGGTTGATAAAGGATGTATATTTAAAACTAACTTAGAGAATATGATAAAAATATACAAAGTTAACTTAGGAAAATATACATGTAAATAAACTAATAAAAGAGAAACGATTGTAACCGTTTTTGCTCCTTATAAGATTGATATATTATCATTATATGATAGGATGGTTATAAGTTAATCATCTTGTTGTCTTATGTGAAGCCTACGTGAAGAGGGTTATCCTACGTGGAGTTTATGTGGAGGGGGTGATAGTGGAGGATGGGGAGTTAGTGGGGGAGAAAAGGGGATTAGCGGGGAGTTATGAGAGAGGTGGGGAGAGATGTTGGTTAAAAGGGGTTAGTGGGGAGTTATGAGGGAGGCGAGGAGAGATGGTGGTTACCTTGCCATGTGACAGGGGCCCACTATATATATATACTATAAATTAAATATTAAATTTAAATGTTCACATAATACATAATAAAGTTATACACATATATTATATATATATATATTAATGTTCATATAATTTTATTAAATATACGTGCCATAATATGATGATTTTATTGAGATTAAAATAATGTTTACATATTTTAATATTCATATAACTTTATTGAATATATTTTAATATATTCACGGGATGTATAGGATACATGAAACGGCCATTTCATTCGAAGCATAATTTAGCTTAAAAAATGCATCATACGCTGCATATATTAGTTAATACGTGATGAATGAAAGACATGATCAACCATCATGATTCATCCCAACCAAACGCAACCTTAATTCAAGTTCATTAATAAAGTTTGCCTGGCCTTGCCTGTTTTGCTCTCTTCTTTTTGCAACACGGATCAACATTCTCAAAAGTCATTTTTAATCTGTTCTCTCGAGAAAGTTCTTTAACTTAACCCCATCGACAATGTCTGTCTTAATATTATACCTGTGGAGTGAATTATGCTGAATTCCTACCGCATATAGTTCTAAGCTGGATATTTATTGAATACAGAGCCTGCTGTCGTCAGGCCATTATTATAACATGTCTGACCTAATAAACTGTGGATGTTGTCCATAGTTGCAAGTTTTCAACATGGTTATGAAATGAGTTTATTTTTGCCCATATGGGTTCTTTCCAGCTCAGGTAAGATTATTTAATGGCTATTTAAGCTGTTATTTCTCGGAAAATATGCAAGAGCTGAGCTGACAGGCAGAAGAAACCAGAATTATGCGATTAAAGATGGCAACCACTATTGGAAGAAATAGAATGTATTATTTATTTAGTCCAAGAGCCAAGTGCGACCCTTTCTGCACCCGAGGAGGTGGGAATGTCGCCGTCTACTTTCCTACCATTCCTAGTTTAATTGTTGTTATTGTTGTTGTTGTTGTTGTTGTTGTGAAGTGATGGTGGTCGTTGTGGAATACAAATTTGGGTTGATGAACAAGAAGGAACTCCCACCAGATGCCTTCCTGTGAGCAGGTTCATTGGAACCAAACTGACGACTCACAATAAATTAAGCATATATATGATCGCGGAGAGAAATGAGCAACCGTGTCGTTTAAACAAAATGCCAAAAGGAAATACAAATTTCATAAGCAGATAAATCCAAGCAGACAATAGTTTACAACCTGAGGGAGGGCAAGGAGGCAAACCACAGCATTCCCTGTGCTAAACCTATTGATCTGCAAACCTATCTCTTGACCCTTCGCCTTTGGGGACTTCTGTTCTGACAACGCGCAAAAACACACACACTGAAGCTGCTTAAATTGATACCAAGACACATACTGTGCGGACTAGCTAGCACGGTATGAACATAACACCATGCTTAGCGAGCACAGAGCGTGCTATGCTGCCGGCACGTAAATAAAACGGACCATGTCTGACGTGCCGGTCTGGCAGCATGATACATACTCGAATACTTCTGTCGACGTTGCGCCCCGACACTGTAATCCTTTATTTGCAAGCTCTTACAGAATGAATACAAGAAAAGAAGAATCTAAGAAACACTCTAAAGTACAGCTAAAGATGGTTTGATTCGCCTCTTACTGATGGAATGCTTCCCTCATGAGTCATGAATCCTCCTCGTGGTTGTGCCAATTGGACACGACATCTGAGAGCTCTTCCTTCAAGTCTCCCCAGCCGAACTCCTCGCTATCGCTCGCGCTGCCGCCGCCGCCGCCGACGTCCACCTTCAGCGCCACCAGCAGGAGCGGAGACGCCACCTCCAGTACCTCCACCGTCAACATGGAGCCCCATTTCCCCATCCCGACGGCCCCTTCTTTCCTCCTCTGCAATGTGTACCCGAGCTTCCCGCCGGCCTCGCCGATCTTCTCCAGTATCCTGCCCACCGGCGCGGTCGAGGTGAATCTTTGCTCCCGCTTGCTTCCTTCGTCGAACAGCCCCGATAGATCCAATCCCTTTGACAGGGAGATTATTTCGAACGCATTCATGGAAGGAGATCGAGAAATCGGCGGAGCCCCGAGGGTTTCATAGCTGGGTGCCACCGATTCCAAGAGGCAGAGCTGGGAGTCGATGCTGAGAGACCTCTTGAACCAAGGGAGCTCCATGACGCCTTCGATGGTGAGCCTCGTCTCGGGGCTGGGATCGAGAAGGCGGTAGACGATTCTTTTCGCCAGCTGGGGGAACCACGCCGGGAACTCGTACTCTCTCTTGTGCATCTTGCGGTACATCAACGCCAGGTTGGAGTCGTCGAAGGGCAAGGATCCGGCGAGGAGGACGAAGAGTATGACACCACATGACCACGCGTCGGCCTTGGCACCGTCGTACCCCTTCCGCCGCACCACCTCCGGAGCGGCGTACGCCGGGGTGCCGCACGCGGTGTGCAAGAGGCCGTTGCGCAGCTGCTCCGGCAGTGCAGAGAGGCCGAAGTCGGTCACCTTCAGATTCCCGTCCCGGTCGAGGAGCAGGTTCTGGGGCTTCACGTCGCGGTGGGACACCCCGCGCGCGTGGCAGAACCGGAGGGCGCCGGCGAGCTGCTGGAAGTACTTGCGGGCGGCGGACTCTGGGAGGCGGCCGCGGCGAGCGATGCGAGCAAAGAGCTCCCCGCCCCGCACGTAATCCATGATGAGGTAGATCTTCGACCTCGTCGCCATGACCTCGTGAAGCCGGACGATGTTGGGATGCGAGAGCCGGCGCATGGCCGACACTTCCCGGAGGATCTGCGGGGCCATGCCGGACCCGATGACCTCCGGCTTGTCCAGCACCTTGACGGCCACGCTACCGCCATCCGTCAGGGACTTAGCGTAGTATACTTTGGAGAAGGTGCCGCGGCCTAGCAGCCCGCCAAGCTCGTACTTTCCTAGTAAGACTTCATCCCTCCTCTTCTCCTTCGTCTTGCTGGTATTCATGGCTTCCACACGCAGATAGATAGAGAGAGCGAAGGGAGAGAGCGCGCGCGCGATATATAGAGAGAGAGAGAGAGAGAGAGAGAGAGAGAGAGAGGGGAGGCGTTCCGGTTGGTGGAGCGTGGAGAGAGTGATGGGGGTGGGGTGGGGGCTGTCTTGTTGTCTACCCAATAATAGTCGTCAGTTTAATGGGCGGATTGCTCACAAAAAAACCATAATTGAGTGTGTGTTGGGGGGCAGATTGTTAAGGCTGTCAAGTATGTTTGGTGGCATTCCTTAAACCAGGGGCGTACAACGGGTCCGATCCGACCGGTTAATTTTTGAGAGCCTTATGATTCACCTGTTAACTTATTAATTTATCAACATGTTAATAAGTTAACGAGTCAACAAGTTAACATGTAAACAGATATAGGTAACACATTAACCCGTTATTAATACCACATGAATAAATATAAAGTTTTAAAGTACAATCTATTAATCCAAAATTCAACCAAAAATAGCATAACAAATGATTAAATCATAATTGAGTTTTTCCGAGTTGATTTGAGGATGAAGGCTTTGGAGTGGTTGTGAAAGATGGACGACTACCAGCACTTGGTTTTGAGGATGAGCTTAGTGGACCATCTATCTCTGCATCACAACCAAAGGTACAAATTATCAACAATTCCAACAATCACCACAAGTTATGTATTGTACTTACATGAGTGACATTATTATTATTATTATTATTATATACATACTTGTAAATAGCCTTTATTCTAAATGGGTAAAACGGGTTATCTGTTAAGCAAAGATTTAAACACCCATTACCCGACTTGACATTATTGTAACGGGTCGGGTCGGGTTAATTTTTTGGGTCAAAATGAGTTACCCGACCCGTTGTACACCCCAACCTTAAACAAGAAAGAGTCAACAAGGGATGAAGAAGAATATGCTGTCTTTTTTCTTTTAAAGAAGAAGTAAGCCCGGAGGGCTAGCGGGTCACAGACCCCACGCTACCACCACAACACTACAAATCAACCTATGGGGTGTTTGGTTGCTTCCATCATGCATCAGTTGATTCATCATCATGGTTCAAACTCATGTTTGGTTGATCAGATGCATCAACTGATACTGCATCAGTTGATGCAAAAAGATGGCTTCATACATCATCAGGTTGATACAGTCAATTTTGCATGTGACTGCATCAATCGATTCAGCATCGATTAATCGATTCAGCATCAGTTAATGCATCACGTGATATATACCACATGACGTATCAGTTCATACATCATCCCTGAATTCTAGTCACCCGTTCGCCTCCTTCCCCCTCTCTCCTTCCCCCTCTCTCCTTCCCTCTTCCTCAGAGAGGGAGTAGGCCAGATTCGACGCTCGCTCGTTCGCCTCCTTCCCCTCTTCCTCGGAGGCTAGATCCAGAGGAAATAGGGCATATCTGGTGATCAAGACCTCCCCTTCCCTCCTCTTTAACCGGTGTTGGCCTCCCTTTCATACCTCTCTAAAGATCCTGGCCTCCACTTCTTCATGCTGACCAGATCTCCTATCGTCGGCGTTGATTATCACCGACCAATGACTCATCGCCGCCGCACCACCTCTTCCCCGATCTCCCTCTCTTCGATTGCTCTCTCTCTCTCTCTCTCACTCGATCACTGACCTCCCACAAACCCCCTCGACGGCCATGCCCATCGCCGAAATCCATGGCCCAGCTGCCACCCCATGCACCTGAAACCACCCCGCGAGGTATAACGACCTCTCCCTAGCCTTCGCCGACGTCACATGGCCTTCCCTTTCGTCGCAAAAGCACCATAGAAGGATGGTTTTAGCATCCATCATTGATAGTTCATATCTATAAAATCAGGTCCTTTTCATCTCTTGAAAATTACTGTAATGTGTTGTTTTGGTTTGCTGCATGTATACTTGTTGTAATAAATATGATCCCCAATGTGTAATCTTGGATTGTTGGTTTCTATGCATCCATGATGCAAATTGCGGCAATTTGCATTTGCTTATGCAAATTGTTGCTCTATGTATTGCTGCTAATGCAAATTGCTGATTTCAATTGATGCTGCTGATCTTAATTGAGGATGGTATGGAGACATGATGGTATGGTGCAAATGCTGGTTGATGATTTTTGCTTAATCCTATACACTTTGCTGATTTCAATTGATGTGGATGATTTCATTTGAGGATGGCATGGGGATATGATGGTATAGTGGAAATGCTGGTTTGCTGATTTTGAGAGTTGAGGAAGACGTCGAAATCTATAAAAGACAAGTGTTGTACAAAAAAAAAATTCAATCATTTTTGTAAACTTGTCAATTTGGCACTATATGTAAATTGTTATATAGAATCATTGGATATTATAAATAAAGTTTTTGGTATTATACCGCATAAGTTGTGCATTATTTTTTATCTCAATAATGGTTGCTCAAATTTTAACGTTCTTAGGAATATAATTACAAACTTATCTCGGACAATAGAGGTAATGACCATGTCCAACTCCAAATAATAAAATAAAGACACCATATTTGAAAATGAACGACCACACGCAACTGTCAAATAATAAAACAACACCTCACAATAGCCATTTCAAAAATTTTGCAGACCATGTGCCGGTTTGAAAATTTTGAAGACCATGTGTCAATTTGAAATCTTTCACCATCTCAAAAAAAATAACATCACGCAAGATAAAAATTTAAGTGATATAAATATAGTGAAATAAAAAATATGATATGTATCAAGAGCGTGGGTAATCTCACCAAGGGATATAGGATTGTTAGGCATTGCAAGAATATATTCAGTACTTTATAGGGGACGTATGATATTAGAAGATTAAAGGGAAATGTGAAAATTCCGGTTTTTTGAAGGGGAAATAGACTATTGCAAAATTTTCGCAGCCCTAATTATTGAAAAACCATTATTTTCTGCAATATATAGTTGCAATAGTTTTGCTATTGCAGATTATTATGGGTTTTCAAAGTCTGGCGTTGGTCGAGGCATAATCTTTGGATCGACGTCTGAAACTGACTGACTGACTATTAACAGGGCCTGCAACAATCGTTTATCCATTGCAGACTATTGACGGCCCCCACCAAATCCGGGTCCCCACCCCCCCAGATAGCCAGATAGGGTATTTTCTGTTTGATAGATGCCAATAGCAGTGGCTGTGAAGTGGATGTGGCTATAAAAGATGAACCTGTGACATCTCATGCATATATATATATATATATATATATATATATATATATATATGCGCCAATCAAGAATAGTTCTATTGGACCCATACATACTGAATCTGACCACTAGCAAGAGGCCATTAGATTTCCTTGTAGATTTCTTTTAAATCCTTTGTCTGCATGTGTTTCAGTGGTTTGTTTTGTGACTATGTTTGGACCTTAAATCCCTTATGCTTTTTAACACCAAAGAGCTATATCTATTCAGGTACAAAAAAGATTTGTATACATGGCTAAAACAGTCATATACATTGCACATGGCTTAGGTGGCCATGTATCATTGGCTTGCGTGATGGGGACCAGTAGATGTGAGTGAATCTGGACCGTTGAAAGTGGTTATGTATGATGCACATGCTTACGTGGCATGTATTCCAATCACTTCTCATTTTGATAATTGCTTATCATTTTAACAGACTGGTCTTCATGTTTGTTAGATGAGAACTGCCTTCAAATTCTTGGGTCCAATAATTCCATTTCCTAATACCATTAAGCTAGCTAGCCCTAATGACTTGTCTGTTCAAAAAAGAAAGATTGCCATTTTTGATTAATTTCCCACTTTGGCAGTACACTTATCACCATCCAGTGATAGGTTCGTTAAACATCCACTCAGGTTTTCACTTAAAATTTAAGTTTTATTGTACCTGTCATCCAGTGGTATTAAGCCAGCTGGTGAGCATTACTTAGCAATCAAACAACCTTTTCCACTATATTTTAGTAGCAAGCAATTAGGTGGTCCATCAATATTGGCTAGATTAGTTGTCAATGGGCAATCATGAAACCTATAATCCCCCTCCATCCTTGTCATATAATAAAAAAAATGGATTATTAGGTCATAACTTCAAATTTAACCCTCTCATTGTCCAGAGCCTCATGCATCTTGTTAAATAATAAACTAGCTAATACACTGTAGTGAGGTTTTCACTTTAAAAACATAATTAATAGGATTTTTAATAATAAGAGGGACTAAATTGGTGTTATTATACTGTGACTTTGGTTCTCCCACTTTATGGGTCTGATAAATGATTTTTCACGTCAAATCATTTGTGGTGGAAAGATGTTATTTTGGGGGTGGGAATGTTCTTTTTTCTTTCTTTTATGCAATTTTGATGACTGAAAGAGTTTTATTTCGCATGCAAAGACACAAGTATAGGGATTAATTCTTGTGATAAGTGAATAGATGATTTGAGGTATATCAATATGATTTGATGTGATTCCATATGTGATAGCTAGATCTTCTGCTCGATCCTATAGAGATTATGGCCCAAGCAAGAAAAATATCATGTTTTGTTAGCTACCTTGGCTACTGTTTGCCTATTCATATTTGGTAAGGCATGTGAACTATGAGATCATATATGCTTACTTGGAAGTGAGGTTCTAATCAAAGATATAGAATTTATATGGTATAATGGAGTGTCCAAGTATTATAATCCAGGAATGGGATTTCGCCACCCTCCCCCGGTGGATCTCCCCTCTCTCATGTAATTTTTTATTTTAGGTTTTTTTTTTATGCTTTTGTAAGCCGCATGGCTCATCTTGTCAAAAAAAAGAAGTAACCCATGAATGGATAATAAGCTGGCTAATATGATATTAGAACAGAGATATTGAATTTGAATAATTAATATATAGTCCCATTAGTTCACTTCCGATAATTGATTGCCCTTCTATTTGTTTGTGATTTTGTTTTCCTCCCCCTTCCGGCATGAAGTATCCTAGTTCTTCAATAGCAACGATTTTGTATAGTATATTACGTACACACTGCAAGCTCAAAGATCAACAGGCACATATGGTTTCTAGCTACTGGGGAAGAAGGCTTTGGAATTTTGGATGATGGTGGTACGTCCGGGCATGACTTGATCATGCCCAACAATCCTCTGCGCGCGGCTTTAAGATATGATTTAGATTGATCTGTGTATCTAATGTTGTTGTATGATTTACAAATATTGATCAGATTCGCACTCTTTGAACAATAAGGGCTATAGAAGAAACCTTATTATTATTGTATGATTTACAAATATTTTTGCCTCCATATCTTGAAGAATATTAATTAATTGTAGGTCCATCCACAGAAAATATATATGAGCCAAAAGATACGCGCGACATTTGATCCGGGCGGTCGTCATTGTTAGATGACTCAAGAGACGCACCCACGCTGGCTACACTTGAGGATATGTGATTGGTCCACGTGCTTTACTGAATTCAGGAACAATCTGTGTCTTTCTACGTATCTACAGTATGAGGTTCGTCTCTTCTAAACGTCCTTCTCTGCTCCACGTACGTATCATGCACGCTTTGTTTGGATATCATATTTTGGAAAAGGAAGCGTTGGTTTAGACTAATGTATGTATATATGATGCATGATGATGATGATGTTAAATAGTGCATGACGTGAAGGATCTAATGAATTATATTGGGTGTTTGGGTGGCAAACAGAGGATTATTTGGCTCTTAAACAATTTGAGGTCTTATATATATATATATATATATATATATATATATAGGCTGGGAGGGAGCTAGAGAGCTGGCATAGATTCATGTTTTATTTTTTTATTATGTTCAGAGACACATAAGCTACTGCCTACTGGCCAATATATCTGGATGCATGCATGAGGTGTTCTTTTCATTGATTGAGTCTATTAAATCTTCGGAGGCGATCGAACTGCATGACTTATGCATTTGGAAATACAAATATGCTGGGAAATGTGAAAGCAAGGCTCCTGAGACTGACTATAGTCTATATATGCAGTGAAGTGTCATGCATACAGACGGAAAGAGGTTATTATTATATTGTTTAAACTTGTGAAGCGTATTGGTTTCCCTCAAGGAAAAAAAAAAGACTTCTAAAAAAAGAACGAGGACAGGGACAGGGAAGAAAAAAAGTAGTCAGACCTTATAAGCTTGGGCATTTTTCTAGTATAGTTTGGGCATCCATCAGTACGTATCCTCCTCCTACTGTTAGACTGTTCCATCCAATCCGTATACGTGTGTGGCCCGCATCACCACCGGGTTTGCAAGCATCAATCAGCATCCATTGACTTGAGTACTTGACTTTGTGTACGTTTATAACTTTATCTAGTACTTATCTGGAGTGGAATTTCTTTGGAGGATTGTTACAGAATTCTAAGTTTGTAATGGTTTTTATGTAAATTATATCTGAAAATACGTGTTTAGTAATACATATTAATACTGTGTTTAGGGTTTGGATTTGGACTCTGGTATGGCCATTCCAGTGATCCTTTTGCAATAATGCCTAACTAGGCCTTAGTCCTTTGAGATTAGTTTTGTTACTGTTTCTGGAGTAGGTTTCTGTGGTGGTGTCTCGAAAACAAAACTGAGGGCCTGGATAATAATTCTTCTTCTTTTTTTTAAAAAAAATGCCCCCTACCTTAAAGAATTTTTTCCCTTCAAAATATTGAGCCTTTATCGTTAGTTAAGGTGGGTAAACATCCATATAGCCACACATCCATCGAACAACAGATTTAGACCCACAGCCTCCGTGTGTGAGGTTACAAACCTTAACAAGCACAACACCATATTGTTTGTTCCCTACCTTATGGTTATACTAACGGATTCTAATGTCTCTGACACGGTTTAATCGAATGGTCACGATGAATCCATGAATGTGTTTCCAAATCCACCGTATGATGCACCCTTAATTTTCAAATTAGACTTATTATTTAGATAAATCTGAATACAATTCGAATAGGGATCGAACCTTTTGAGTTCTCAAAAAATATCCAAACTCTAGATGAAGAGATCATTGAATACTATTGAAATAGACATCATGCGTTCACGTGCTCCCCCGGTCCCTCTCTCTCTCACGCGAAAGAAGCTCCTATCCTTACTGCCTAACGTTCACGCGTGCGTTAGATCAGTATGACATAGACAAAGAGACAACCCACCTTCCCATATAAGATAGATCACAAAAATCTCCTATTATTATTTGCATTTCGTTTTCGCAATTTAGCTATAAGATAGGATTTTCGAGCTTTCTTAGAAAAAAATGAGGTTAGATGCGTACGTTATCTACATTGCCTAACCAGATCGGCTTGCGACTCCAAGTTGCGAATCTCAAAGAAGGCCCAATCGCCCAAGCTAGAGTCCAGCCCAGTCTGCCCACTTGGAAACTTCACCCCGGGCTGGGCAGCTGGGCTGGGTTATCATTTATTTCAAGCGCACACAAGCCGATAACCTAATCTCATTGTTTTGATTGCCCATAAACTCCTTGTGAATGAAAAAAATTAGATCAACAAATACCTATGCAAGCCATTAACATATTGAGATAAATGGTTAGTACGTCAATAATAGAAACTTCTAGTGCGAGAAAATATCACCAAGTAAACAAAAAAAAAGAACAAAAAAGAAAAGAAAAGCCTCACAAGGAAGTATTATGATAGGGGTCTATTTGATACATGCAAACAAATAATTCACACTCCCACCATTACATCTTCTCCAAACATGATAGATTTTCATTAAATTTTACAAACTTGAGCGCATAGTTGATTATTGAGCCTTTCTAAACAATCGAAAAAGAAAAGTTGTTTTGGGGTTCTAGCACCGCAGTGCAGGGAACTCATGTTTAAAAAAGCTGTTAAACTAGCTTATACAACTTCTTGCCAAGTCCTTAAACTCCCAACTGTGACGAATAAAATCCGAAAACCATATTCAAAGAACTAGTATTGCAAACATTTCAAACAAAAATGTTTATGCAGAGTAATGTACAAATAATAATCAACTCTCAAGACAACTGATTTAAGAAATGAATCGTCCATCACAACAGATTCCTAATATCATTCATCTTCACAAAATAAAAAAGGAAAAGAAGAAGAAGAAGAAGAAGAAGAAGAAGAAGAAGAAGTAAATATGGTAAGACAAGATTGCACTCTGTGTCCAGACAAGGACAGCAACGAGAATGTTCGAAGTTCCAATTTCTTAGGAACTTTAAGATTCAAATGATCTCAATTCTGCCATTGTGGGAGATATCACCATTAAGTTCAAGCCAGGCGTAACATTTGTGTTAGTTGCTACAGAAATTCAAGCAGTACAAGTATAACCTATAATCTACTCTCAAATTGGCACTTGGTGATTAACTAGAAGCTTAGAATGAAAAGACAAGAACTTCTATCACGTTAGACAGAAAGAATAATGGAACAATAGCAGCAACAAAGGGTTAAGGATTGTGCCGTCCAGCTATGTACATCAACTGAAACTCAGTGATATAGATGCAAACAATTCTATAGAAGATAACAAGAACCTTTAGACAGTCATCATCTGGGTATCATTGATCCCTATTTTGTTCAACAGAAACTGTGGTGGAAATTTGACGAGTGATTGACAATATAGATTGGGCTACTACCTTTCCTTTCGAACAACAACGCTATTAACAAGGTCTTTGAGATTGATCATCCATCACAGGCATTTTTGGGATTTCAGCTTCACTTTCACATATGTGCTTGATGCAAGAACTATCCGAATTGATTCGAAGAGCAACCAGTATAGAAGCAACAAACAATTCATAACTCAGTGATATAGATGCAAACAATTCTATAGAAGATAACAAGAACCTTTAGACAGTCATCATCTGGGTATCATTGATCCCTATTTTGTTCAACAGAAACTGTGGTGGAAATTTGACGAGTGATTGACAATATAGATTGGGCTACTACCTTTCCTTTCGAACAACAACGCTATTAACAAGGTCTTTGAGATCGATCATCCATCACAGGCATTTTTGGGATTTCAGCTTCACTTTCACATATGTGCTTGATGCAAGAACTATCCGAATTGATTCGAAGAGCAACCAGTATAGAAGCAACAAACAATTCATACTTCCCGCTCAAGATGAATCTGTTATGCTGGCAGTCCGGAGACCATAATACTGTAATTCAATACCAGTAGCAGTGTCGGGAAATTCGAATGGGTTCTGAATACATTGACAAAGTTTCTCACATTTCACCGAATCATCAAAATCCAAGCCATGAATCAGTGTGATTATTGTGCGCGAAAGGTAAATTGCTCCTCCTCTCAGGTTTAGCAATTAGATCTGAATGGTTTAACTACTGTTAAACAGAAGTCCTCTAGTATTCTAAGGTGAATCTCATATCACAACTAGCTTCAAAGTTACAATCGAGGGACAAGCCAACAAGAAAAAAAGAGAAGACAAAAATCCCACCTTTTCTTTTTCTCCAAGACCAAGCTAGCAGCTAGTGTGCTGGATCAGCAGCAGCCGCTGGAGGTTGATGGGTGACGACAATGGGCGGACGGAGGGCTTTCTGCGCGCTCTCCTGCTGCTTCCGTTCGTTGTACATGGCTTCCGTCTCCACCACCACCAACCTCTTCACCTGCGCCAACATACATTTCCGTCCTAAGAAGAAGAGAACACAACAGAAGAACAGCTCCCTCCCCTCCGATTTACCTGGTTGAGCATGCCAAGGAGTGAGGGGGTGGTACGATGCACGACGGTGCGGTGGCATCGGCGGAGGCGCATGGCGTCGAGGGTGCGGCGGTGGAGTTTCCTCGTCCCCGGGAGACCCCGCACCAGCGTTATATACAGCTGCGAGCTCCACGATATCCCCGTCCGCGCCTTGAACGCATTGAAGGCGTTCCCGCTCATCCCCTCCGCTCGAAACACAGCGATGATGCTCAAAACCCTAACCTTTGATTCGAAGACGAGGTGTCCAAACCCTAACAAAGAGGGGTTTTGGGAGATCCATCCGCAATCGGGTAATCGGGTCAAGACCAATCGCCCAGATCCGTGACCTGATCCGATCCGAATCCGAAATAAGCACAAGCAGTTTATTAGTGTATTCGGGTTTGGATCTTGTATTGCTCCGAGCTGAACCCGATCAGTTCACAGTTATATATATCTATTGGAGGATCGAGATGAGGCAAAGCTGTGGCCGTGTGGGAGGTGACCAGAGAGGGAGAGAGATGTCTTCGTTAGGGACGTCGAAGGGGATTCTGGAGATCGTCAAGTTCGCGGTGTATGTAAGCGTGCCGATCGCCCTCACTTACGCCGTGGCCACCGACTCCAAGACCCTCAACAAGCTCATGGGTCTCGTATGCCCCTCCCTTTCCTCCCCTTCCCCCCTTTACCTTTCTTTTTTGAGGTTTTCTTTGCTTTCTTATCGATTTTTTTGGCGAATTGTGTTTTCTCGAGGTGTTGGATCTAAATAGGCTACCTAATTGCTTTCCTTATGTGTTAAATTTGGGATCTTTCATTGTTAATTGATGTGAGCAGTGCATGCGGCGTGGATTATTGTTCTCTATAGGGGATGTATAGCTAAATACTATCCAGCACCATCTTAATACTAGATACAACTTGTTGGATGACTTCTGGCTCATTTAGCTGGGTCGTGTTATTGACTTCTGGCTCATTTAGCTGGCTCATTTAGATGTATCTTAATACTAGATACATCTTTTGCCGGAAAAAGATGCTGTGCTGATCCTTAATCTTTTTACTCGTGTTGATAATCTACATGAGCCTTCATAATTGTTAAACGAAATTTGGTTGTCAAATTATCAAAGAAATGGATGTTAGTCCAGTAATTTTAAACGATGAACGCCATTTTCTAAAGTATCTTTCCCCCCGGTATTAAATTTATCAAAATTCAAGCCTTTCGTTCTCCTGTAAGATGCTGTCATCCATTGAAGTCCAACTTTGTCCCCCTGTTATCTATATTTTGCACCTGGCAAAGGATTGGATCAGATTGGGATCAGGAAATTAAGACCTAGGAAGAAGAAAGTGACGCCACATTACATGGACAACTAGCTATATTTTGGTAATTTGGTCGTGTCAAATGGATTTTTGACTAGGAACAAGGGAATGCTGGTTTTGACATCATGGATGGCTAGATTGTTAATGCTGATTATGTAGGATTGCAATGGAAACTTTTGAAGAAGAATTCAGTTTCTTTGAAAGATTGGTGGGTTCTACATGGCTGAAATTTTTGATGTAAGAAGCTCCCGAATCCCATGGGCATAAGTCTCAATATCATAGATTGGATGCGCCATATTGATAAATTATTCCACTTCTTTGATATAGGATAAAAGGTACAATTTTTGTTCTCTAATTTAGAAATGGTTGCCGTTACTTCATTGACTAGAAGAGCAAGTAGGAATAAAAGCACCTATTCTTCCAGGTGGTTTGGCAGGCTTGACACCAAGGTTCGATTTCTTCTGATGGCTGTGTATCATTACATTGTTCACCAGGTTTGATGGCTTCAATCCAAGTTTAAGGATGAATGACTAGTACATGGAAATTTGCATTTACTAATCCATAAATCTGGTTTCTGTTAGGGTGAGTGTGAAATATGTTTACACCAACATAGAGAGAATAATGGCATCCAATTCCAAGTGATCATAATAACTTCATGTCTGGATTCTCGATTCCTTGTAGTGGACACTCTGTGAAGGTTTGAAATCGTATATTCTGAGTTGCCCTTTTCATATTAGCCGAATTTAGTGTGACCTCCGCCAAGATGTGTGTTTTGCAGTTTCATTGCTGGCCATTCAGATATCAACTGCGATGTTCTCCCTGGTCATGTTTTTTTTTAAAAGTGATATGGTCTGACTTTATTTCCCTTCGGAAGATGCTGGAAAGTTGCTAGAAAGTGGCCTTTACATATGTGCTATATTTAAAAGAAAGTGGCCTTTACATATGTCCAATCAATGGTAAATTAAAAGTCCAGCTCTCATATTTTTTAAGGATTGTCCCTTGCTGTCCTCTACCCGATACTAGCTTCTATGGACAGTGGTCTGACCTTTTGTGTAGACATTCAAAATTCTATTGCAAGTAGATGCTAAAGCTGAAGGGTTCTATTATCATATACAAAACTGTCCAGCAAACCTAGGAGTTGTTTTGAATAGACGCTGGAATTTGAAAAGTTGCTGGTGCTATTGGCTTCACTTTTCAGTTTTTTCGGTACTCTTCTGTATTCAACATATGTTTAATGCTGAAGATGGTAGATTTTCATTTGCTTATGTTGAAAAAGCATTCCTTCTTATTGGGAAAACCTGGTTTATCTCTTTGCAATGTAGTCTGAAAATCGCCATTTGTCACACTTAAGGCCACTTTATCTTGTCTATGCAGCGGCCTTACGTGGTGTATCCTCCTGAGGGACCCCGCCCTCCATCTCCAGAGGAAATGCGTGAGATGGCTCGAGAGATAGCTCGCAAGAGGAACACTAGTTGACCACTCTGTTCTTGCAACACTCATGGTGACTGCTGCTATGCTTTCAAAAGAGTCTTTCTGGTTAATACATTGGTGTGCTCAAGAAGTGATGTGGTTTGCCTCGCAGTTGGTTTCCGTTCTCGAACGCTTCCTGCAAAGAAGAATGGCAAACAAAGTGCTCACTTTGCCTCACTTAGAATAGTTGTATGTATGTTGTATCGATGGTTGTGGTTAGAATGTAAATTGGAGACTCAGACAGATTGGAACCCATAAGTCGGAATAAATGGCATAACGAGGGACGCTGTCTTGTACAATGTTCATCACCATTTGACTCGGTGTTGAGTTAATTTGGTCGTAAGGTTTTTTTCTAGTGTCTAATTCTTGCATTGGTCTTCTCCATGGAGATATTGGATCTCATATATATGCAGAGCACTGTTTTCTAGTGAGTCACTTCGACATAAGCTGCAGGTCCTAAAGTGATGATCAGCTGGGTTCATGTTGGAAGTTATATGATCGAGGTACGTACGAATTGCCATCCAAAGTGGTGTTCTGATTCAAGAGTATCTAATCTCACAAAATTTCTAATTAATTAGTGCCAATAACTGAGCGGAGCCCGTACGTTCGAAGACATGATTCGATTTGATCCAAATTTTGATTCTTTTATTAATGCTTTCTGCAGGTATAAGTTGATTAGGACCCAGCATCTCGTTATTTGAGGAGGTTTAGATTGGTTGAGTTAGATTTTAGCATAGAAATATTAATAAGCTTTTTGGCTAAGAAAACCTGAGTTTTTGATCTAGTCTATTTTGACCTTTACCAGGTTTCTCGTGGACACCATTGACAAGTTGTGTTTCTATGTATCGCTACATCCATTAAAATATATGAGATAGATACTATCCTTATCTAGCTTACCATCGATTAATCTTTTAGCCCTAATCCTTAGGCTGAAGATAATATCCTTATCTAGCTTCCAATATTTTGAAAGTTGAGTAATGGCGTCAATAAGTTCATATATATATATATAGCTGCTCTAAAAAGTCAAGTATGGAAGTTTTTGGACTTTGTCCTCCTCAGAGTCAGAGAGAAGGTGGCAGCTTCCACTGGTTTAAGATTACGTACGCTTTAATTACTCAGAATTAAATTAATCTCATGCACGCATGTACAAAAACACTTAAGTCTCCGTTGGTTGGTTAGACCCAGGTTTGAAGAAAGATAATGCTCAAAGAAAGAGAAAGGTAGTAGTGGCAAACGTTGACATTTGATGCTCTATTCTAGAACGAGCTTAAGGTAGTCAGTCTATCTTGGCTTTGCTGGGTCAATGAGTGATGCTGTCACACCATTCATAAGTACAAGAAGAGTCAAGCACACTTCTCTAATTATGCATTCGAGTGGTTTTAGTGATGTTTAAATTAAAAGCCATTATTATAGACCCCCAGTGGTGGTGTTTCTCAACTAATAATGGACTAATAAGGCATTAAAATCACCCGATATATATTTAAAAATCATAGACAAATTAAAAAAAGTTAGTTCAGGCTTGCAATAGCTAATCTCATTCATCAGATATGCATGGACGGCTGAGATCAAATTATTCCATAACCTAATTTTCCTCACCTTCTCTCTCGAATACCGAATACCGCCTTTCGTACTTTTTTATTTCAGCCGTCGATTTACAATCGGATGGCTGAGTTTGCCCCTAAATGCACTAGATGTTAATTATGATCATCAGCAGATGATCCGAGACACGTGGGTGGCCCAGCCCAGCTAAAAGTCAAATGTTGACTACCATGGCTGTTCCCATTTCGATTACACAGTCAAACATGTGACTAATTCAACCTCCTCGGCGACTGCAGCTGGTCAACTAGGCTAGTGAGCTCCAGCCGTTGGATTTTCCATCCGACGGTTGATATCAACAATATTCTCTCTCCTTAGCCTTCACCTCTTTGTAAGCATCTCCTTGCATTCCGCTGCCATCAATGGCATCCTCCCCAAAGCTCTTCTCCGTCCTCCTCCTATTCCTCCAAGCTCTCCTCGCCCTACACTCCGCGCCGCCCGTCTCCGGCCTCTTCACCGAGTACATCGGGGCCATCTTCAACGGCGTAAAGTTCTCCGACGTGCCCATCAACCCCGACGTCCACTTCCACTTCATCCTCGCCTTCGCCATCGACTACACCACCTCCGCCACCCCCAACGCCACCAACGGCCAGTTCAACGTCTTCTGGGACTCCGACAACCTCGGCCCTTCTCAGGTCGCAGCGCTCAAGCGCCGCCACAGGAGAGTGAAGGTCGCCTTGAGCCTCGGCGGCGACACCGTCCAGGACCAGCCGGCGTACTTCTCCCCTACTTCCATAGATTCCTGGGTTCGCAACGCCGTTGACTCGCTAACAAGCATCATCAAGCAGTATCATCTGGATGGCATCGACATCGACTACGAGCATTTCAAAACTGATCCCGACACCTTCGCCGAAGCCATCGGAAGACTGATAACGATTCTAAAGACCAATGGGGTCATCAAATTTGCTTCCATAGCTCCTTTCGATGGCGTCCAGGACTACTACTTGCCATTATGGAAGAAATACTCCCATGTCATAGATTTCGTTAACTTCCAGTTCTATGCCTATGATTCCAACACCACCGTGTCTCAGTTCCTTGGCTACTATGATGCCCAGAGAGCCAATTACCCGGGTGGCAAGTTGCTGGCCAGCTTCGCCTCCGGTCCGGCTGCCGGAGGGCTGTCGCCGAAGAATGGCTTCTTTGAGGCTTGCGAGACGCTCAAGGAGGAAGGGAGGCTGTTTGGGATCTTTGTTTGGGCGGCGGATAACTCCAAGGCCGGTGGTGGATTCCGGGACGAGGTGCGCGCACAGAAGCTATTGGCGAGTTGTCATTGAGTTTTAGAACATTTAACAATGCTTAGGTTCGAATAAGTCTCATCTAGATGAGATCTATGGGATTATTTTACTGTACGTACGTACGTGCATTTTGTAATGTGGTCTTTGTTTTAAGCTGTTTTGACTTTTAAGTTGAACAAGTCTCGTGCAAGCAAGCATGAGATGTTTCCTAGCTAGCTATTTATTATTGTTCCCAAAAGTGTGATTAACCATATATGTAAGCTAGGCTTCACGTTGAAAATTAACCATATATATAAGCTAGGCTTCACGTTAAGCTCGGTCATTAATAATTAACTCTTAGCCTGAGAACAAAAAGAAGAACAATGATTATAATTCAACAATTTTGGTGTTTTCTTTATCTTAATTGAGCCCATTTCCATCACGCCCGTAGACGTGTCACCTTAATTGAAATAGATCTGTAATGTGAAGAACTTATTTGTAACTTTTCAAAGTCGATGGGTTTATTTTGAAACTTGATCACCTTAACTAGACGGTGATAAGTTATATTTTACCTTTCTATCTTTTGATGTTAAACGTTCATGGATCATCTGTGAATTATCAGAACACGAACAACATCTAGTGCAAATATTGATACCGCTATATTGTTATTGTATAGCATTAGTGGCATCCTCTACAAAGCTCTTCTCCTCCCTAGCTCCTATTCCTCCATGCCCTCCTCCTCACCTCCTCCACTCAGCACCACTCGCCTCCGGCCTCTTACATCGGCGCCGAGTGGACTGGCGTCAAACTCACCGACGTGCCCATCAACCCCGGCACCGATGTCCTCTTCATCCTCTCCTTCGCCATCGACTACATTACCTCAAGCTACCCTAGCCCGACCAACGGGCAGTTCAACGTCTTCTGGGACACCGACAACCTCGGCTCTTCTCAGGTCGCCGCCTTCAAGCAGAGCCACAGCAACGTCAAGGTCGCCGTGAGCCTCGGCGGCGGCAGCGTCCAAGGCAAGCCGGCATACTTCTTCCCTGTCTGTAGAAGATAATTCAAATCATACCTCACTCACATGGAAAGAATCTTCATAAATCACCGGTACAGCATCCTGTCAATCATCAATAATCTATTCACGAAAGGAGATCATATCACAAGGTGGACTTCAGCCTAGATACTATGGAAAGAAGATCATTCTCTCCAGCCAAGCATCAGCTTGTTATGGAAGGTGGATAAAATATCCTCCATCACCAGACAACCATTGTCTTATTATAATAATGTACAATCCCAAGAGTCTTGGGATCTACGACTTGTACGTATGTATATATATTCACAATACTATCAATGAAATGCTCAAAGAAGAGAACACCATTTTGCCATTTCTTCTTTAACTGGAATGATCCACGAGTATCACTTGGACGGCATCGACATCGACTACGAGCACTTTTACACCGACCCCAACACCTTCGCCGAAACCATTGGTAGACTCATTACGACTCTAAAGAACAACGGGGTCATCGAATTCGCTTCCATAGCCCCATTCGAGGGTGTCCAGGACTCCAGGACGACTACCTAGCATTGTGTAGGATGTACGGCCCTGTCATAGACTTTGTTAACTTCAGTTCTATGCCTATGATTCCAGCGCCACCGTGTCTCAGTTCGAGGGCTATTTCAATACCCAGAGAGCCAACTACCCAGGAGGCAAGAAGTTGCTGGCCAGCTTCGCCACCGATCCATCCGCCGGAGGGCTGTCGCCTAACAATGGCTTCTTAAGGGCCTTCAACACTCTCAGGCAGCAAGGGAAGCTGTCCGGGATCTTTATCTGGTCTGCCGATGACTCCATGAACACTGGTTTTCCCTACGAGAAGGAATCGCAGTCTCTGATGGCGAGTTCTCGACCTCATTGATCGATGTTAAGATATATCATGAACTAATTAATTAAGAAACAATCATGCATGAATAAAAAAGTAGCCTATGACGCAGCTTTATTAGCGTGAACATGTTTTTATGTGTCTCTATATATATACAAGATATATGGCCTTCCTTTTATAGATATATGTTTTTGGTTTGAACAAGTGTTCTTGTATTGTTGTACATGCATGCGTAAGATTCTTTATATGTTTTTGGTTTGCATCAGTGTTCTTGTACGTGCATGCGTGAGATTTTTTTTCTGAGTAATTAGTGTACTCAATCTTAAACACGTGGAAGCTGCCACCTTCTCTCTGATTCTGTGGAAGATAAAGTCAAACGTCATTTAAGCTTCCATTGTTGACTTTTTAGAGCAGCTATGACTCAAGTTTTAAACTGGAAGAAAAGAATATTATCTTGAACCTAAGGATTAGGGCTAAAGAATTAGTCAATGGTGTCCACGAGGTACTAGGTAAGGGTCGAACTAGTTTACCCCTGGACTCTTTCTTGGAAAGAGAAAAATCCTACACTACAACAAAATCGGGATTTCGTGACAAAAAATTTCGTGACAATTAGTCTTATATTTGTCACCATATACCTGTCGTGACGAATACATTTCATCACCAGGTTTGTTACAACAAATCCGTCGCAATAAGTTTATTACGATAAATGTAGCAATTTATTACAATAGGTGCATATAAGTTACGACAAATAAAAATTCGTCGCCATAACACGAGTACCGGTCACCACAAATAAAAGACTTTGTGGCCATATGTATGTTTTTGTCGCAATAGGCATGTTCGATATGGGGGATATTTCGACCAAAATATTTTGTCACGATAATTTTTAACAAAATTTTTGTCACAATATGTTTGTCGCAATAAACTGATTTATTCCGACAAATGATTTCATCACTAGTATAAAAATAGCGACAACATATTTTGTTGCAATAAATGTGACTATTGTGAGAATAACTTCGTTGTAATAAACTTATTTGACTTATAATGACAAAATAATTTGTCACAATAGATACAATATTGTGACAACTATTTTGTCACCATAAATGTATTTATACCTGTAAATAATTAAAAATCAGCTTTAATAAATTGAGAAAAAATAATCACCAATTACAAAACATTGGCTATCAATTAACTTGGCAAAATGACCATCAAAGTATACAAAGTCAGCCAGTGAACAATAATAACTACTACAAGTACTAACCACGAATAGATGATGTCAACTATCTAACTAATATGACAAGTAAAACTTAGTTTCCAACTAAGTAGCTCAATTGCTTCCAAAATAAGTATTTTTCTGCAAGATTCAAAGCTGCTTGTCCGGTAAGAGTCGCCAGCAAAAGAAACAAGAATTGTCTGTCCAAGTTGCTGACTTCAATTGTGTGCATGTCAATCTACAAAAGAAACACACACCAACAAAGAATGAGAATAAATCATGCTGATTCAGCTACTAAAAAATGCCTCAAGTTGTATGCTTTCCAAGCAAGAGCATTGCCTTATCACTTCCTTAGACTTCCTTATCACAAACCCTCAAGTTGTTGGATTTAATCCAGATGACCAGCAACCACTTCCTAAACTAATCACCCAATCTAATCCTATCTCCCCGTAGTCAAAGTTTGTTCACTAAAAAAACAATAGGGAAAAACCAGTTCACTTGCACTGACTTCCATATTCTTCCTCATGACTAAAAGCAAAGTTAGAATGCACTGTGCATTTAAAATAGAATTCTTTTGTTCTCATGATAACAAAATTCTATTGTTTCTGGTTGTCTTTCTGTGAAACAGAAAAGTACCAAACTTCCAAACTTCCATTATTTAAGAAACAAAGAACCTAGAAAGAAACAGGGCCTGGTGTAGTCATCAGGTATTTTAACTACCAAACTTCCATTGAGTTCTCATATCCACAGACACATTGAGTAATGCCTCTCACAGTCACACATCCACAGACACACAGAAGAGGCTAAACCTGTCACATAGTTATCAGGTATTTTAACAGTTAATTCTGAATGTCTCTGCTTCTTGCTAATGGGAGACACTCAAGGATTTGTCTACTGTTGAAATGTTTATGGTGCAAAACTCCACATCCATTATTTGAGATATTCGGAGAGAAAATTAAAGACTAAAGCACTACCATTTAATAATTACCTCTCAAATAGCTACATAACTGTATCACTCAACAACAGAGATCTCATCTTATAGTTTCTATTTGAAGGACTCATTGCCATGTCAAGTGGCAACCTTTCCATGAACCTTTTTTCGCCATAAGAATTTAAGCAACTCAGTTGCTATCTAATAACAGAGTCTTCTGTTTACTCATATGCCTCAGATCCAATTGCAACCTCTAAGTTATAACAATTTATTTATCTATTGGAATTCCCCATCTAAAAGCCCATGTCAAATAGCAGGCAAAAATCTAGAATCCCAACCTCTTTCATGACAGAATCTCAGTCACCAAACAGCTTAATAAGAAGTTTAAATTCTACTATCAAAGTTGTTTACATCAACCCAATATTCAAGGATCCATCTCATACTTCACAAAATGAACCATCTAACATTAAAATTTAATCAACAGTAGATTACATAACAGAGAGAGAATTTTAACAAGCTTACCCTTATGCAGCTTGAAGCCTTCAAGCAGAGAATCCAATTGTTTCCTTAATTTATCCTCAAGCTGCATCCATCCTCTATCCATTCTTGAATATCTAACATGAATCAAAAATTGAAAATTATACCAATTCCATCACAAACATATTCCCTAGCATTCACAGATCAAGTTCTCTAGTGATATCTAACAACAATACAAGCAAAAAGTAAGATTTTATTGGCTACGAGGCACAACGCATCAGATATTAAAATAAGATTTTAATGACAACTCTATTAGCAATTAAACAAGGAGTATGGAGAGAACCTAGTTCCTTATAACTAAACAAGGAACTTTTACTGTGACCTGGCTAGACATTATGAACAACTATACTATATCAAAAACGAAAGAAGAGTCTATTGAATTGGAACAAATTAGCAAGCAAAAAGAAGGGAGGTGGCAAAGAGACCAAGACCAATAAATTTTTACGAGTCAAATTACCCTCTGTTTATATAAACTGTCAAGAATCAAAAGATGCTATCAACCAATGTTTTTTTACACCCCAAGGAATTTCCAATGATTCAAATGTTGTACCCCTACAAGCTTGATCGAGTCATTGCCAGTCAATTCAATCAAGTTTTTATTCAGTGAGCTGTTACTCTGTGTTGACAAACAAAAAAAGAAAACTTATTCAGCTACCCCTTCAACAAATGAGCTCTCAAACCTTAATCAAGCTTAATTCCTTTAAACTAAATACGTCACAAACTTCAATTACATCTTAATTGATTCATTCTTCGCATTCTTTATGTGCTAATTAATAAGTTTCCAATTTGACCAGATCTTGCCCAAACAGTTTGGGATCCAATTAAAAATATGTAGTTTCATGTTTTTTCTTCCTTGCTTAAAGAAATTATTTCCCAAATGAATGAAGAAATTGGAGTAAAGTAATAGACTAGGTGGTAATGGAATCCAAGTTTCTACCTAATGTTGAAGCATTGAAATGCCCCAAAATCCAACCTGCTACTGTATCACTCACTGGCTCAGTTCTCCCTCCAATCAGGAGCACTATCCTGCCCCATGAGACATGCATTATTATAAATGATCACAATCTTCTTAATGTCAACTTTTCCAAAAGATCATGGATTAACAATATAGCATTGTCAGCAAAGGCAATACATTGATGAGATAAAATTGCAAATCCAGAAGCCTAATTGCAGAGACAACTAGCAAAGCATTAAATATCAACCTCAAAGCATGTGTGAGACTTTGAGGACTCATCACAGTTAGCATGCACTAAAAATAACCAAGTACCAAAAATACGAAAAAAGAAAAGAAAAATAAACCCATAGGAGGACTCATCTAAAGCCTCACATCTCAATGAATTCCGACAGTCGGGGGAATCCATAGATGGATTTAGAGATGAAAATCAAAGTACATCCCACTCCTCGGATCATCCTAAGCTCTGTACACCAACCAACCAAAGAAACCCAAAAGCTAAGAAGGAGATTAGAAACTTCTAAAAAGAGATGTATCAGACTCTAGCATATTGGATCCTCCCATGGAAGACGCCGCATCCCAAGCTAGGAGTCACAACCACCGCCTGCTTATTGCAGGAAGAAAAAGAGGGCTCTTCGCCGGCGACATCGGCGTACAGCGCCAGGAAGGCATCCAAACCCAGACCTCCGAACCGGCCCTCGTCGGACTCGAGGGCGTCCACCACCCAATCGAAGAACTCTAGGTCGTAGAGGAGAAAGAGGCCCCCCGGGGGATGGAAGCCGTACTCCTCCTCGCAGAGGACCAGAAACAAAGAGATCCATCGATCGAGAAAGTCTAGAAGCTACACATAGATCAGCCAGAAGGCACGCATGAGATAGAGAGAGAGATGCGTACCTCGTCGGAGGAATTGCGGGATCCGGGAGGCACACCTCGTCGGAGGAGCTGCGAGATCCGGCTTCCCCTTCTCGCCTTCCACCCCTTCTCTCGATGAAGGATGCCAGGCGGAGTTCGGCGGCGGCGCAGAGGGCTTCGACGAGGTAGTGGACGGCGAGGTCGAGGGAGGGAGAGAGATCTCTCTCTCACTCTAGAGATCTCTCTAGAGATCGGATGGAGAGAGAGCTCGCAGAGAAGGCGAGCTGCGGCCTCGGATTGATCGGGCAAAAATAAGTAAAAGAGGGGATAAATGTTTTCCAGGAGAGCTGTGACTTATTGTGATGAAAAATTTTGTAATAAATTTATTATAAGATATAGAATATTATATTATTATGATGAATATCTTTGTCACTATATATTTATATATAAATTTATCGTGACAATATTATTTTGACGAAATAATTTTTGTCACTTTATAATTATTCAAATATTATTATAACAATGTATTGTGACATTAACATAGTTTGTCACAATTACTGACTTATTGTGACAAACTATTATGATGAAATTACAAGTAGTTGCAATTACATCATTAGGCATGTATTATTGTGACGAAGCTAATATTGGTTGCAATATGTGTCTTTTTTGTGACAAATTCGTATTTACCGCAATCGATTTCGTCACTATATATTATATTTGTTATAGTGCTAATTAAACACATTCACTGGATCAAAAACTCTAAGTTTTTATTAGAGGGTGTTTGTTTCGCTAGAATGTTTTGGAATGAAGTGTTGGAATGGAATATAATTCCAGTGAAATGGAATATCACTTTTGTTGTTTGTTTGTTGGTGGTGGAATGGAATGAAATGTCATTTTTGTTGTTTGTTTGGCGTCGGAATGGAAACAAAATCCAGTGACTTTTTCAGTTTTTGTGTTTGTTTTGCGATGGAATGGGGGATATGGTCACCCCAGAATGCGAGTGGTGAGAATACCACCATATATTCTGATTTTGATATTTATTAAACTTTTTATGACATTAATAATATGATATACTTGTGATATTTGGATATCTATGTTGATGAAAATATAATAACATATATCTTTCACTTCGGAATTTCTTTGTTTGTTAATTTTTTTTGTTTTTATAATCATATTTGATGTTGGAGAAGGAAATTTATTGGCCAAGCTATTTTTTCATTCGATGATGGTAATCAATTTTATTGACAGAACATTTAAGTTATGAATACGTAAGATGATGTTAATCAAAATTATAACACCCATGTATATCATGTATTCAAAAATAAGTCAACAATTCAGATGATAGCATCATGAACAATCCTAATTAATAAGCCAACAATTCAGATGATAACATTCAATTACATGTCAATTACTTGCAAAAATCTCATGCCAATTACAAGTAGAGTGGAAAAATAAACACACACACAATCGTCACAATCGCGACCAATAGGATGCACATAGCCACATTCCAAAAGCCTATAGGTTTCATTTTCTTTTCACATATTTCCTTCACATACTCATTATACGACACCAACGCAGCGTTTAGACTATTGAAACCCCGGTAGCAAGCTCCGCTGAATTTATGAACTTGGCCTTAACATTCCGGCCATGACTCATAAACCACAGGCCGTCTCCCATTGTAGACAACATAAAACTTCATTGCAAGTATACATGGAATTACAAGTATACAATCACGACCAATACGAATATTGTTTCTTCAATCTGAAACCCATACCTACGACACGAATATTTAGGGTTTCTTCCAGAAAATTTCGGTAGAACCTCCCCTGTATCGAGGGCTAAATGAGTCGATTCTACAACATTCATCAAATAGAAAAATTAAATCACATTATAAAATGGGCGAACATTGTCCCGGGGCAAACCTTGTCCCCACAAACCACACAAACTAAAATGTTAGCAAAAACATAAAACTTCATAAGTGTTATCAAAGAGCAATAAACCACCAATTGTTTCCAATAAACAACCACCATAAAACAACAAACCACCAAGTGTTTAAAAGCATAAGACATGCCAACATTGTCATGCATTATCGGCAAGGAACTGATCCAACCATATTCTGTGAAATCTTTCAGTCTTGAACACAAACCCTCGACTTGCACCGGCATTCGAATTGAGATGGTCATAAGCCATGGCAAGTTCAATGTCGGTGTATCTACCACCGTTCCCTGCCTCCATCACAACAGTCCACAATTTGTCAGAAAACCCCGCAGTGTAATTGTTGATGGCCTCACCCACAAATTTAACAGCGGCGACGATCTCGTCACGATCTGATTGTCTCTGCATCTTGGTAGTGGACCGAGCAGGCATACTCGAGGAGCACTGCCCCGCCGCGCTCATTGGGATTGTAGGTGTTGCAGGGGTCCTAGACGAACCAGGGATTTCCTCGGGCAATCTGTCGTCGGGGTGTTGTGGGGGGTTTGAGGCATCATCCTCTAAGTTAACGACTTCTTCATTGATAGGAGGTACGAATTCATCACAGGCAATAGTGGCGAATTCACCATTTGCCGATTCATCGGCACATATTTCTATCATCAACCCGAAGTGGGGCATGAGCTTGTTGATATATTTCTTGTATTGGGGATGATTCTATATAGAAAAGCAACATTCAAATTTAGTACATACAAATAGCTATGTCTAATGGGCTATTAAGTATTGGGTTGTTCAAACACACCTCGAGGAGTTCATCTGCGACAAGAGGATCTAGTGTGATCATATTGAGCTCCTCTCTCCACCCCACGCCGCTCAACATAAGGAGTTTTTTAATATCACTGCACTTAGCGCGCAAGTAAGTCATGTGATTACATACATGCTTAGCCGTGATCTCATTGGTACTGAGTTTAAGATTCACATGCTTAGTCGCAGAGACATAATGGGGTTGCTTAAACCCCTTGTCTCCAGGAGTCCTAGATCTAGCCACTTCAGCCATATATTGTAATATATATGTCTCTGTAGGCTCTTTTCACTTATAATTTGCAGTGCATATACCCTTGCCCTTTCCCCGCGAGGTCTGGCCAGTCATCTGGGAGGCGGGGGTATCAGAATGAGACTGATCCATGTCTGTGATTAGAAATATCAAGACATGCAAGATGACTACTACACTGCAAGTAATACGATTGTCTAAGCAGACGAACATCGAATGTCTATCGGTACAAACATAATAAAAATATTGTGTTCAAACAGAATACAACAAGTTCTTAGAAGGAAAACACATAAAAAAAGCACAAGAAGAATAAGCTAGCGATTGGGGTCGTAATCCGCCCACATTCGTTCCGCGATATGCTCACGGATATCGCCATACACCTTGCTCTTCACCCAGCTCTATGATAGTACGTGACCGAGTAATCCCTGGTTCATCATCTACAGGTACGTTGACGTTCATTAACACGTCCTCAGGATTCTCACTCAGAATGAAGTTGTGCAGAATACAACACGCATGCACAAGAGCAACTTGCGTCCTAAATGGGAAAAAAGGATGCGATGCAATGATCTTGAACCGATTCTTCAGCAGGCCAAAAGCTCGCTCAATCTTCGATCTAAGAGATGAATGCCGAAGATTGAACAATTCGTACTTCATGCGAGGACCATTGTTAGCTGAAAACTCTTTCAAATGATACCTCACACCCCTGCATGGGGCGATGAAGCCGGGGGTAGTAGGGTATATATCCCGCGTCAACGAGATAGTACTTGCATATATGGTGAAAGATTATAACGTCAATGCGTGGTGTAGATGTTATCTTCTGAGACATTAATCTACAATGGAATATGATGATATACCTTCGATTTTCTTTAATCTACTTTGTGGTGGGCGCGATATAGCGTCTTTCAAGATGGTGTAGTCATTGGTTGAACCCTCCCATCCGGCTAATACATAGGTGAATCGAAGGTTAGGTGTACAAGCAGCCAACACATTCTGTGTTACTCCTTTCCGATCCCGAAATCGTAATATTATGTCTATTGGAACGGTGACATGTATGTGCGTCCCGTCTATAAAGCCGATGCAGTTCTACATGTGTAATAAAAGGTAAGAGGTCATTATGTGTCAAAATTTAAGTCAGTATACAATCAACATGAGTACATGTTGTAGTAACTCAAAATAAAGGTAGTATGAAGGGCTTGCAAAGATTTCGGGGGGTGTGGCTGGTCCTGGTTGTTGCATATATAGGTCACGAATCCCGCATATGGCCTTCAGTACCGCTTTGAAATAGCGACTGATTGTCTCTCCGAACAGTAGAAATTCTGTCCGCATAACACGGTTTTTTGTGTTGTGTCCGACAATATGTAGGAAGATACACAATTGTTCTTCGATCTTGACTTGATCAGTATCCGTAAGCAGTTGACGTCATCTCATAAGACATGCCAACGCATCTAATGCGTCTACATCCATCCGAATATAAGAGACGCAATAATCTAACCCCGGCATTCGAATCCTCGCCATATGCCGCCTTCGTGCCTCATCCCGGTCCTCCCTTGACATGCAAGGAATGCGAGGGGTTGAGTCCAAATAGTGTTCCACTACCGCGACTATGACCACATAGGTCGTGCCTAATACCATCAGCGTTCTAGACCATTCATCATCATCATTATTGTCCATCTGACATTAGCATACATGAAATATATATTGAATAACAAATTATTAAATAACAAACATTAGCATACATGAAACATATATTGAATAACAAACATGAGCATCATTATTGAATAACAAACATTAGCATATATAAAACATATATTGAATAACAGATTATTGAATAACAAACATGAGCATCATTATTGAATAACAAACATTAGCATACATGAAACATATATTGAAAAACAGATTATTGAATAACAAACATGATAATCATTATTAAATAACAAACATTAGCATACATGAAACATCATTATTGTCAACCAATTTCAAAAGAAAAGATCCCATCAAGAGAGATTTATTGGATCACAAGCACTAAGAGAAGGAGAATAATTCAAAGAAGGAATTCTAAATTCATGCACCAACAAGCAAGCAAATCCCATGTTCTAGACCTCTGATTCTACCAACAATACCCGGCCGAGAGAGCTCCTTCTCTTAGTGATCTTGTTTAGAAATTGTGTGATGATTTTTGGTCCATGGCAAGACAAGATGCATGGATCCATCATATAAAAGATTCTTATGCGATATGCAATCCATAACAAGTTGCTTTCATGCATCAAAATCAATTTTACCACTAGTGCTTGCTAGGTGATTTTAACAAACTTAGATAATGTCAAAGGCAGGCAGCAAACAAGCAATATCCGAGGGGATTCTTTGTTTAAATTAGAACAAAATACTGCTCTACTTTAATCTACAAATGTACTTCATTAAGAGAGCTGAAGAACAGTCATAAAATCAACAAGCTATCAACCAGTATTTATCTCCAGATCTATAATCTATCTGCTTTAGATGATATGATAGGCATAAAACCTTCTTGCTCAAAATTTAACAAACATGAAAGCATGAAATCGAATTAGACCATATCAAATAGCAAATGCTACCAAGTATGCAGCTGTGGTTATAGAGACAGAAAGCCATGGCCAAAGTTTAAGAAAAGTTAGGATCACTCACAGGCGTGTACAATACTCCAATATATATCCAGACAATAAGATTAACTGCTATTGCAAGGCAGATTAAAAGGGATCTACTTACTCACGAAAGGCTATCCTTAATACAAGCAGAGTAGCAAAATAATCTTGCAATGAAAAAGAAAATTAAAATGAGCACTCGTACGTGTTTATCAGAACTCAGACTAAATAACATCTACAATACCAAAAATCAAACCAATAATTCCCATCAGATCCAACATAAAATCAACAAAAAACCAATCGATCAATGGAAACCATTACAAGGAATCAAAACAATGAGAGAAATCGCACGATAGGGCACCATCGGATCTACAATGACTAAGAGAGAATGGAAGGTTGCTAACCTCCCGTTAGTAAAGTGTTTCCCGTCGACGGCGTTGCTCGTGTTTGGGTCGAGCTCCTCCCTCCTCTTCGTGGGCGGTGACTAGATAAGGACGCAGTGAGCTCTTGTACGGCTGAAGTCTCGTGGCCTTTTAACAGCGCTGGTGAGGAAGAAGGGCGACTGCTTGAGGTTGGAGGAGAGGATCTTATGGTCTCTTGACGGTCGGCGGAATGAGAGAACCAAGGGAGCAAGAAACCATGGGATCTCGTGGTGAAGTGTTTCCCGTCGGCGGCGTTGCTCGCGACCCGGTCGAGCTCCTCCCGCCTCTTCGTGGGCGGCGGCTGAAGTCTCGTGGCCTCTCAACAACGCCGGTGAGGAAGAAGGGTGACTGCTTGAGGTTGGAGGAGAGGATCTCGTGGTCTCTTGACAGTCGGCGAAACGAGAGAACCAAGGGAGGAAGAAACCAGGGGATCTCGTGGTCTCTCTCACTCAGACCTGGTGTTCAAGGATGGAGGATGAGGAGACCATCGTGAGATAGATCGGCGGAAGGAGAGAAAGATCAGGCGAGGAAGAAACCAGAGGATCCATGGCGGCTAGCGGTGAGGAAGCTGGTGAAGAAGAGATGAAGAAGAGATGGCGGCGGAAGGAGGCTAGTGGTGAGGAAGCTGGTGAAGAAGAGACGAGAAGAAGAGATGGCGGAGGAAGGAGAGAAAGATCGGGTTGTGGCTAGGGTTCTCCGTGTGGGATGGAAAAGCTACCCATGGTGGAAAGTTTAGCCGATGGAAAACTCGGTTGGAAATTGTTTGTGGCCAACATTTGGCCAGAAACATTTGGATGGAATGAGGGGTTTTGGAATGGAATGGAGGCTATTCCAGTGAAACAAACAGCATGGTGACTGGAATGCCATTCCATTTCAGGCATTCCAGCCTCAATTCAAGGGAAACAAACACCCCCTTAGTCAGAATGCTTATGAAGTCTAACACTTAATCAATATTCGAAACCAACTCAAATAACAAATTACTACGAGTCCTAATTTTTTACGATCACTGGATCAACCCGAATCAAGTCTTCAAAAGTACTCGCTCCGCTCGAGCGCACCTCGAGTGTGCTACGCAAGCACAGAGGATGCAAGGCCGAGCGCCCGCAACTTAGTCACACTAATCGCTACGACGCGCGCCCGAGCGCGTAGCTCTACTTAATCCTTACCTCCAGTTCTCAAAGCCTCGTGTGTGTCATAGGTCCCCTAGTTGTTGTGCCTGATAACTTCGATGCTCCACGTCAAAGCCCTCGTTTGGTACGGGAATAAGTTTTAGGGGTAACCTTTATACCGGGTTAAAGGGGGAAATGTTCCTGAATATTTCTTTTATTCCATACCTTATCCTCAAACACCCACAAGTAATTATTACAAAGTTATCCTCATTCTATCAACTACTCATTTCTTTTTTTTCTCCTTATTTTTAGTAATCATTATTACTTAATCAAGAATAAATTCCTTAACCCGGAATAAAATTATCATCATACCAAATGGGGCTCAAAAGTCGATCCATAAAGGTTTTATCTTTGTTACTTCCTTCAAAGTTCAAACTTTACACCACCGTACATATAACCTATGTTTGGTATGGGAATAAGGGGGGAATAACCCCTTATTCACGTACTTATTCTCAAACATTTTTTTTACTATCCCAAGTAATAATTACACATTTATCCATATTCCATCTACTACCACAACTCTAATTTTTCTTATTACAAGTAATTATTATTATTTTATTCCCATTTTCCCCCTTTTATTTTAGATTTGTAACCCAAAATCTCTTAACTTGAAATAGCTTATCCCCGTACCAAAAACCAGCATCGGAAGAGGCTCCACCGAGTCCTTTCTCATCCAACATCCATTCACATCCACATATCGCTGGCTCTAACGAGCATAGCACGTCACGACTCCATCCACGACCCAACTCCAGACCACACAACAAAAGATCATGACATTGTGCATTCGGATTCGGGGGGCAACCGATGCACCCCGCATCGGACGCCCAACCGATGGTTCGTGTGTGCATGGGATTCCCCCCCCCCCCCCCCCAAGTTCTCCTCCACCTCCACCTCTCCCTCTCCGGGCGTCTCTCCCTCACCGTCCTCTCGCCCCGTCCCCTAACGTCAACGCCCCCCATCCAACCTCCCCATCCTCCAACCCTTCCTCATCTCCACCCCCTCCGCCCACCCTCTCCTCCTCCGCCTCCCCGACCCCATCAAACTGATCTAGCAGATCGGCGAGGATAGAGCCGGACAGGGACGATGATGTGATCCAAGGCGAAGCTTGAGCTGAAGGGCTGTCGTAGTCGGAGAAGGGAGGGAGCTGGTGGTGGAGCTTAGATGTGGCGGCCATGGAGTGGGTCTTGGGGTGGCGGTGGTATGAACGGCGAAGAGATCCAGCGAACAAGAACGGCAATCGGAGCTCGGCAGGGTAGCGGCATGGTCGGCGAGACAAGAGAGGGAGGCGTGGCGTGACTCTCCGACGACAGGGAGCTTGGGAATAAGGAGAAGAAAGGGCAGCGACGCTCGGCGAGGGGGACCCCGCGGCCGTGGCTCATGGGGCAAGGTGGGGTTGACGATCGCAACGTCTAGTGGCTCTGGCTGTATGAGAGAGGTGACTGGCGAGGATCACTGCCGGAGAGACGTCGGGGTAGGAGACGGGAAGCTCTTCGCCCACAAGGGTGCGATGATGTCGATGATGGGGAAGGAGACCGGCGGCTTGATGGGGTTAGGGATGAAGAGGGGAGGAGTGACGGAAAGCTTGGCGGGATGTTCGGCAACGAGAGGACGGTGAGGGAGAGAGGAGGGGGAGGGGGGGGGATCCCGATGCACACACGATCCAACGGTTCGTGAGTGTATCGGTTGGGCGTCCGATGTGGGTGCATCGGTTGCCCCCCGAATCCTGTGCATTCACGTGACTTCGGTTGGGCGTCCGATGCGGGTGCATCGATTGCCCCCCGAATGCCCCCCGAATCCTGTGCATTCACGTGACTTCGGTTGGGCGTCCGATGCGGGTGCATCGATTGCCCCCCGAATGCCCCCCGAATCCTATGCATTCACGTGACTTCGGTTGGGTGCTCGATGCGGGTGCATCGGTTGCCACCCGAATCCTGTGCATTCACGTGACTTCGGTTGGGCGTCCGATGCGGGTGCATCGATTGCCCCCCAAATGCCCCCCCGAATCCTGTGCATTCACGTGACTTCGATTGGGCGTCCGATGTAGGTGCATCGGTTGCCCCCGAATCCTATGCCTTCACCTGACTTCGGTTGGGCATCCGATGTGAGTGCATCGATTGACCCCCCGAATGCCCCCCCGAATCCTGTGCGTTCACGTGACTTCGGTTGGTTGTCCGATGCCGGTGTATCGGTTGCCCCCCGAATGTCCCCCCGAATCTTATGCATTCACGTGACTTCGGTTGGGCGTCCGATGCGGTTGCATCCTCTGGAAAATTTTAAATACGAAGAGCCCACATAGACATCAAACTTTTTAATTCCTTCGATCGGGCCGGTGCTAATGGCATCCTCTGGAAAGCTCTTCTCCCCCCTCCTACTCCTTCACGCCCTCCTCGCCCTCCTCCACTCAGCACCACCCGTCTCCGGCCTCTTCTCCGAGTACATCGGCGCCGAGTTCAAGGGCGTCAAGTTCTCCGACGTGCCCATTAACCCCAACATCAACGTCCACTTCATCCTCTCCTTCGCCATCGACTACACCACCTCAAACTCCCCAAGCCCGACCAACGGGCAATTCAACGCCTTCTGGGACACCACCAACCTCGGCCCTTCTCAGGTCGCCGCCATCAAGGCGATCCACGGCAAGGTCAAGGTCGCCGTGAGCCTCGGCGGCGACACCATCAAAGGCCAGCCGGCATTCTTCTCCCCTTCCTCTATAGATTCATGGGTAGGCAATGCCGTTGCTTCACTGACGAGAATCATCAACCAGTATCACTTGGACGGCATCGACATCGACTACGAGCACTTCCACGCCGATCCTAACACCTTCGCCGAAGCCATTGGAAGACTGATCACCACTCTAAAGAACAATGGCGTCATAAAATTCGCCTCCATAGCTCCATTCGAAGGTGTCCAGAAACACTACTTGGCATTATGGGGGAAGTATTCCAGCGTCATAAACTTTGTAAACTTCCAGTTCTACTCGTATGATTCCAGCACCACAGTGTCTCAGTTTCTCAGTCACTATGATGCCCAGAGAGCCAATTACCAGGGAGGCAAGTTGCTGGCCAGCTTCGCCACCGATCCATCCGCCGGAGGGTTGTCGCCGAAGAACGGGTTCCTCACGGCATGCAGAACTCTCAAGCAGCAAGGCAAGCTATTTGGGATCTTTGTTTTCTCGGCGGATGACTCCAAGGCTGGTGGTTTCCGCTACGAGACGGTAGCCCAGAACTTACTGGCGAGTTAAATAAATCTCACATAAATATTATATGTATGCATGTGAGATGCTACATACTATAGCTAGATAGTATGCCAGCAAATGTGCTTTTAGTGAGATGTTAGCTGTGAGATGCTACGTACTACATACATAGTATAGTATGGCAGTGATCGATGTGCTGTGCTTTTAGTGAGATGTTGTAAGTTTGAATGAGTGATCTCATGTATGTTTATATGCATGCATGTGAGATGTTGCAGGTGTTCTAATTATGTGAGAGCTAGGCCTAGGGTGGACTTGTCTTACTCCAAACTTCCTCAGCAAGCACAATTGAAAAATAGATGGCTTAAAGTTTCAGTTGCCTCGCCATGTCGAGGGCAACTAGCAGTCGGAATGCAACGGAATATTCTACAAAAGAACTTCCCGTATTGAACTTTTCTTTTTCTTTTTTTTTTATTAGATAAGCTCGAGGGCTGGGAGATTGTATTCAACTTACCAACAAAAAAATTGCATAGAAGAAATTCGATTCTTGGACCAAATGGGTATATGTTAGACTCATCGTCATATCCCCTATTGATTTAAGTCTGTTTTTGAATCGACTGATTAGAGTTCTTTCATGTATCATAACATAGGTCTTGAGTTTGAATCATATATATATAGCGCAAAATTAATACTCACATGTGAAAATTCATATACAATCACAGTCACACCCTAAAAAGATTTTGATGTAAACACTACATTGCATGATCCGACTAAATCCAGTCTACATTATATCGGATACGGCTTCGATTTCGACACAGCAAAACAAATTTGTTTTGTGCATTTAACCCCTTGACTAATTTTTTAAGAGAAAGTCCTCCGGTGTGTGCGAAGAATTTTCCATTCAGACACCAACGGCGACCTTAATAGCCCTTTTAGGTCTGCGTCATATCTCTATCTCTCTGTTCAGCCACTAAAAAGATATGGAAGACTCTTCCATACTTTAGCCAATCTCTGCCTCAGATGTCTACAGAAAAGCGCCGCCCAATAAAGTGTATCCCCACTTCCTCTTACATTCCTCCACCTCCTTCATGGGTGATTACCACCACCTTATCTTTAGCAAACTCCCATGTGTCTGCATCCGATGGCCTAGTGGCCTTGGAGCTAAGCTAGCCTCTCTACCATTTGCTGGATCTTCATCCCCTTCGTTCACCTCCTCTTCATAATTCTCTTGAGTAATTTACATATTAGTGACACTCTATGATGTTTTTTTTTACATATTAGTGTCACTTTTGATTTTTTTTTACATATTAGTGACACTTTTATTTTACTGGATGAAAATACATTTTACTTATATGCAGCTCATCACTTATTGCGCAGATCCATTCACTTGTTGCATAGATTCATTCATTTGTTACGTAGCTTCATTTACCTGTTACGCAGATTCATTTACTTGTTGCGTAGATTCATTCACACTATAAATGAAGTTGCGCAACAAGTAAGGGTAATTTCATCATATCAAGTAAAAGTGTCACTAATATACAACTAATATATATTATAAAAAAAATGAAATTCCACTAATATATATAAATTACTCTAATTCTCTCTTGACTCATTCTCAACTCTAGAAGAATGATAATTTCCACACCGTATAAAGGTAGTCACCTCAGTCGAACACATGTTTCTGGTCAGTTTACGTGATCCAAAAGAGCAGAAGACTCCGCCGTATATACATGACTTTTATATCAAACCTCGTCTACTCGTTCTACTTTCGCACATCAAGCCTATAAATTTGGGCACCACTATATATATATATATATATATATACACGTCTCGTAGCCCCATCAAACTAATTATAAACAGCAGTCATCTTGCATTTTGGCACCAATGGCATCCTCCCCAAAGCTCTTACCCTCCCTCCTATTCCTTCAGGCCATTCTCACCCTGCTCCACTCCGCGCCACCCGTCTCCGGCCTCTTCACTGAGTACATCGGCGCCATATTCACCGGCGTCAAGTTCTCCGACGTGCCCATCAACCCCAACACCGAAGTCCACTTCATCCTCTCCTTCGCCATCGACTACACCACTTCAAGCTCCCCTACCCCGACCAACGGGCAGTTCAACACCTTCTGGGACACCGGCAACCTCAGCCCTTCTGACGTCGCAGCCATCAAGCAGAGCCACGGCAACGTCCAGGTCGCCGTGAGCCTCGGCGGCGACAGCGTCCAAGGCCAGCCGGCATACTTCTCCCCTACTTCCATAGATTCTTGGGTAAGCAATGCTGTCTCTTCTTTAACTGAAATGATCAGCAACAACAACTTGGACGGCATCGACATCGACTACGAGCACTTCCAAACAGATGCCGACACCTTCGCCGAAGCCATCGGAACGCTGATAACTACTCTAAAGAACAATGGGGTCATAAAATTCGCTTCCATAGCTCCATTCGAAGGTGTCAACGACCATTACCTAGCATTATGGCAGAAGTACTCAAGTGTCATAGATTTCGTTAACTTCCAGTTCTATGCCTACGATTCCAGCACCACCGTGTCTCAGTTCCTTGGCTACTATGCTACCCAGAGAGCCAATTACCAAGGTGGCAACTTGTTGGCCAGCTTCGCCACCAGTCCAAACCCCGGAGGGTTGTCGCCGGCGAATGGCTTCTTTACGGCCTGCAACACTCTCAAGCAGGAAGGTGAGTTATTTGGGATCTTTATCTGGGCTGCTGATTACACCAAGGCTGGTGGTTCCCAGTACGAGTTAGAAGCCCAGAGCCTCGTGTAGAGTTCTCGTTGATGAAGGAAGAATCATGAATAAAAGCAGTAGCTAGCTGGTATACATCATATATATAAGATGTTTAAGAAGAACAAGAACAAGATTCATGTATTTTACAGTTTTCAATTGTTATAAAATGACTGATACGTTGGAGAAGAACAAGTCCTATTTCTCCGACTCGATCAATTTCCACATGCTTTTAAATGTTGAAATAGAAGTCTGGAAAGTGATTGGACAACCCGTCTATTTATTTTCGGGACACATTGGCAGATTAAAAATGGTCCACCAAATAGAGAGGAAGGAAAGAGACTCAAACCAAATTTTGTTCCGTCCGACAACTCAATCCTATCCTCCTATTTTGACTTGACGATGAGGCAATTAGGAGTCCATGTCCCGCCCAGACCTCCCAATATCCCAAATCGGGGCCCCACGGGGAGGAGGCATGACATCATTCGACAAGTTTTTATCCAATGCTTATCCATCCTGCTGCAAACAATGTTTGGTTGCATCTAATAATAAGAATGATGGAAAGGCGCGGTGTTGCAAGGCATCTAAGGAAGGCCCCGACTTTGTTGAATCTAAGGTAAATGATCAACCACCCGAGTCCTAAGCCTGAAATTTCGAGCTAAAGCATGATCAGAACTCAGCTTGGATTACACCTTCTCAGCCCAATCTCAGCCCAACTCAGCTTGATTGGGCATCGGACTATAAACAATCGTCTCCCTTCTCAGTCCAAGCAGACAATTGTTTATAGTCCTGTTCATGTCAGGCCAGGTTGGGCATCGGGCAAACACCATGGTCTGAGCAGGGGGGCCAGCCAGCTAGTAGGCCTTAGACCAGACCAGTCCAGCACTAAACTCCTGTTTGGGTCCAGGCCTGGGAAAACTGGCTCGGCCCGCCAAGACCGAACCAATCAAACATGGCCTACTTCTTCTACAGCCCTAATAAGGATGCAAACCTGAGCTCCTTTTTCCTTTCATTCAGATTACAGCCTTCCTCCGTGCACCAAAAAAACAATATGAAAAGTCCCTACTAGCTCTGCAGATCATAGCAACTGGAACAACAAAAAAAAAAAAAATGAAGGGAGAGAAAACATGCATGGCACTTACAAACAGGTGAACACTTAAAGTTCCCATATAACATGAGGAATAATGTATAACAATGGCCTGCCTACTTGTACAACAACATGCATGTCATAGATAATCAACAGAATAAAGAGTTACACCTACCCCGGCCCTGTGCTGTAATGCTTCTGATTTCCAGAAAGAATTCAATATCCTTCGGCAGGGCACCATAAAATAAGGCCCATCCCACGGAATAGAACTTTAACATGAATCAATCAGGCACCATGGGCAAAGAAGCTGAATGACGATACTGTGAATGAAGTGTGTGTATCTAATCTGATCTTGGACGATTGGAACCGCTTTTATGATGATAGTACAGAGGCAACAGGGAACGAGAACCATGTTTCCTCCTCCCATAGCACCTCCAGTATAGGAGTAAAGCTAGTATTACACCACCAATGGGCAGTGCCCATCTGTTCCAATACGTAGAAGGAAGTTATTTCACATATGATAACTTGTCTATGTAAAAGTTAGAGGCAGAATTGACAGGTGAAAGAAATGTTACCTATCCAAATCAAGAACAGGACTATAAACAATTGTCTCCCAAGTCGTAACTATGATATGCCAAGCAGGATTGTAATATAATGACTCTGCTGTCCAAAACATCCTTGTGTATGTCTCCAAGAAGATGAACATTACCCAGGCTCCGATCTCTAGCAAAATAAACTTGATGACAAACCGCCCAATAACAACCATGACGAGGGAGAAAGCCACCAACCAATTGAATAGTCTGTTGTTGTATTCCTTAATGAAAAGAGACTTAGCCTTCCCAAGCATCTGAGATCATGTATGAGTTCAACTTTAGATGGAAGTCTTTCAAGATAGAATTTAAAAATTTAGAAAACAAAAATCAAGTTCGAAGTAATATATCAGTAAAAACATGAGGATTTGCAGAAGTCTTTTTCCACCCTCACCTAATTGAGAGATAGAAAAAGAACATCAAGAAGTGAAAGAAAATGATGACATGACAAGCATACGACAGCATGCTTAAAGTTTATACTATAGTAACTCGTGCACAATATTAGCATGAAAGAACAATACCCCACTCCCCTATTTGCCATAATCACCAAAAAGTAAGTGGAGACAGCAGCCTCATTATTCTTCATCCCATGATGAAGCTAGTAAAAAAAATTTCTAATCATCCCATGAGGCCAAATGATGAACTCCAGACCGAAAGTATGCAGGGTTTCATTAAAATCATCAGTGAAATTACAGTATTCCATTAATCGTATGCCAAATGATATATTGCTGAGAGAAGGCTTGATACATGCAAGGCAGCATAGCAAGGGCCAAAATGGGACGCATGTTGCTCAATCTTCTTCCATCAGCATTCGGCTAAGTTGTGTCACTTACAACAGTCTATTCAAATGGTTAGATCTCATGCTCTTAGACGTGATCACACTAACAAGACAGGCTGTCTGGTCAAAAAAGTTCATTGGATGTTCGAAAGAAAAAGGTATGTGCTATACAAGAAATTGGGGTTTATTAGTCCACTATGTAAAGCTGCGCATTAATGACAGAGTATATTAACAGACAATAAGACCAGAAGATGAGCACAAGGAAGATGCGAAGAGCGGGCGAAGTAGACTGCCATGGAGAAAGGTTTTTCCCAAGTAGATATTGGTGTTTGGTATTAAGTTAATCAACAAAGTTAGGGAATCTCTTGATAATCAAACATTTAAGCTTCAAAGTCAGGGTTATATTGGTTTATTATCTTCGTAAAATACCAAGTACTTGAACCATTCAAAATAATATGACAACCGCAATCAAGTAAAACATGACAGCTGGAGAAAAGAAAGCCTGACCTTTTCCATCCTCTGCTCGTAGTTTTTCTTAGAAGGACCAACACACTCCCTTTCAAAGCTTTGATTGCATTGAAGAAACCCAGCATTAAATTTTGCCATAGAGGGAAGTCTCAAGACTTGAAGCTGGTCCATTTTATCCTCGCATGTCACATATAATGACTCACACAATCTCGATGACTGATATTCATTTGCCAACAGAAGGCGTTTGTAAACCTGAAAACCGCATCAAGAGATTCAAGTAGAGTGTAATAGTTATCATAATATTCAAGTTCAGTGTAATAGTTATCATAATATTCAAGTTCAGTGTAATAGTTCTAACCAATAAATACATGCAAAGATGGGGAAAAAGTTATTTATTCTTAAAAAAACCATGGGCAATAATGCAATTCCTCTAGGATGGTAGATGGGCTATTGTAACTGCAGATAAAGTTATTGCGGTTTGAACGAATAATTGACATGCCAGTGGTATGTGTTGTGCCAGCACAACACACTGACACTCAGCATGGAACTCGTGCCAACGACAGGAAGCTCTTGTGAGTTGATATATGTGTTGGCACAGGATCTGTGCTGATAAATGCATTGTGCCAGTAATTCACTGGCACAGTGGCACAATATGTGACGGTCCTTGCCGGTTGTGCTGACTGGCACAGCAATCACTGGTTCAGACAAGCAGCACACAAGATTTCAATGAAATATGGTGTTCTCACTTTCATATTGTTGGCTTATAGACTAACTGCAAGGTTACTGATTCCTGTGAAAGTATTAGGTCAACATCAAGTTCCTTGAGATTCAGATCAACCTTCTCTATTTCCTCGTGAAGTTTCACCAAAGATTGTTCAGCATGGTGGCGACCAAAATGTTGCTTATCAAACAATTTTCGTGCTTCAGTTTTTGATTCATCATGAGCCTCCTCCAGCTTGTTTTCTTGCACTGGCAGGTGCAGACGGTCCATCTGCTCACTGTATATTTTCATACAGCGCTCCAGAATGGCCTTATTGAAAACCTCAACAAGGGAACCTGTAGATGGAATTTCCCCTTTGTTCAAGGCTTCAAGAATCTGAAAATAAGAACATTAATCAAAAGGTCAGGTCTCAAAGCAAGGATTCGGGATATCCCAAGGCGAAGTACAAATAATACTTAGACCAAACAAGCAACTAACAATTCACAATTGCGATATTATCTAGAATGGAATCAATGAGCAAGCATATAAATTGTACCTGCTCGAGAAAAGATACAAATTCCTTCCCATTTAGATGCTTTCCCTGCACAAACTTTGGACGTATTATGGATGCAACAAGTTGTTTCAACTTTTCTCTCTTCTCTACATATGTCGGATCAAGGTCATTATCCTTCATATCACAAAGTTTTATCCTTTGAAGATGAGGCTGCAATGAAGTAAATGAATGAACAAGATTTGGTTGGAAAATCAACACACAGAAAAAGATAAATCAAAATGTCTATTGTTTTATCGGATGAAGCGGGGAATATTTTGACCAGAATTTACTTTATCCAAGTATATCTATGAATGCAAATGAAAGCAGTCCAATAGGAGAAAACTAAGAAATAGAGTTCCAATTGCATGGCAGTACTTCCCGAAGAAACTGTCGGGAAGTCTATGCAGAAAACACAAAAAAAGGAAGCACCTGTGGTAGACTGAAAGCCGTGCTATTTTCACCCATAATCGCCAGCGAGTCTCGAATCTGATTTACCTATATCAAAAAAGTAAAAAAAAAAATTAGGCCCAAAAATTCAGAAGTTATTGTGTAATGTGACATGAAAGATTGAAGTTTTGTTTGTACCTGATCGATATTTCTATCCCCTGCAGTCATAGATAAAATGAAGAAACACGGTTAAAAGAAATTTCACATGATTTCCATAAAGTACAAAACCAAAATCGTAAGGTAGTTAATACAACTGACCACTAGAATTGGGGACCCGCTGCAGAGCTTCATTCACCATTTCTTGAACAGATTTCCCTTCTGTATGAGGTCATCAAAAACTTGAGTGGTATGACTAACAGGTTTATAGATACAAAAACTAGACCAGATAAGTGGTCACCATCATTCTACTCATATCAAGCTGATACACAGAAACAACCATGGAATAAGAAAGGCTAAACAACAACTAGAAAGAAGTTCAGAGCAAAAGGAAGACAAAAACCATATTATGTGCTTGAAAAGTAGTAAATGCAACCAAACCACATTCAAGTACCATAACAAGCAAATTTAAACAGAAACTAAAACAATTGAAGTGGCACTAGTGGGCTTTTACAGCCTACAAGTTTTTTTACCCTGATATACTGAAGCAGTGTGAAAACTACCAGATAATTATACATAGAGTCAACAGATTGTTAAGTGCAGGAACATGCTAAGAATCTACAACAATTTGAAGTAAACATCTGCTCAAAAAGAATGCCAAATGAAAGCAAAGAAACACGGTGCTGTTTTCAGCTTCTACATAGAATTCAATATATTCATCAGTATCTTGGTAAAGGGCAATAATCCTGATTGTGTTAATTCTGGGACTAAATTGTTAGGCAGTATTCTTTACATCATGAGCTCAACACACAAAAGCTGTCAAGGATAGAAGCCTCTTGTTAAGTGGTATTAAGAAGTCAGAACAAGTCTCTGTAGCACGGAATTATGGTAGGGATGCCTGCCCTCCCACCACCAGATAGTAGCTTGAAATCTATCAAGGCGATGGTCAGGATTAGGAACGGTAAGCTATGCTTAAAGGCTCATCGGGATTAAGGGCGGGAAGCTAACCTTAAAGGCTCAACTCCTGAAACAATTTTTATCCATACTAGTGATGATATCTTGCCATAGAAGTTTAATTCAGAATAGTCTAGTTTAGAAGGATCCAGAGGTTAGAGATGAAAATATATTTTGCTCAAAAATAGCTAATCCACCGTGCTACAACCTTAGAATGGATGAGCCTGCAACATTTCCACTAAGGTAGATCAAAACAAAAGGTACTGAATAGTGATAGTTGACCTATCATAAGATTTCCTTATCAAGTCATCACACGTTGCGCGGGCACAGGCATTAAGGGATCAAATATCATGTATATCGCAAGTAGTCTAGCCAAGCTAGCAAGTATTTCAGTGGCAATATCCTTTAGTAGGTTAATCGATGGATAAAATAAAACCCAACATTTGAAAGCAAAGGGTACGAGATACAACTAAAACTAAAACTCCTGATAAGGCATCGTCCTGTATTTGACTTAGTCATGAGATTCAGATCAAAATTCCACCTTCCAACCATGTAAAACCCATCTACATGAACGGGTCCTTGCCAACTCAACAGCTTAAGGCCATAAGAGAAAGCTTCTAGGCTTCCGTTAAAGCACATTCCTTGGCCCTTATAGAGGAATAAATGAAGCACGTCCCCATGGATCCTGTTTCATTTCTCATAATGTATGTCATAATATCATGCATGAGAGAGGTACACTCACTACAAAAGCAATTTGGATACATAATATCCAAATTGTAAGCTGGATGCAGGCATGAAGTGCCCACAGCCATGAAAACAAGAGCGAGCTTCATTACTTGCTTGTTATGCGGACTTGCATATCCGCATAAAATGAAAATTAAGTTTACATACAGTCTAGTGTGGACAGTGATTATCTAAACCAACAACAATGACCTACCCTACCACAATTAGTAAAAGGAACACAAGAAGTGACATAATAGAACTGGGCATTAAAAGTAGCACTATGGAAACCTATAATAATTGCCTTATGAATCACTATCTCAAATGCAGCATTATCCACTTACGTAGGAAATCACGCTGAATAAGCCACAATAGCTTAGCAGGTTCAAAAGCAACATCTTGTCCCTGTATCAATATCCAAAGATAATAGTGTTCATAACCGTGTTTGATATGCTATCCATGTACTATCTACTGCATTTTAAATATGGTGATTTTACCTTCACTCTGTTCGGCATCAAATAGCAAGAACAACAAGTTCAAAAAGAGAGTTAGAAATTAATAAGGATTTGAAGTACCACAAACAGAACAGACAGCCACATACAAACAAACCTGCCATAGAACTCTTCGGCAATTTCAACAGCAAATGACAGCCTGGATATATCTGCCTCGCGGATCTACAACATTAAATAACTGGAAGACTTAACCACAAATCAATTCCTGATCTAGCAAAACAATTGTGGAAGAAGTTAGTCAGAGCCCCTTAAGGCCACTTGACTATACAATAATTTTCCCAACAGATCGAGAACAGACCGTCTCAGCCAGGTTGTAGATTAGCACGGAGCTCATAACTGTTGCCAGAGCAAAGATCCTGAAGAAGAAGGAAAGTAAAATTGAAAATGATTCAAAAACTCAAGCTATAACACAATAAGTCATACTCACAAGCACTTCATTGGAGGATTTTTTACCTGTCATCATACACATTTGATTTTCCAACACTCTCAAATCCTTCAGTATCGAGGTACAGGACGGAAACTTTTACTCCATCAATAACCAATTCCACTGGAGTGCCCCATACCCATATTCCTGTAAGAAAAAACTGCTGGCTTGCTCAACAATAGTTATCCATGTTGGAGAAGAAGAAACGTAAGGTAAAATTAAAGTAACAAAACAGTCTCAAAGAAATTAGCAACAGAAATTGCAGAAACCATTCACCCTTTGTTTTTGTATCACGCATATGTCCAACACCAAAACCTGAAAAAGACCATATCAATGTTCACTACCTAAAAAATCATGAGAAAAGGATAAGCAGTATTGTCCAGAAAGTTTGGAAACATAAAAGGAATTTACCTTCATCACAAGAAAGGGACAGAAGTTGATTAAGAAGAAATGATTTGCCTGAACGATATGGACCAATGACCTGAGATGGCAATGGAAGTAAGAGAGTCAAGGAAACCAAAAACTCATTTAGCTAAGTCAGAAACACCAAGAAATGATTACTATTCAACAAGAAACTATCATGCTAGCAGGCAAATGTTGCCAATAACAGTAGGAGAGCCCTGAAAAAAGAGGCTTTGTTTTTGTTTCAGTGCAAGCAAGATGAACAATTTCAGCTCTACATGTCTTAATCATGAACACAGCACAAAAATTCCTGAAGCTGCAAATATCACAAGGTGGCATAGTTTTTGCATTCAACTAAAGTCTCAGACAGCATGTATGGCTTATATAGAAGACCACCAAAGTGAACCCTAGAGGAAAAACTACTTCACTAATGAGTTAGCTTTCAGCATTTAAGTTTGTCAGGATGCCTTGCCCATGCATGACATGTAAAGTAGCCACAGACTAGACGTGCCTAGCTTGCACATGAATCCAAGTACATGTCACGAGAAACATTATCATTCTACACAGACATAGATGTTCTGTGAACTAGATTTGGACAGAGCTCATCAAACCATTAGCCATAATAAAACCGAAAAGCAGATATGCAAAGACTTACAGCAACTGCAGCAATTGGAGTAGTAATTCTTCGAATCGCTTCCAACCCTTCTCTTGATAATTGCAGTTTGGTATGACCAGAATCAGGCTCCACAATTGGAAAGCTGTATATCTTATTCAAATCATCATCAATGTAACTTCAGCCACTCACGTAAAATAGTATAATTGCAAGAACATTGCCAATTAACTCAGAGAAGATGCAACGAACAATTAGAAATCAAAGTGTGACAGCTTCAAAGCATATCTTATCTTTAGATAGCAGCTATGCTACTAGATTTGAGCCCTGGAACAGTGTGCATCAAGGCACCACCTTATGACACTACAATAACTCATTTAGTCATTTAGCAATTCTATGAATAATATTTAATCTGGTTGACCTTGTTTGGCATGAACATAATCCCAGATATAACAAAAACAGCAATATCACAGTATATAGTATAAACTATAATGGAACTTACGATAAAAACATGACAATTGGCTTGCACTATTAGAATGAGGAGAGAGTCTGCTTCGTTACGGGATTTGCAGAAAAAACTTCCTGATTTCTAAAAATTTGCATATGTTGACCTTGAACTAAAAGAGTAGTTGTTTTGAAGACATCCGTCATTTGTGGAGAGTCTTTAAAGCCCTTCAGTTATGTTTTTAAAGCACGAATATACTTAGGTATAGTGCATCCTCAACCCAATAAAATATCATCCTCGGACCTGACTTCAAATCTTATAATTAAATTGATAATACTAAAACCACATGTCATACTCTGGTTTCCATGAAGCATACTCAGAAGAATAATTGATCCAAAATTTCAGTTTTCTTCGAACAAAAGAATCGCAACGGTGCACAATACTTCTTTGCAATTTAAAATAAAGCGGCACCACCTCATAAGACGAATTTTCTCAAAAATAGAGCATGACCGTAGTAAACAGATACAGACTGAATCAAGTTTATGGATCATACAAATCAAGGAGAATAGCACAACCAGCAGCTGGTTGATAATAATGGGCCAAATCACCTAACATCTTCAATGGCTTTTGTGATTTTACAATCCAAACAAAGAATCAATTTCAACTTTCAAGCACTCTCTCCAACAACAACAACAACAAAAAATCTTCCCTCTATCCCTCATAATCGACAGTCTCTATACCTCGACCTTTTAATATTATCTTCATAGAAAAAACTTAAAAAATTAAAAATGTCCATCTTCTAGTCCCATATATACACTGCTACTTCCTTTTAAGAATCACTGACCCAAAAGTCGATTTACTAGCAACGCTTTGAGTCCCCAATAGAGCGCAACTTAGAATGTCATATCGCACTTCAGAATCGTGTTCTTGCATTAAAAAAAACACTAATACCAAACCAAGAAAATTTTAACGTATTAATTTCTTGATTCAAGACATCCAGCCACCTACAGAAAGTAGATTAACCTACATATTCCAACTTTAGACATGATTAAAGAAGCAAAAAGCATACAGAATATGCATCAATGCAGGATGCTTTCAACCAACCGGGACCCTCCTCACCACCAAACCATTAGAACACCAAAAAAAATAATGAATAATGAAATGAAATCAAAACCATAACAATAAGGAATAGAACTCAATGAGCATGGCATTCCCAATACAAGAGAATACTTACGCCCGCATAAGCTCCTCATCCTGCGAATACCCGTACGTCAAGAACCAAACCAAGATCGCGGAAACCACGAGAAGCAATCTCCAAGAACCCATCTTTATGCCTCCGTCTCCAATCTCAGACACCTTCGAACCCCACCCGCGAAGCCATTTGCTAATAAAACGAGAATGACAACGGCAAGAACCAAGGAGATGAGCTCCCAAATCGAAGCATGGGGAGGTGAACTAGATCTCCATCTAACGCGGAACAAGATACGAATCCTTCACCCGGAGATGGATTCGCAGCAGTTGGAGAAGGGAAGGGATCTCTGATGGCGAGGGTTACCTTCTACTCGGGGGAAGAGAAGGGGGAGAGCCTCCTGAGCGAGCGAGCGAGAGAGAGAGAGAGGAAGAAGAGAGGTGAGGAGAGAGAGGAGTTTGAGAGACTTCCCAAAAGGGTGAGGTTCTCCCCGGGATTTGAGCCGTTTCCTTCCCGGAATACCCCTCGCTCTTAAGTTTAGTTCTCTATACAGGGTCTTTTTGGGGTTTGGATGCGGATCTTTAGGATATCTAGTCCAGAGAATGAGAGAAGTGTTCATATCGGATCATGAACCGAATCCGACATGAGGTTTTGAAGAGAAGAAGGCCCTGGGCCTGGCTGCTAATGCGGGATCCTTGTTCATAGGATGGATGTCGCTTGTCGGTGGAGGTTTGGAATCCGCTAATGTGGTCCAGATCCGAAAGTTGCTCAGGAATCAGGATGTTGACTTTGCATCCAAATGGCTAGTTGGATCTCGGGATTCAAATTTATTTGTCTAGTTATATCACTAATTATATAATAACCTTTCTCCTGTGCGTAGTACACTCCCCCCGGGCAGTCACTACCAATATATTATCTTATTAAAGGATATCATTATAAATTATAGCTAATCGGTGATGACACTGTACTAGTGAATCTTATTAACCTGTACATCGCCTTTACATTATTCAAGGCCTTGACATCATTTTACATTAATTATGTTTAGTTATCCTTTTTATGACCATAATTCTATTATATTATACGAATCCTAACCTACTCACATCTCCAACCCGAGCTGCCGCCTCCTCCATCTTTACCCCCACCTCAGCCCCCTCGTCTCCACCGTGCCCTGGCCCTCTCCTCCTTCGTTGCAGCCCTGGTGAGACCCCGTACTCTCCCCTCACCGCCAGGAAGTACCACGGCTGCAACACCACCAAATCCTCGCCCTCCAACTCCACATCCACCATCGACCTTGGTGGTTGCTAGATATATCTAATTTGCGAGATCGAGTTCGCCCTCGACGTTGCCATCCCCATTCGCTACCCCAATCGCATACACGAGACCATGCACTACTCCGTCCTTGGTGGGGGTGCTAAGTGCGCCTCGCCCATCATTTGTGTCGCCGTCTGCGAGCTCCTCGGCCACCCCGCCTCCCGCCCCGCCGCCTTGCCCATCGCCTGCGCCCTCGAGATGGTCCACGTCGGCTCCCTTGTCCACAACGACCTACCCTGCTTCGACGCCGCCTCCATGCACCACGACAGTCTCTACAACCACGCCGTCTTCGACATCGACATGGCCATCCTCATCGGTGACACCCTCTCCCCCCTCGCCTTTGCCCATATCCTCACCCACACCTCCCTCCCTCCTTTCCAAGCCCAATGCCCTCGTTCGTGTCGTAGCTGAGATCGCCCGCACCATGGGATCCACTAGCATGGCCGTTGCCTAGTTCTTAGACATAGAGGTCGTCGCCGCCGCTACTGAGTACGCACGTCATAGATGTCGTGACCAAAAATTTTGGCGAGATGGCGAGTCTGCCGTCATGGACGTCGGGAGCAAGAGGCGTCGCCGGAGACCAAGGGAAGGATCAACTCAAAGATGAGGAGAGTGCCGGTGGGGAGGAAGTTTATCAGCATCGAAGTCTTTTGCTCTTGCTAATATTCAGTTTTCTCTGTTTCTTTTTTTTCTTTTTTTCTATGTTTTGTATGGTGTTCATTGTTCTAGTTCAATATTGGCTCAATATTCAGTTTTCTCTTTACTCTTTTCTTGTTTCTATATTTTTGTGTTCCAATGGGGTTTGTTCAAAGTTGGTGGAGAGCTTGGGACGGTGTCGTTGAGGGCTTGGGAGGTGATTGGAAGAGATAGGATGGCATAAGATAAGAGGTTGTCGGCTTTGTTTGGGGGTTTGGCTTCGTCGGAGTAGATGCCATAGATGTTTGGAGTTCGCTGGTGTTGGTCCGATATGGAGGAGGTGCTCGGGGCGGTGGCAACAATGAAGGGGAGGTGGACGTCGTGATGGTGGTTGTTGACAGGGTGGAGGTCGATGGTGGTTCTTAGAGTTGGGATGAGATCGCCAGAGATGGGCGAATGGCCGAGGCAGGATGCGGTGGAATCTCCGGTGAGAGGAGGTCAGAGTGATTGGCGCCGGCGATAGAGGTAGAGACGACGTCAAGTCGTGGGAGAAGATCTTGAGGGAGAGGAAGAACAAGATGGTGTTATTAACATGGGTAGATAGGTCTTTTGTAGGCTAATTTAGTGTTATCGTCCCAAATCTAATCACTAGTGTTTTATTAACGTAATAAGATTAGCTTTTGGTGCTTAGGCCCTTTACCCCTATAAATTATATATGTAGGATCCATTGTGATCAAATATAAGTTACTTGTGTTACAAACTTACAATAATAAATTAATAAAGTTTTGTGTACATGACCACGTGGCATGTGTAATGCACATTTACCCCTATAAATTATATACATAGGATCCTTTGTGATCAAATATAAGTTACTTGTGTTACAAACCTACAATAATAAATGAATAAAGTTTTGTGTATATGGTCGCGAGACATATGTAATGCACGTGCACATGTTAGTAATGAGATACCGATGGATTAGATCAATCAATCGATACCTCACCACCGATCCGATCATTGGTATATTCAATCAATAGTGAGATGCTGATTGATTGATCTAGTCTATCGGTATTGGGCTACCGATAGACTATATCAATTAATCGGTATCTCGCTACCGATTCGATGACGTGTGTAATGTGAAGAAGTTTTGTGTCCTTAATCGAAAATATTTCTTTATCTGCTATGCAATTTGCAATGTGCAATAAGATTTCTTTGAAGTAGTCGAGGTTAAGACTTTGACTGATCCAAACACGGTCTCGATCTGAAGTCGATTATCTTTTTGTACGACAGCTTACGGGCCCTCATGAAAAATAGAATTCCGCCGTAAGGGAGGATGAAATTGGCTTGTCTTTGCTCACGTTCATGTACCTTCTATTCTTTTTCTTTTACATGTTTCTTAGAAGAAAATGCATCACTTATTCTTATGACAAGCTCAATTGGTTTTATATCCTTTCAGGATGGAGCAGCCCGGCCCAAAACCGAACACGGCCCGACCTAATTTCCGGCATCAGTTAGCAGAAAGGCATTCAAGATGAAGGCTAAAGTCTTGCGTGTGTATAATTTCAAGCTCCTATTTCTAACGTTACAAACAAACACCAGTCCATAGACATGCATCCCTTCCCATAAGAGCTAATCCATGGAGAACTCCATAGATATCCTTAGCTTGAGGATGCAATACACCACTAGCTACAAACTCATGAGACACACCATTCACCTCAATCATGCTACACCCTGGTTCCTTCCTCACCTTCTTCGACTTCATCGCCGTCCTAATATTCATGGCATCACCAACACAACCAGCATTCGAATAGGTGTTCGAAAGAAGCACATACCCTCCACTGTCCTCAGGATTCAGTTCCATGATCTGCATTCCTGCTCGCTTGCCAATGTCGACATTGCCATGAATCCTAGAAGCCGAAAGCAAAGATCCCCATATAGCAGTGTCAGGCTTCATGGGCATACTAATAACCAGCTCCTCTGCCTCCTTGAGAAGTCCTGCTCGGCCTAACACGTCCACCAAGCAACCATAATGCTCAATTCCTGGTTCTATCCTGTATTCATTCATCAGTGAAAAATGATACCTCGCCTCATTCACCATACCGGAATGGTTACATGCCGTCAAGATGCAGATGAAACTGACGCAATCCGGCCTCAGGCCAGAAGATCTAAGCTTCGAGAAGTACCAAATTGCTTCTTTACCATATCCGTGCATCGCCAGGCCAGAGATTATAGAGTTCCACGATGACAAACCTTTTGTTTTAATGTTATCAAACACTTGTAGAGCCTTGTCTATACTGCCACACTTGCAATACATGTCTATGATCGCAGTTGATAAAATTTGGTTAACTTCGATCTCATTCTTCTCAATGTAAGCATGGATCCACTCTCCCTGTTCCAGAGCTCCTAAGCAAGCACACGCGCCTAACAAGCTCGCCAAAGTACACGCATTCGGCTTCTTCTTCGACTCTTGCATGGCATGAAACAGACCCAATGCCTCCTTATACCTCGCATTCCTAACATAGCCACTTATCATGCTGCTCCATGTCACCTCACTCCTGTCAGGCATTTCATCAAACAGACGTCTCGCTCCATCGACGTCACCAATCTTCGCCAAACCAAGTATCATGGCATTCCAAGACACAGGATCAAACAAGTCCCAACACTCCCCAAACAAAAGCAGAGCCGCATTCACATGCCCACAAGCCGCATACATCGAGATCATCGAGTTGCGAATATAGCGGTCGGCGGCGAGACCAAGCTTGAGGACCATCCCATGAAGCTGAGCTCCATAACAGGCCAAGCCCAGGTGAGCATAGGCCACAAATAGAGAAGGATAGGTGAGTCTCTGGGGCTGCGTGGGGGAGTGTAGCATGGCTTGGAACAGAGAGATGGCTCTGTAAGGATCGGAGCTCTTGGAGAGGGATCTAATGAGGGTGTTCCACATGAAGGCATTTGGTTGGTCATGAGTGTGGTGAAAGAGGAGCATGGCGTAGTCGAGGTCGCCGGAGGGGGAGGTGACGCAGAAGGAGAGGGCTCTGGAGATGGCTATGGTGTCTCTGGCGAGGCCCGTCTTGATGAGCTGGGAGTGGAGCTGGCGGAGGTCTCTCATGGTGGCGCATCTGGTGTCTAGGAGGGCGAGAGGTGGGTGGTCGGTGATGAAATTGGCAATGGAGGAGGCCGAGGAGGAGGGTGGCCATGAGCAGCTGCAAACATGCAACATCATCTCTCTCTTCGCCGCCGTTGCGCGCGGCGCGTTCTCAAAACTTGTTTATCAATGTCATATTATCCCTCAAAACTTTCTTAATTACAAATATACCCCATATGCATATCAGAAGAACTTAGCTTAAACTTTACTCGATATTTCTTGGAACTACAGTAAGCTCTCAACTCGAAAGAAACTTTAGCTCAAAACAAACGAGACATACTAACCATACCTAATCATACAATTAGAGCCCGTTTGGATTGAGGATAGGATAAATTTGTATCTTGGATAAAGTAAAAGTTATGCAAACATTAAAGATAGTTATGTAAGATTATGGATAAAGTGTTTGCATGCATAAGGGTCCGTTTGGATTGAGGATATAATAAGCTTGTATGTTGGATAAAAGTAAAAGTTATGCAAACATTAAAGATAGTTATGTAAGATCGTGAATAAAGTGTTTGGATGCATAAATGGAGTTTATGTGTACTTATTCTCAATCCAAACGGCCCCTAAATGTGATTTATACATACTTATTCTCAATTCAAACGGGCTATTAATGTGAGGACCTGCCCCTCTATTCCTATAGCTGGTGGTTGATCCCAAGGGCAATTTGGGAAATTGCGCCTTGGCGGTCGTTTTTCACACTGGGTGTGCACACACAGGCCTTGCTTGATGGTTGTGTTTGTTAGAAAGGTTAGGTGGACCCTAGCTTGGGTGTTCTGGGCTTGGGCCCGTTTTCCAGCCCAAGTTTGCACTTCTGGGCAGGGATGATCGATCCTTTGGTCATGGAGGATCGATCCTTCCTGTGCCTGGAAGTCCTTGTCGGTGGCTTTCGAAGGACGGCCACCGCGGTGGCCGTCGCTTCCCCTATCAGGGGAGGGAAGACTTTCCCTCCCCTCCCCCGGCTTTTCCCCGGGTTCGCCGGCTTTTCCCCGGCCTTACCCGCCCTTTCCCCCCTTCCTTTCTTCCTCTCTTCTTCTTCTCCCTCGCGTGGCTCTGTTTCTTCCCCGGTTGAGACCGCTCCTTCTCCTCCTCCGTTCTTCCTCCTCCGGCCATCTTTCCGGGAGCTTGAAGGCTCGTTGGGTTCGTGGCAAGTCGAGGAAGGTCCTGGGGTAGGACTTGTGGATCGAAGCTGCGTTGAGGAGGTAGGGTTCTCATTCTAAACTCCGGTTGTTTTCCGAGGTTTTGAATCCGGTTTTGGTTTTCGTTTTAGATCTCTTGTGGAGTTGGTGTTTTTCCGGTTTTGAAGCCTTGAAGAGCTTCGTGGTTCTTGGATCTACCAGCCCACCAAGTTTGGTGGGGTTTGGTTGTGTATTCCGGCGGTTTTCCAGGCCGGAAGTACATCGGAACCCATCATGATCGATCTTCCTGGGTGAAGTGATCGATCCTCTGGTGTTAGTTTGCTGCGCCCAGCCACATGATCGATCTTCTTATGGGAGGAGATCGATCACGGGGCCTGGGTCAGCCTGGTTACCCTTCGTCCCGAGAATGATCGATCTTCCTGGGAGAAGGATCGATCTTCCTTGGTGCGACTGGAAGGGTGCCCTCTGTCACCAAAAAGATCGATCTCCTTGGAAGGAGTGATCGATCTTCTTTGGCTCGACAGTGAGGGAAGCTCACTGTTGCTTGAATGATCGATCCTCCCTGGGTGAAGGATCGATCCTTCAGTAGCAGAGAGGGTTTTCAAGGGTTTTGCCCGCGGGGCTTCGCATGTAATGGTCTTTACGGTTTTACCCTCGGGGTTTATCCTGTAGTGATTATGCATGAATGTTTATCGCTTTGTGGTTGAACTGGGAGGGTGATGCCTCTCAGGTGTGTAGAATAAATGGGCTGACGGTATGCCCTTACCGCTTTGTGGTGAACCGAGGGAGTCATGACCCTCGGGAGTGTTTAGTATAAATGGACCGAAGGTGTGCCCTTGCCTCGTCGCTTGTTTACAGCTTTATATCTATCTGCCCTGTTTTGCTTAACTGTGCATTAGACATGTTAGGCTAGTTTGGGTGGGTGTTCCCCCCTTGTACTCCGTACCCAGGTGCTAAGTGGAGGTGTCCTGCACGGTTCTGTTCCTCTGTTGGTGCAGAGGGTGATCCCACATGGAACCTTTTCCCCTGTTGGGTGCTTAGGGTGATGAGCAAGGTTCATGTCGGGAGCCCTTGGGGCATCGATAGGGTTATGGAACCTTGGCAGTCCTTAGACTTAGTGCCTGGTCGGGAGTCAGGGATCGTGGCTTTGTGGCTTGGAGTGCTGGGAGGTGGTTGTCGTGACCTCGGTCGTTCCGCCAAGTGTGGAGGTCCCGCTTGGGGAAGGGTGTCCTACCAGTAGCGTCATGTCCACCCTGTGTCAGGGACAGTCGGAGTTTGTCCATCCCTAGACAGTGGCAGTCGGAGACGTACTCGGGACAGGGACCCTTCGGGTTATCGATAGGATTTATGGGATCCTTGGCAAGCCTCAGCACTTGGCTTCAGGGTTGGTTGTTGGGTTTGCCTTTCTTGTGGGGGTTGTGGAGTGGGACCCTGCTGAGCTGTTGCTCATGCCTACCTGGACTGTGTTTGTTGCAGGTGCTGGCGCCCGGTTCTCCCAACCGTTGCCCCGTCGGTCGTCCAGTGGCAGCGCGCCGGCTCCTGACCATGTCTGAGGGTCAGGATGGCTTTGTCTGCGCCTTCGTGGAGACCCCGGTGGGCAGTGTGGCTTGCTTTCTTTTTGGGGACTGTTTACCCCCCCCCCTTGTTCTAGATATGTTGTATCTAGGTTTCTCCTGTTGTAACTCTATTATGTGCTTGTAATAGATGTTGTTAGCTTTTGTTTCCTGCTTTCGCTCTTTCTCTGTGGTGTCCAGCTGTTTCCTCCAGCTGGGCCTTTGTCTCGGCTGTTTCCGCCAGTCGAGGCTGGTAGTTGTAGATGTCTTCCCCTCGCGATCCCCGGCCCGGGTGTGCTCTGCGGGTCGGGGCGCGACAATTAATGCCTACGGGAAGTTTGCTATCCTACCACTCATGCATAACATCAACCAGACATTAATGAATATCCTACAAACCAAGAACTCCAATCAAGGATAACCACAATGAAGAACATAATAAATGATTTCTTGATAGACAGTCCACCAAAAAGATCACTGTTATGACGAGGCCTTAGCTTGGCCAAGCAAGACTTAGAAGTATGAAATATAGCTCACCATATTAGTCTTTATGTATGGATGCCTGCATACTTTTGTATTATTTATATCTGTTCCACTATTTATCAAAACTTCTACAACATCATTTTGGAAGCACTTCTTTCGATATCTTATACGCATTCTCTTATGTTATTCCTATGTCTACTTTTTGTGACAAGATGATTGCTTATCAATCTGCAAGAGTTCTTTGTTGGATTATTGAGATGTTAATTTCAATATGAGTAGGCATAAACTAATTACTTAGACATCTGTTTGCACAGAGACTTCTTGTCAGAGATATAGCGGATCTGTTGAAAAGCTTCATATTCACAACCCATATATGCCGAGTTTGAAGAAGAATATCTAGAAGAACTATTGCTAGACTTATTCTTTTTTTTTCATTCTTTTCTGTAAATATGAAGTTTACAATGGATGATCCTCCTTATCACAATATCAGTTTTACTCTTATAGATGACGATCAATACAGCCAACAGCTTCGAAAACAGTCCAACGATTAGAAGCATATCCTCACAGATACTTGATTCCACAGCTTTCCTTGGGAAAAAAGATATAAATATATTCTCAATAATATTTCAAAAATCACAACTAAAAAAAAAATTAAAATTAAAAACTTACACAATGCAGCTAATGCATAAGCCTTCATGTTGTTAAAAAAAAACCTTACGTTTTTCCTCCTCAGGTTTTGTTAGCTGAGCAAGCTTGTTAAGTTTCTAGATATATAATTAGAAATAATCAACCTTATAAGGAGCAAAAACGGTTACAACCATTTATCTCCTATTAGTTTATTTACATGTATATTTTTCTAAGTTAACTTTGTATATTTTTATCATCTTTCCTAGGTTAGTTTTAAATATACATCCTTATAATCATAAGTCAGGAGATTAGTTTTAAATATACATACTTATCTACCTTATAAGATCCAAGGGTAGTTACTTTTATGACTCATCATCTGAGTCATAAACTTATACACACATGGCATACACGTGGTATAAAATTATAATTAAATAAAAAAAAAAGATAATGGCTGATGTGGCGCAAGTTATAATAGAGATAGTGGGGGTGGGCAGTTAGCCGTGGCAGGTGGCACGGGCCCACAACCTAGTTAAGTATATAATACAACAAAATCAACATACATTAAACTTACCTTGAGCACATTGATATCCATTCCGAGATCTTGGTTCTCCTCGATCAGATCTTTCTCCGGAGTTTCCCGTGACTCTATTGTAGCATAAAACCCAAAAGATATAAAGACCTATAAAGAAGAAAAAAAGATAGAAAATATTAACTTTTACGAACCTTGAAGTCGATGAACTCCTTTTCAATCTGATCATAATCCAAAATTCCTTCATGGCAAAATCAAAATCTACAGTTAGATTAGCATGTAAAAGAAGCAAAATCAATATATATCTTATGGTTCAAAAAAAATTATTTCATAACTATATTAATATTTTAGAGGAAAAAATAAAAGAGAACAAGATTAACCTCAGTTATAGAGGGTGATGTGCCAGCGCTGAGCCCTCGGCTCTGCCAAAAGTTGGCGTCAATACACCACCTAGGGTTCGATTGTAGGTTTGTAGTATGACAAAATGGCATTAGAGAAAGCGTGAAATTACAAATAAACATACAGTGTGCTAACCAGATAGTAATAAATGAAATACTACTTAGTTACTGATCATTGATAATAAAGATAGCAACTAAATCAAAACACAACCGGCAAACCAGCCCACCCAGAACATACATAAGCAGCTTATCCACATTCTTGTCTGAAACTATGTCATTTTGTCTCAGCTGAAGTTTATCGATATATTTTTGCCTTGGTTTAAATTGTTGATGATTAAAATTTAAAAAACCTTCTGCAATTGTTGATTTTGTCAGGGCTGAATCATTTACAGGTGTTAGTTCTTGGAAAGCTTATGAAAATGTTGCAGTAATATGTTTTGAGGTGTTCAGTCCTTTTCCAATCAGAGTTCTAATTGGTTGTTAGATTATAATTGTCCCCAGCGGCCGATGGATGGCTACCAGGAAGCAAAACAATTATTTTAATCTCAATGATCAACAAGATTGAGCATTAGTAACAAGTGCGCACAAGAAGGGAAAGTACCAAAATCAACCTCCTAAAACTTCATATATCCAAACTTTTTATGCACACACTACTTTAGAAAAGCTCTAGTTCTTAACTTCTAAAACCATAATCTGGACAAGAAGAAGGGAAAATACCTTCTAGACAAGATTGACTTCACCCCAGAAAACTGGGAGTGGGAGTCGAGCGCCGGGGAGTTTGATGGCATATGCCATTCCAATGCACCTGCTCTGTTGTAATGCTTGATTCCCAATAGGAGAAAATCTCACGTGGATCAAGATAACATCATCAGCATTACACCGTGATCAGATAGTCACCATATATGATCAAGAAGTTGACTGACCCTCCTCAAATGTGCGAAAAACCTAGCAAAACCCTATGCATCCAAAGATAATTGTGATTCCATTTTCTTCTCTTGCATTTCGATAGTCCAAAAACCAGTTGACATTAATAAACCACCATAAGCAAAATGGACTAGACCACATGCCGACTACATCACATTCTGCTCGGAGAGTCAAACAACACACTGCTGCTTTTAATACCTTGTGTTTCCATATAATTAGATGGCTGAGTTTTTACCAATTGCAGGTTATGTTTCTCAAGCATGTCCGACAAGTCCATCCTAGCTACTCAAACAGTGCAACACCCATCTCGTTTATTTTCCAACTGTTATAGCTTCTAATCAACACTGCATTACTGGAGGTTGGGTTTCATTTCCAAGAAAGAATCAGATGCGCATCATGTTTGAGGAATTATAAGAGACACCAAACCCACAAACAAGGAACAAAAGTAACAAACACACTAAATAAAAAAGAAAGAAAAAAAGAATTTGCGGCAACAAGGTCAAGTAGTATCATTTTATGCCCTACCTTGTCCAATTTTTGCTCCTTTGCATATTCCATGAGTATGCAACGCCATTGTTGCCTTTCATAACAACTTTTGTCAGCCCATCATTAGCCCTGTAAGCAAATAAATGTGAGAATCATTCCTATCTGCAGACTTAAGACATCAATCATCACATATAACATAACAAATTAAAGGATCTAGCATTTTAGATAGTCCCAAAAGCTTGCTCTTAATGTCTCCTACTTTGCCTCCCCCGCTTCATTTACGCAACTTTCCTTTCTCTACACTTTTTCATCCTTTATCAACCGATGGTCAAGTTAACCATATGAATAGAAGGGAATGCAATCGATTAACTCAGTGGTTAGTTGTTCATTTAGTAAAGTAAATCTCAGCTTTCTACTGAACAAACCATGCAACACACTAACATATATACTGCCTCTTTGATTTAGCGGCTTTAGCCCTTATATTTATCAAACATTGTCTGACAAACAGATTATCATGCCAGTTGGACATGTCATGCAGGTCCTGATCTGAGAGGCCAGCATGAGACATGCTGACACTAGGCACAACCTTAGTAAGTCCGTAAGTCAACCTCATGGGCCAGTAAGTCCTTAAGTCAACCTCATGAACTAGGTCACCCTAGCATGTAGCCCTGACTTAGTCAAAATTCATCTGTCACCACTTGACGTTTAGAGAATGCATAAACTTTTCCTCTAATACATCAATTATCACAACCTAGACGGACAATAATATTTCCAAGATGATGATTATTCAAATATCAGCACCATAGAACTTCAGGATTTCAACAGCACAAAACCAGAGCAGCTATATTTCGTACATTAATATTTGTCATCAATGCAATATTTTTACAAAAATGGAACCCAATGATTTACAAATTCAGCTAATGCATAACTACAGAATGAAAATCAAATAATTGTTCCCATGATAAACCTTCTCAAGCACAAACAACTAAATTATATTAAGATAGCTGAAGTCCTCAACATGGTGGTGGCGCTTCACACCAGAGAAGTGACATTACCAAATATAAGGAGAATAGAAAACCCTAGTGAGCTCGAGTGACGAAATCTACTTGACCATAGGCTATTGCTGTCTATTTTGCTCTTAAAAGGATGGTAATACTTCAACAGCTCGGCCTGAGCCAACTTTGGCAACCATCTAACCAAACCACGTACAAAGCTTGTGGCTAATAATTAACATCAACTTGCTCTCCGTGGGACTCCCCTCACGTGTGGCAAGACTGTTCACACGTAAATATTAAATTTAAGGAGCGGCTGTGGGGACTATTGGAGGGAGTAAGGTTTGAACTCATGACCTCTGCTCTGATACCATGTGAGACACTCTAACCACTTAACTCAAAAGCTTAAGCCTTTGAGAAAGGGAGAGTTAATAGGTATTTAGTCTAACACTATATTTATTATTACTGATCACTAACCACATAGCATTTCATTTATTACTATCTGATTAGCACACTGCATGTTTACTTATAACATTGCGCTTCTATAATGTCATTCTGTCATACTGCAAACCTACAGTCTAACCCTAGGTAGCGTACTGACACCAACCATATGCAGAGGCCGAGGCCTCAGCTCTGTCAGCGTCCCGTTCACCTCTATAACTAAGGTGAATCTTGTTCTCTTTTATTTTTTCTCCAAAATATTAGTATAGTTATGAAATAGATTTTTTGATCCATAAAGGCAGAGGAGGAGAGGAAACGCCAGGCAGTCATCGACGCAAATAATAAATATAGGGAGAAAATAAAGGTAAGTTGAGTGAATATACTATTATCCTTTTGCCCCGTTTTGTCTTTACTTAAGCTCCTGCCCTTTTAGGCCGGCAATGCGAAGATCAGTGAGGAGATTGTGTCCATGAAGGTAAGTTGAAAACTTGCTTATATTTTGTAACCTTTGTCTTAATTTCTCTTGTCTAGGTTACTATTGAAAAGTTGACAAGTGAAAAGACCGAGTTGAAACAAACGAATAAAGATTTGATGGTAATTATGTTTGATTATTTGAGCCAATCAACCTATTCAACTCATCCATACACCACTTTCTTTGGAATGGAAGAGCTGAAGATATATGTTGATTTTGCTTCTTTTACCTGCTAATCTAACCGTAGATTTTGATTTTATCATGAGAAAAGCTTGATATGCAATCAGATGAAAAAGGAAATTCCCATCATGAAGGTTTTGTGAAAGTTAATATTTTCTATCTTTTTGCCTTAGCTTCATTTGGGTTTTAGGTTAAACTCGACACTTGGAGGGAGTAAGGTTTGAACCCAAGACATCTGCTCTGATACCATGTGAGACACTCTAACCACTCAATCCAAAAGCTTAAGCTTCTAAAAAAGAGAGAGTTAATAGATATATAGTCTAACAGGATTAAAGCTAATATTCTGATAAGGAGGATCATTGATTTTAACCCGAATAGCTTGGAGACGATCCTTGGTGTGTTGGATTGCACCGAGATATTTCTCATTTGGAGTTAATATCTCTAGGTATTTTTTATGGTTATGATGTTTTGCATCCTTAGACTTTTTTTCTAATAGCAAGGTAATGGTTTTGAATTGGATGTTTTGAAGATCAGTGAGGAGATTGTGTCCATGAAGGTAAGTTGAAAACTTGCTTATATTTTGTAACCTTTGTCTTAATTTCTCTTGTCTAGGTTACTATTGAAAAGTTGACAAGTGAAAAGACCGAGTTGAAACAAACGAATAAAGATTCGATGGTAATTATGTTTGATTATTTGAGCCAATCAACCTATTCAACTCATCCATACACCACTTTCTTTGGAATGGAAGAGTTGAAGTTTTGTGAAAGTTAAGGTGTTGTTCGGTTTTGAAAAATGTTTCATATTTTCATTTTCTGTTTTCATTTTTTGAAAATGAAAATATGAAAACGTGTTTGGTTTGTAATGTTAAAAAACTATTTTCTAAAAATAAAAACATGAAAATGTGTTTGGTTTGTAACTATAGTTTTTGTTTTCAATGAGTTTAATTTTATAATGTAGTTATCATTATTTTGCATTTATACACGGAAGATATCATTAATATGAGTTTTATATCTTATTTGTAATTCACTATTTTGAAGCCATTAAATCTCATATTTTTTTAATACAAGTATATAATGTATATATTCAAGACATAATTTTTTTCATAAGCAATACATACGTTTTGACTTTTAAATTAAGCAAAATAATAGAAATTAGAAATTTAAAACATATGTAACATTAAAGTAGTATTGAACTACAACATTCTCCAAATAAAATACGATAACATCAAGTTTATTGTCTAAAGCAACACTACAAACAATACAGAAAGTTTATATTATATTAATAGCAAAGGATCATCGGTGAGCACCACCACTCTTGCTTAAAAGCCATCAGTCTTTCCCTCCTCCGCCTGCATTCCAAAGAGCATGCCCCTCACATAGTAACAAAGACTCTTATCCTAGGATCATTCATACCAATAGTTAGAGGTCAGTCTTCAATGTTCTTCATCTAGGCTAGGGCAATGTCTATGGCAATGGAGCGAATGGAAAGAGGTTGGCAGCAGTATTATATCAAGAGGCTGGAGGATATTGAAGAAGAAAAAGAAGAAGGGAACTTGATGTCCTTGTCTCTGCCGCATCCTGAGACACCTATAGAGACAATGGAGTTCCTTGCAAGGTCTTGGAGCCTCTCTGCTCTGGAGCTCTCCAAGGCTCTTGTCGACATGGCGGCTCCTCTTCCCCCTCCAACGATGCTAGAGAAGACTAGTTCAGCTGATTCCATGGAAGTGGAGCATCAGGAGGAACATAGCTCACCACAAGCCATCTCATTACCCGACAACTCCACTACTAGTCAAGTAAGACCATCTCTTGAGTAAAATCTAGATCACCATGAATGGTAGCAACCAAACAAATCCATGCACTCTTCATGTGTTGCAGAGCCGAAAACCAGTGCCTCAGTCTGCCATCAGCCCTCCTGTTTCTCCAACAGACCATGGAGATTTGAAGGTCTGGTGTCCGTTCTACTTTCTTTCTGGAAAAAAAGTGGAACTTATCATTCTCTTATACTCATACTACATAAGATCATTATTGGACTTTGAAAACAAATTAAATATTCATAAAACAAGAAAAATAGCTTAAGGAATTAAGCAATGTGACAAAAGAAGCAATATTCAACACTAATTTCTTGTTTCAGTCACTGATTTCTTGTTTAAGATTTTCTCTAATGTTCTTTGTATAAAAAGGACAATCTTTACTGTACAGCAATTTGCTACTTACAGAGTTCAACACTGCAAAGAAAATTAGAGACAATTGTCCGAGCACCAAAGAAGTCAGAGACATAATGCTCTGCTGTTAAAAGGAAGGTTAAGAATATATGACAGAGGGATGAGTAATATCCAATCTGAAAAGCATATAGAGGAACGCTAAAAAGGTTAATAGAGGTGATGTATTTGTATCCAAAAGGTGTCTGCAAATAACTATGCCATATGGCAACACATCAAGAGGAACACGGATCCAAAAAAGGCTCCAAATGCAATCGATCAAAAGTGTACATACAGAACTGTTGTTTTAGTTCTATTTGGCTAAAACAAAACATATCTGAACTCATGACATCAGACTTGATCCAAAAGCTTAACAGTATTGAGACTAAATATTAAATTCTACATCAAAAATATTCTGTGATCCACTCTGTCAGACCTATCCTTGAGAAGTGGATCACATAATCATGTCTCAGTGACCATGTACAACACAGAAGAAAAATGAGTGTCTCTATCTAGCTAGCTACTAATTAAGATAAAATTAAAGGCTTGTGTATCATGATCTCTACCTTCTTCCACACTAAGTTCCAAGCTAATTAGTAATTAACCAGGGGCCAGTTTTCTCTTGTGTCCGCTGTCGGCTGCCTTGTGTTAGGCCGATCGAAGGCCGGAGAACGGCCGCTAGTTTTCTCTTGTTGATACATGCATGCAGCTGGGATGGGAACTTTTCTTGTTCACACCAACAACAGTGAGAAGCTAGAAATCAAAATTAGCTAGTTTGTCATGTATCAGCTCACCTACCATTATTCTTCTACTCTAATTCTAATCTCTTTCTAGTAGTCATCCAAAGGCATCATTCTCTCATAGATGCTTAAACAAATGGAACCTGATTAGCTGAGCAATTAATTAAAGTACTGCAATCCTCACTATAGTTTACTGAGAAATGCAGATCATATATTCAGCATTGGCATCCAAAGTTTTCTAAACAGAGAGGATGGTAGCTGAAATCACCATCTTAATTAATTAGCATTGAAAATCTCTAATTTAAGGCCATCTTTTCTATACACAAACGATCAAGCTAGTTTATAGGAAAGAACAGAGCAGTACTGATCTATGTTATCCAACAATGTTAACTGATCACTGTAAGTCTTTTCCAAGAAAAATAATAAGATGCATAAAAAGTACTAGCTTCACAACCACAAATATATACTCGCCACAAAACCTTTTTAATATCACGTGACCAGATTATCTAAGGAATCAATGATCTTCTTGATATCGTGCTGGAGATTTTAAAGGTTAATATGCTTAAGCAAGGATAGGTCTGATAGAGTGATAGGTATTTATTCTGCTCTATCACTTCATCATGTTTGATTAAAAGTAAGTTAACAGTTATAAAGAGATGTGATGCTCTAATGGTGTAAAGAATCAACAAATGGAAAACATGAATTAGTAGATGATAGCAAAAAAAAAAAAAATTCAATCCACTAATCCCATGTAACAATTTTTCCACCAAGGTGGAATTTGAATCAAAAACAAGAATATGTCTATCTTCTTCAATCTCCCAACGTAAACAATTAGTTCTATCCTTAACATCCACACATCAATGATCAAGAAATGCCACTGCGACTGTCAAAAATTATGTATCTTTGGTCTTGAATACAAGCCAATGAATGAATTAAGATCGAGTATCTAAGACAACCACAGCCACAGGCCAATGGACAACGGTGGGATGGACAAGAACCTCAGAAGCTTGGAGGGGAAACCATATTGATGCCTTGACTCTTCCGAGTCTGATTCGAGTCTCCGACAGCCTTGCCAAGAACTCTATGCGTGGGTTGCTGCGAAGAGCAATGAAGTCAGTCTTAGTCTTAGAGGAGGAATACGATCGGCCACTAATAATGGAAACGAATCGTGAGAGAGAGGGAGAGAGGTGGCTAGGAGGGGAAGAGAGAGAGGGATCTCACCTTCGTACCCTTCGATGTCACTACGATCCGGCGCATGAGAGCTCTGGCGGCGACGAGATTACCGAGAACTCGCGAGAGACTCCATCGAGAGAGAGACAGAGGGGTTTCTATCGGGAGAGCCGCCGTCTCGATCGGGAGAGATGGGCGGAGGATGGGAGCTACGGCGGCCGACGATATCACCCAAATCTATCGGGAGAGAAAGGGGTTTTGAACGGGAGAGCTGGATTTGTTTTCAGCTTTTGTTTTCCGTTCTCAGTGAAAACGATTAAAAGATGTTTTCATATTTTCTAAACCAAACTGAAAATGACTAAACCAAACAGTTTTAGGTTAAACTCGACACCTGAAGGGAGTAAGCAACCCAAAAGCTTAATCTTTTAAAAAAAAAAGAGTTAATAGGTATATAGTCTAACATGATTAAAGCTAATATTCTGATAAGGAGGATCATTGAGTTGAAACAAACGAATAAAGATTTGATGGTAAATTCCCATCATGAAGGTTTTGTGAAAGTTAATATTTTATATCTTTTTGCCTTAGCTTCATTTGGGTTTTAGGTTAAACTCGACACTTGGAGGGAGTAAGGTTTGAACCCAAGACCTCTGCTCTGATACTATGTGAGACACTCTAACCACTCAACCCAAAAGCTTAAGCTTTTAAAAAAGAGAGAGTTAATAGATATATAGTCTAACAGGATTAAAGCTAATATTCTGATAAGAAGGATCATTGATTTTAACCCGAATAGCTTGGAGACGATCCTTGGTGTGTTGGATTGCACCGAGATATTTCTCATCTGGAGTTAATATCTCTAGGTATTTTTTATGGTTATGATGTTTTGCATCCTTAAGACTTTTTTTCTAATAGCAAGGTAGTGGTTTTGAATTGCATGTTTTGAAGATCAGTGAGGAGATTGTGTCCATGAAGGTAAGTTGGAAACTTGCTTATATTTTGTAACCTTTGTCTTAATTTCTCTTGTCTAGGTTACTATTGAAAAGTTGACAAGTGAAAAGACCGAGTTGAAACAAACGAATAAAGATTTGATCGTAATTATGTTTGATTATTTGAGCCAATCAACCTATTCAACTCATCCATACATCACTTTCTTTGGTATGGAAGAGTTGAAGATATATGTTGATCTTGCTTCTTTTATTCGCTAATCTAACTGTAGATTTTGATTTTGTCACGAGAAAAACTTGATATACAATAAGATGAAAAAGGAAATTCCCATTATGAAAGTTAATATTTTTTTATCTTTTTGCCTTATCTTCATTTGGGTTTTAGGTTAAACTCGACACTTGGAGGGAGTAAAGTTTGAAGCCTCTGCTCTGATACCATGTGAGACACTCTAACCACTCAACCCAAAAGCTTAAGCTTTTGAGAAATGAAGAGTTAATAGGTATATAGTCTAACAGGATTAAAGCTGATATTCTGATAAGGAGGATCATTGATTTTAGTCCGAACACCTTGGAGACGATTCTTGGTGTCTTGGATTGCACCGAGATATTTCTCATCTAAAGTTGATATCTCTAGGTATTTTTTATGGTTATGATGTTTTGCATCCTTAGACTTTTTTTCTAATAGCAAGGTAATGATTTTGAATTGCATGTTTTGGTGAACATGTGTAGCATGAATGAAGCTTCTTGTTATTAACCATGTATTACTTTTTAGCAGATAACTCAATGGTATGTCATTGTTCATTGTTCTGTCTAATTAGCTATTAGACATAAACTTTTGCATTTTTCTTACATACTAGTTCACAAGGCTCAAGTATCGATTGAATTATGTTAATCAAGATTCTAATCTTTTTTTGATTGATTCTTAGCCTTGTTATTGCCTGATGTACCTATTTTCTGTTGTCATTATTTGTGATTCCTTCGGAGTGAAATTTCTTAGTCATTGGCACCATGAAGAGTATTTTTCTCAAAATATATTGTGCCAAAAATTCATATATTAGGTTATTCTATAGTTTTTAGGTTATCAAAGTAATATGCAGCTGCTTAAGCTTAGAAGCATAAATGAAACCTCACATATTGCAAGTCCAACCAAGCAGCTGTTTGTTTGTTTTGGCCAATGACACATTGTTTAGAACACTTGGACTTTAAAAAAACGATCGAACCATCAAGGTGAAGAGATACATTACTACCTTTTTGAGACCTTGTAACATTACTACATTTTTGAGATAAAGCCTATGTATATGTGTCCATGCCTATATGAATATACAACTCAGAAACGTATCAAACTATAACTATGTGTGAAGACTTGGTCGTATTTGGTCTTCTACTTTGAAGTTAGCAAAATCTGGTCATTTACCGCTCTTACATGTTTTAAAAAAGGGTCAATTATATAAGAAACAATTCTGCTACAGGATTGCTTCTCTCGAATCGATATTCATAGCAGAGTGGGTAGTCAAACGCAATCTATTTGGCTAAAGTGACATTCTTACCTTTAGAAACACAACACCATGGGGGTAGAGGGAGTGCCTTCCACTATTCTTATCTTTAGAAAACTCTATATCTGTTATTTCCACAATATAGAAATGAGAATTTGTACTGCAATTCTACCTAAGATTTAGAATAGAGTACTTTTCTGCATGTCAAGTTGACTAGTTTAGTGGCTTTATTTATTCTTTGTTGTATCTCATTTGGCACATTTTCTCAATTAGCTGAGCCTTTAGTCCTAGCTTAGGGCTTCTAATCTCAATTAATGTCGTGAAATATATCAAGGGAGAATATTCAATAGGGTCTAAAAAAAAATTATGATACGACAATAGAGCCTACCTCTACCCCACCCCCTATAATCAGTAGCTAATCCCCCCACCCCTCGCCGCCAGCCCCCCCACCCCCCCTCTGAGCGACCTGCGGGCCCGATCTGGCCGTCGGACGCTGATCTCGAGCTCACCGTCCAACGCCGATCCCCAGCTCGCCGTCGACCCCGATCTCGCCGTTGCCGTCCGTCGTAGAAAGCTTATTTAATTTCAAACACTAGTTTAAAGCCAAATAATTTTTTTTTTCTTAGATCATTTTCCCAAATCAACCAAGGTGGTGTCCAGCAGGCAGACGATTTGCTTAACTACTGTCCAACATTTCCTCCAATCATGACCTTATATATGTTCAGTGAAACACGAAAAAAACGCTGAATGAACTTCCTTAAGCCGGGTCAAATGCTAAGTTTAAATAGAAATGTGGAGA